>JABWTJ010000852.1:0-252950 GCA_016801875.1 Solanum sitiens | reverse complement strand
TGCATGATTTTTTTTTTTTTGCAATGCATGAATATTGACTCGCGATGCATGATTTTTTTTTAATTTTTTTTTATTTTTTTGCAATGCATGAATATTCACTCGCGATGCATGCTATTTTTGCAATACATGAATATTAACTCGCGATGCATGATTTTCCGCTATGCATGAATATTGACTCGCGATGCATGATTTTCTGCGAGGTATGAAATCTTCTCGCTATGCATGAATTTCTGCGAGGAATGAAATCTTCTCGCGATGCATGAATTTCTGCGAGGTATGAAATCTTCTCGCTATGCATGAATTTTGCAATGCATGAATATTAACTCTCGATGCATGAATATTAACTCTCGATGCATGAATTAACTCGCGATGCATGATCTTTCGCAATGCATGAATATTGACTCGCGATGCATGATTTCTTGCAATGTATGAATATTGACTCTCGATGCATGATTTTCTGCGAGGTATGAAATCTTCTCGCTATGCATGAATTTCGCAATGCATGAATATTAACTCTCGATGCATGAATATTAACTCTCGATGCATGAATTAACTCCTGCGGGGCATGAATATCTTTCCGCAATGCATAAAGTTTAACTCGCGATGCATGATTTTCCGCTATGCATGAATATTGACTCGCGATGCATGATTTTCGTAGTTGCTATCAAACTTCTCGCAGTACTTATCAGAATTTTGAGGTCTTCCTCAAAAATTCTGTCCCAGTTAGAATTTTGACAAATCTCAAAATGATCTTCAATCCTGACTTGTTGGCGATAACACCTCTATTGAGAATTTTTGAGATATTTTCAAAAATTTTGTCCAAGTTTTTATTGTAAGAAGAAATAATAATCACACTGGATATATGACCGAGCCGTTGTGGCGCCTACATATCCTGTTGAGGCAGGAATCAGGTCAAATGTAGTTCCAAACTTGTAGATGATGAATACTGCAAAGAATCTGAGAGAAGATCATCAGTAGAAAATGCACAATATGAACATGATGAAATATGAAAATGGTATTCCATGTGATATCCAAAGCCTAGAGATAAAAAAAACATGTCACATTTTGGGACGGACAATCCATGAAGTAAAAATAGGACTCTCACACATACAAGATCAACCCGATAACACTTTTTTACAATGAACAACTCAAAAGGCAATTTTTTTTTAGTTTTTATTTTTTATAAAATTGAAAGATTCTTAAAAAGGTTTTAAAATATTAAAGAATGAGTGTTTGCTCACTTTTTTTTTTTTTTTGAAAAATAAAGAATGTGATGAGATAGTCAAACCTTCACTACAATTGGTACCAACAGTTAAGATTGCAAGTAAATCTTTCATTCCTTTTTTTTTCTTTTAAGATTGAATTTAAGGTAATTCCTACAGCTTCAAGTGGTACATCCAATATACCTAAGGATCAACAAGATCCGTTCATCTTGCTTCAAACAAAGGTTTTGAATTGTATCAATCCTCATGTTTCAAGTACCCTCACGAAAAAGACTTGTCCTATTTCACACATATTTGAAATACTTAATTTTAGGACATTTTCCAAAGTGCACTCACACTCACAAGAATGTTCAATGCGTACAACTGTGATACCATATGCTTGACCCTTATGTAAATCTCCACTAATGTGAGAACATTTTGAATGAGATCATGTAGGGCTTGTCATTGGCTTGTAACGTAGGCTTAGGGATGGGTAGGATATTTATTTGGGATAAAAGTGACTGAATTCCTTCCTGAGCGTCACCCAAAATTTGTGCTCTTAATGATTGGTATGCCTTTGCGTTAGATCCTCTTCATTGTTCTCCCCCCTTTCAACTTCTTTTGAATTCTCATTTTTGACTCTTTTCCCATCTTCTTCTTTTTTCTTCCTTTGTTTCGACTTCTTTTGAGTTCTCATTTTTTGGAGCTTTTCCATTCTTCTCTTCTTCTTCTTCTTTTTTTTCTTTGTTTTGACTTCTTTTTAATCCTTATTTCTCGGAGCTTTTCTTTTATTTCACTCCTTTCTTATAAATTTTTCTCCTTTTTATTGGAGTATTTTCCTTCCCACCTTTCATTGACTTTGTAAAGGGTATTTTTGCCTTTTTTATTTCTTTCCCCTTTTCTTTTTTTCTTTATTTCTTTTTTTCTCTAGAAGTCTTTTAGTTTCTTGACTTTGGGAGATTCGATATCTTTGCTTTTGGAAATTTCAAACATGGATCTTCTCTTATAATTTGCACATTCTTGGTGCACTCAAGAAGGTTGGGCCAAGAGAGGATAGTGCTTTTAAGCACTTAAAAGTGTAGTGGTTAAGATGTGGTTGTCCAAAGAAAGGTTTCAGGCTCAAAGTGGGAAAACTAGGGATTAATGTAATTTGGTAGGCTTTGAAAGGCACAATCGGGTCAAAAAAGGCCTACAATCCTTTCTCAAACCAAACATTACTCAGGATTTCGCCTCGAAAAACATTCAGGTCAAGTTCTAGATCAACAGTGTAACACAATTGAACTTTGATCAAAAGCTCACCACACAATGCACATGAAACATAAGGTTAGTTTTATTCTTATCTTGATTGCATGCAATAGAATTTTCAAGCATCACAAAAGTACAGATAAGAGGTACCACGAGAATCTATAGTTTACCACAAAGTCAATCTTTTCCATCATATAGAATATATTTACATGCTCTTAACTACATAGGTCCCGACCGAGCTGAAGACATGACTCTTACAGTATCCTCATTAAGATGAGAATCAAGTGTGCGTAGTTCATGCAGATATGACTTGGAAAATATGTACAAACTATCTTATTTAATTTTTACCCTTTTTTTTTTTACTTTTGGAAAAATAATACCGAACTCAAGAAGGGTTGCCTACGTATCTCACCGAAATGAGAATCAGGTTCGCGTAGTTCGTGTAGATAAGGCATATAATAATTCCTAGGTCTAGCGCCACTAAAATTTGTAGTCATGAAGCTTTTTTTTTTTTTTGCACCAATATATTTTATAGCCACTTAATCATCAATATTTATACTGTCTGTTGAATGTAACCTACGAATTTCTACAGTAATGATTTGTTGTACTCTTTTTGGATGTTTTCTTGGACCTTTGTCTCTTCCCAATTTCACGAGATCCAGACATTGTTATGACCATCCCCGACTGATGTCGGGGACGGTATTCCTACAAAAATATGAGAAATATGTGAGAGCAGGACCATCATGCAAAATAATAATAAAAATAAATGGATGCGACCTCATAGTCAAATACTCCCTTGATTTATCGTTTTGACTTGATATTAGTGTCTTGTGAAATACAAAGACTCGAATTTCGCTAATCCTCTTGTCTCTTGCGACTTCGAACAAATAATAATTTTTGAATCCGGACATAAATTTGCTGTGAAGAAGAATAACTCAAAATGTAAGAGTGTTAGTTCGTGTACATAATGGATAATGCAAAATATCACACAAATAATGAATTAAACACATAAATACTGTTTTAATTAAAGACAAACTGAAATATATCACATAGCATACAAACAATGAATACAAGTTATATACAAATGTGTATCCAGTCTTGTGTCATGCTTAATATAAGATTTTAGCTTCGCTCTACACTAAATGACTAAGAGTGGGCTTTGAATGACTGGGAACCCAAGCGGACAACTTAGGCTGGAACTCACGACAACCATTGGACGCATGACGAACCAATAAATTGCCGATTATTCCAAAAAATGGTTGAGTATAGAAAAGTCTGATCTGCGGTTCCGCAAAATCGTTCTTTAATATACTATACATACATGTTGAAAAATGTCATAAATGTAATGAAAATATACAATAACTAATGAATGAATACTGAGTACAATATGCAAATAATCAACAAAATATATAAGATATAATGAATGACACAACAAAAGAATAATATCCTCAATTTGAAAAAAAAAATAAACACATAATGGTTAGAACCTCTATATATCCCCAGCGGAGTCGCCATTCTGTTTACATCCCACTCTGTTCAAATAGGGCGAAACGTTGCGGTGACTCAAAAAATAATTAATTCGTTCAATTTTAATGAATTTTAAAATAAACGAGTTATTAAAAAGAGTCGCCACCTAATTTTAGGAAAAAACTAGGAAAACCATTATGTGATCTACGAAACCAATTCGATTCTACGTAAGGGGTTCAAATTATTCCGAAGGGAAGGGGTTATGCATCCTTCGAAATCCACAAATGTTGGTCTCGACTGAATTAACTTCTTTTTTTTCAAAATTGAGGAGGAATATAAAATAATGTACAAGTATAATAAACATTCAATATGCAGTAATAATGAAATAAAAAATATAAGAAACGGCCTAAAGTTTGCCTAACGTCAATATATACAAAATAATGAATAAAAAGTATGATTCGAACTATATTCGAATAATTTCAAGGAGAAGCACCTCCGGATACCTGTAAAGATACTTAGTAAAAGAGTTAGTACCAAATAAATATAAATAAAAATGAATAACTCAAATAATAACTTAAAAATAAATATCCGTCTTATTAACATGGGAGGCCTTGGAAATCGACGGTAATTTCTTGATCGGCCCATTAACAAATAAAATATATAAACTTAAACTAAAATTTTCGTCTTTTAAAATAGGGAGGCCTCCAAAACCGACGGAGAGATTTTCTCATTGGCCATTTCATTTGTTTCTTAACAATTAAATAAAATTAACAAGTAACCAAATTTCTCTAAAACAATCCAAGACAAAACTACAACTTAAAAATAATAACAATTATTGAAGGAAATAACCTTATAATGTGACAATTCATGTGAGACCCCTCAAAAGAATTCAAATAGTTGGTCAAATTAACATGAACAGTAAAGACAACTAACATTATTGACAATGACAAATTGAATATATAAAACGCTAGAAGAAACAAATAAAATAAGTAAATATATTTTGATCGTCAAACTAATCAACAAAGGAATATAATGTCATTAAATTTACAGCTCAATAATAATAATGATAATATATTGAAATAATAAAAGTGAATTGACCTTGCAACAACAAAACAAATGGGCATCATCATTAACTAAAATCACTTTAAAATGAACAACATTATTATTCACTGCAAGGATTAAATAATAAAAATAAATAATTAATAATAATAACTAAGCATATTCACCAACTAAATATATCCGGATCAATTGAAGACAATAACAATAAATGAAAAAATGGAATAAATCTAAACAATAACAAGCATTAAACTTGAACTAAAAATTTCCGTCTTTTAACATTGCGTAGGCCTCCAAAATCGACGGAGAGTTTTTTTTTTCATTGGCCAGTTTCAATCAAATAAATTTTAACGATTAAAAATAAAATAACAAAATTAAATGCAACAAAGAGAGGCATGATATTAAAGCAATATGAAACATAATCATAAATCAAAGAAACATAATCATAACTAGTGGAAACAACAGTAAGCAAGAAAATTCTAGCAAATAAAAGGATAAAAATAAATAAATGATAAAAAATATATATACATAACTACAGCAACACAAAGCATCATCCAGACAAATTTTTAATATTATAATAATTGAAAAACACAAACGGGACAATGTACAAATGCATAATAATATTTAATAATAATAATAACCAACAACAATAGATAACAGTGCATAATAATAATAAAATAAACATTACTCAATTATAAAAGGGATAATACTCAAATACCCCCTCAGCCGATATCCAAAATCCCTGAGACACACCTAACCTTTGATAAAGTCCTATTACCCCCTCCAGCTTTTTTTTTACTTAATTGTTTACCACTTTTATACCTACGTGGCAATAATAATCAGAAACGTTGAAAGCTTTGTTGAACACGCGTTGGGCCTCACTTTTTCAGCTTTCTAAAAAGTGAGCTGTCAGCTCAAAATTGACTTTTACACTTCCCAATCCAAAAAGTTGTCCCTATACGTTTTCAAAGTTCACTTTACTAAAAAAAAGAGAAAGAAACGTTTTTATAAGTTCACTTCACCAAAAAAGAAGAAAAAGAAACAGGGAAAGGTTAGATTGAATTCAGAAATTTGATTCCATACACAACTTATTCAACTCGAATTTTGTCATAACCCTAACATTTATACATAAACATTGTGAAAAAAATCAGAATTAATAATCGACATAAAAAGGTGTAAAGAATATATTAAAATTTACTTTAACTTTTCAAATCGAGGAGCAATTTAATGATAATGGAGTTTTTTCAAAGATAAAGAACACTGATAATGGAGTTCTTTTTTTCTCAGATGAAGAACACGGATAGAGAGAGAAGACAATTGCATTTTTTTGATAAGTGTTAATATTTATTTTTGATTTATTTTCAAATTATTTTAACACGTGGCCAACTTTTATTGGTCATTGTTATCTAAAACATCACTCACGCGCCTTACATGGGTGAATTCACGTATATTGTCACGTAGGTGTAAAAGTGGTAAACAATTAAGTAAAAAAAAAGCAGGGGGGGGGGGTAATAGGACCTTATCAAAGGTTAGGTGTGTCTCAGGGATTTTGGGTATAGGCTGAGGGGGTATTTGAGTATTATCCCATTATAAAAACAAAATAATGAACAAAGTAATAAAATCAATAAATATTCACAAACAATATTTTTTTGATAAAAAGAAAAAAAAAAAGCAAAACCATAAAATAGAGTTATCATCCTTTGGACTTCACAGAGAAGCACATAATCCACGGAGAAGCTAAAGATTTCATGGGAGAATTTGAGTCTTACCAGATCTAACCGGAGTTGTAATTTTGGGTGGTTTCCCCGTTGTGTTGTTATTGATGTCGAGCTCGGAGTTCGTGGATTTATCCGGTGGGATTTCCTGATGAATTTGCTAGTTGAACTTGTGCTAGTTTGAAGGTTGAATCGTTGTTTCCAGTTGTTGTTGCCCTGGCTCGGTGAAATATCTGCACAAAATGGAGGAAAATCGTGAAGGGAGGAGAGGGGAAGGGGACTGATTTCGTTGTTGGTTGTTGGTTGTGAGAGGCGGCTCTTGGGGTCGGTGGTTGCTTTGTTGAGCGGTTGTTCCACCTGGTAGTGAGGGGAGAATAGAGGGGTTTTGTGGTGGCGTTGGTGAGAAAATGGTTGGAGATAGGAGAAGAGGTGAGGGGAGGAGAGAAAGAAGAAGAGAGAGAGGGTGGTGGAGGCGGTTTTGGTTGGCTGGAGGAAAAGGAAAATGGAGAGTGATTTGAGGTTGTTTTGGGTGGCTGCCAAGGAGAGTGAAGGGAGAAGAGAAGAGGGAGGCGGAGAGAGGGAAAAAGGGAGGAAGAGATTAGGGTTTTCTTTTCCCCCTTTTCTCAAATTAATTCCCTAACTTGTTTTTTTTTCCCACCACCAATTGTAACCTAAATAAATAAAATGTAATGGACCCAAATGTGTGGGCTTGAAATTGTAGGCCGAAAATTATTAATAGAATCCCTATTTTTTTCGTATTTGACTAAATTTTAGACTGTGCTAAATCCAACATAAATATTAACAAATATAATAAATAAAATGAAATTTTAAAATAATATAATGAACGTAACTAATGATATGTGAAATACAATTTAAAAATTAACTAACAAAAATCCTAAATTTTGATAAATAAAGATAGTTATCGATAAACTTATTTAAAATTATAAAAAAAAATTATTTTAAGCTATTAAATAAATAAAACTTCAAAATTATGAATTTTTTTAAAATGTTAAGCCAAAATTGGGTGTCAACAGCTGTCCCTTTCGTTGTGTATGCTTGATGAAAGAAATCGTGGACAACGAAAATTGACAAACCCAATTTTAATCAAACACATGACTTTTCTAGAGAAGTGCGGTGGAAATATAGTGGAAGTCAATCCCGAACTCGCATCTAAAAGGTTCCACGCTTTGTTGCTTTTTTGTTGAAGTAATTAGCACATATGGCTCCTCTGAGAGTGCATCCTCTAGAATTTTTTTTTAAAAAAGATAAAACTCATTATTATAGGCAAAACTAAAAGAAAAAGGATAGCATCTCTTATGATACGATAAATGGAGATAAATACATGTTCCTTGGTAGGACGAATGAAGATGATGATCAATCTGTAGGATTTGGAATGTATGTCCATCGGTAGGACGAATAAAAAAAAAATGATGATCCATCGATAGGATTTTGAATGCATGTCCATCGATAGGACAAATGAAAAGATTATCCATAGGTAGGATTTTGAATGCATGTCCATCGGTAGGACGAATGAAAAGATTATCCATCGATAGGATTTTGAATGTATGTCCATCGGTAGGACAAAATGCAAACATCTTTCAACGCAAGTTTCCACCGACTTGAACGTTGAATAGATAGGGTGCACAACCTTCACCTCCGAATAGATGCGTCTTAAATGCAAATATCTTTCAACGCAAGTTTCCACCGACTTGAACGTTGAAAAGATATGGTGCACATCCTTCACCTCCGAATAGATGCGTCTTAAATGCAAATATCTTTCAACGCAAGTTTCCACCGACTTGAATGTTGAAAAGATATGGTGCACATCCTTCACCTCTGAATAGATGCGTCTTAAATGCAAATATCTTTCAACGCAAGTTTCCACCGACTTGAACGTTGAAAAGATATGGTGCACATCCTTCACCTCCGAATAGATGCGACTTAAATGCAAATATCTTCTTGGCGATGTATAAACTTTTGCGAGGGATGGAATCTTCTCGCGATGCATAAAATTTTGCGAGGGATGGAATCTTCTCGCAATGCATAAATTTTGCGAGGGATGGAATCTTCTCGCGATGCATAAATTCCGCAAGGGTATGAAATCTTCTTGCGATATGTAAACTTTAGCGAGGAATGAAATCTTCTCGCGATGCATGTATATTAACTCGCGATGCATGATTTTCCGCAATGCATGAATATTGACTCGCGATGCATGATTTTCCGCAATGCATGAATATTGACTCGCGATGCATGATTTTCCGCTATGCATGAATATTGACTCTCAATGCATGATCTTCTGCGGGGCATGAATATATTTCCGCAATGCATAAATTTTGCGAGGGATGGAATCTTCTCGCGATGCATAAATTCCACAAGGTATGAAATCTTCTTGCGATGCATAAATTCCGCAAGGTATGAAATCTTTTTGCGATGCATAAATTTCTGCGAGGTATGAAATCTTCTCGCGATGCGTGAATAATAACTCGCGATGCATGAATATTAACTTGCGATGCATGATCTTTTGCAATGCATGAATATTGACTCGCGATGCATGATTTTATTTTTTTTTTGCAATGCATGAATATTCACTCGCGATGCATGATATTTTTGCAATACATGAATATTAACTCGCGATGCATGATTTTTTTTTTTTTGCAATGCATGAATATTGACTCGCGATGCATGATTTTTTTTTAATTTTTTTTTATTTTTTTGCAATGCATGAATATTCACTCGCGATGCATGCTATTTTTGCAATACATGAATATTAACTCGCGATGCATGATTTTCCGCTATGCATGAATATTGACTCGCGATGCATGATTTTCTGCGAGGTATGAAATCTTCTCGCTATGCATGAATTTCTGCGAGGAATGAAATCTTCTCGCGATGCATGAATTTCTGCGAGGTATGAAATCTTCTCGCTATGCATGAATTTTGCAATGCATGAATATTAACTCTCGATGCATGAATATTAACTCTCGATGCATGAATTAACTCGCGATGCATGATCTTTCGCAATGCATGAATATTGACTCGCGATGCATGATTTCTTGCAATGTATGAATATTGACTCTCGATGCATGATTTTCTGCGAGGTATGAAATCTTCTCGCTATGCATGAATTTCGCAATGCATGAATATTAACTCTCGATGCATGAATATTAACTCTCGATGCATGAATTAACTCCTGCGGGGCATGAATATCTTTCCGCAATGCATAAAGTTTAACTCGCGATGCATGATTTTCCGCTATGCATGAATATTGACTCGCGATGCATGATTTTCGTAGTTGCTATCAAACTTCTCGCAGTACTTATCAGAATTTTGAGGTCTTCCTCAAAAATTCTGTCCCAGTTAGAATTTTGACAAATCTCAAAATGATCTTCAATCCTGACTTGTTGGCGATAACACCTCTATTGAGAATTTTTGAGATATTTTCAAAAATTTTGTCCAAGTTTTTATTGTAAGAAGAAATAATAATCACACTGGATATATGACCGAGCCGTTGTGGCGCCTACATATCCTGTTGAGGCAGGAATCAGGTCAAATGTAGTTCCAAACTTGTAGATGATGAATACTGCAAAGAATCTGAGAGAAGATCATCAGTAGAAAATGCACAATATGAACATGATGAAATATGAAAATGGTATTCCATGTGATATCCAAAGCCTAGAGATAAAAAAAACATGTCACATTTTGGGACGGACAATCCATGAAGTAAAAATAGGACTCTCACACATACAAGATCAACCCGATAACACTTTTTTACAATGAACAACTCAAAAGGCAATTTTTTTTTAGTTTTTATTTTTTATAAAATTGAAAGATTCTTAAAAAGGTTTTAAAATATTAAAGAATGAGTGTTTGCTCACTTTTTTTTTTTTTTTGAAAAATAAAGAATGTGATGAGATAGTCAAACCTTCACTACAATTGGTACCAACAGTTAAGATTGCAAGTAAATCTTTCATTCCTTTTTTTTTCTTTTAAGATTGAATTTAAGGTAATTCCTACAGCTTCAAGTGGTACATCCAATATACCTAAGGATCAACAAGATCCGTTCATCTTGCTTCAAACAAAGGTTTTGAATTGTATCAATCCTCATGTTTCAAGTACCCTCACGAAAAAGACTTGTCCTATTTCACACATATTTGAAATACTTAATTTTAGGACATTTTCCAAAGTGCACTCACACTCACAAGAATGTTCAATGCGTACAACTGTGATACCATATGCTTGACCCTTATGTAAATCTCCACTAATGTGAGAACATTTTGAATGAGATCATGTAGGGCTTGTCATTGGCTTGTAACGTAGGCTTAGGGATGGGTAGGATATTTATTTGGGATAAAAGTGACTGAATTCCTTCCTGAGCGTCACCCAAAATTTGTGCTCTTAATGATTGGTATGCCTTTGCGTTAGATCCTCTTCATTGTTCTCCCCCCTTTCAACTTCTTTTGAATTCTCATTTTTGACTCTTTTCCCATCTTCTTCTTTTTTCTTCCTTTGTTTCGACTTCTTTTGAGTTCTCATTTTTTGGAGCTTTTCCATTCTTCTCTTCTTCTTCTTCTTTTTTTTCTTTGTTTTGACTTCTTTTTAATCCTTATTTCTCGGAGCTTTTCTTTTATTTCACTCCTTTCTTATAAATTTTTCTCCTTTTTATTGGAGTATTTTCCTTCCCACCTTTCATTGACTTTGTAAAGGGTATTTTTGCCTTTTTTATTTCTTTCCCCTTTTCTTTTTTTCTTTATTTCTTTTTTTCTCTAGAAGTCTTTTAGTTTCTTGACTTTGGGAGATTCGATATCTTTGCTTTTGGAAATTTCAAACATGGATCTTCTCTTATAATTTGCACATTCTTGGTGCACTCAAGAAGGTTGGGCCAAGAGAGGATAGTGCTTTTAAGCACTTAAAAGTGTAGTGGTTAAGATGTGGTTGTCCAAAGAAAGGTTTCAGGCTCAAAGTGGGAAAACTAGGGATTAATGTAATTTGGTAGGCTTTGAAAGGCACAATCGGGTCAAAAAAGGCCTACAATCCTTTCTCAAACCAAACATTACTCAGGATTTCGCCTCGAAAAACATTCAGGTCAAGTTCTAGATCAACAGTATAACACAATTGAACTTTGATCAAAAGCTTACCACACAATACACATGAAACATAAGGTTAGTTTTATTCTTATCTTGATTGCATGCAAGAGAATTTTCAAGCATCACAAAAGTACAGATAAGAGGTACCACGAGAATCTATAGTTTACCGCAAAGTCAGTCTTTTCCATCATATCAAATATATTTACATGCTCTTAACAACATAGGTCCCGACCGAGCTGAAGACATGACTCTTACGTATCTCATTAAGATGAGAATCAGGTGTGCGTAGTTCATGCAGATATGACTTGGAAAATATTAACAAACTATTATTTTTTTTTGAGAAGATAATACCGAACCCAAGAAGGGTTGCCTACGTATCTCATTAAAATGAGAATCAGGTACGCGTAGTTCGTCCAGATATTGCATATATAATTTAATGATTTAGACAACTCAAAGAAATTTCTAAGTCTAGCGCCACTAAAATTTGTAGTCATGAAGTATTTTTTTTTTTCCGCACCAATATGTTTTATAGCCTCTTAATCGTCAATATTTATACTGTCTGTTGAATGTAACCTACGAATTTCTACAGTAATGATTTGTTGTACTCTTTTTGGATGTTTTCTTGGACCTTTGTCTCTTCCCAATTTTCACGAGATCCAGACATTATTATGACCATCCCCGACTGATGTCGGGGACGGTATTCCTACAAAAATATGAGAAATATGTGAGAGCAGGAAAATCATGCAAAATAATAATAAAAATAAATGGATGCGACCTCATAGTCAAATACTCCCCTTGATTTATCGTTTTGACTTAATGTCTTGTGAAATACAAGGACTCGCATTTCGCTAATCCTCTTGTCTCTTGTGACTTCGGACAAATAATAATTTCTAAATCCGGACATAAATCAATTTTTCGACGTGAAGAAGAATAACTCAAAATGTAAGAGCATTAGTTCCTGTACATAATGAATAATGCAAAATATCACACAAATAATGAATTAAACACATAAATACTGTTTTAATTAAAGACAAACTGAAATGTATCACATAGCATACAAACAATGAATATAAGTCTTATACAAATGTGCATCAAGTCTTGTGTCATGCTTAATATAAGATTTAGGCTTCGCTCTACACTAAATGACTAAGAGTGGGCTTTGAATGACTGGGAACCCAAGCGGACAACTTAGGCTGGAGCTCACGACAACCATTGGACGCATGACGAACCAATAAATTGCTGATTATTCCAAAAATGGTTGAGTATAGAAAAGTCTGGTCTGCGGTTCCGCAAAACCGTTCTTTAATATACTATACATACATGTTGAAAAATATCATAAATGCAATGAAAATATACAATAACTAATGAATGAATACTGAGTATGCAAATAATCAACAAAATATATAAGATATAATGAATGACACAACAAAAGAATAATATCCTCAATTTGAAAAAAAAATAAACACATAATGGTTAGAACCTCTATATATCCCCAGCAGAGTCGCCATTCTATTTACATCCCCACTCTATCAAAATAGGGCAAACGTCGCGGTGACTCGAAAAATAATTAATTGATTCAATTTTGAAAGAGTTTTAAAAATAAATGAATTTTAAAGGAGAGTCGCCACCTAATTTTAGGAAAAAAAACTAGGAAACCATTAAATGATCTACGAAACCAATTTGATTCTAGGTAAGGGGTTCAAATCATTCCGAAGGGAAGGGATTAGGCATCCTTCGGAATCCACAAATGTGGTTCCCGACTGAGTTCATTTTTTTTTCAAATTGAGGAGAAAAATAAAATAATGTACGAATATAATAAACATGTAATATACACAAATAATAATAAAAAAAAATATAAGAAACGGCCTAAAGTTTGTCTAACGTAATATATACAAAATATTGAATAAAGAGTATAATTCGAACTTAATTCGAATAACTTCAACGGAAAGCAACTCCGGGGTACCTGTAAACACACTTATTAAAAGTGTTAGTAATAAATAAATATGAATAAAATTAAATATAAGAAATAATAATTAAAAAATAAAAATCCGTCTTATTAACATGGGAGGCCTTGGAAATCGACGGTAGTTTCTTCATCGGCCAATTTCAACATATAAAATATATAAACTTATAATTAAAATTCCGTCCTTTTTTTTAATGGGGGAGGCCTCCAAAACCGACGGAGAGTTTTTTTTTTTCATTGGCCATTTAATTTGTTTCTTAACAATTAAATAAAATTAACAAGTAACCAAATGTCTCTAAAACAATCCAAGACAAAAACTACAACTTAAAAATAATAACAATTATTGAAGGAAATAACCTTATAATGTGACATTTCATGTGAGACCCCTCAAAAGAATTCAAATAGTTGGTCAAATTAACATGAACAGTAAAGACAACTAACATTATTGACAATGACAAATTGAATATATAAAACGCTAGAAGAAACAAATAAAATAAGTAAATATATTTTGATCGTCAAACTAATCAACAAAGGAATATAATGTCATTAAATTTACAGCTCAATAATAATAATGATAATATATTGAAATAATAAAAGTGAATTGACCTTGCAACAACAAAACAAATGGGCATCATCATTAACTAAAATCACTTTAAAATGAACAACATTATTATTCACTGCAAGGATTAAATAATAAAAATAAATAATTAATAATAATAACTAAGCATATTCACCAACTAAATATATCCGGATCAATTGAAGACAATAACAATAAATGAAAAAATGGAATAAATCTAAACAATAACAAGCATTAAACTTGAACTAAAAATTTCCGTCTTTTAACATTGCGTAGGCCTCCAAAATCGACGGAGAGTTTTTTTTTTCATTGGCCAGTTTCAATCAAATAAATTTTAACGATTAAAAATAAAATAACAAAATTAAATGCAACAAAGAGAGGCATGATATTAAAGCAATATGAAACATAATCATAAATCAAAGAAACATAATCATAACTAGTGGAAACAACAGTAAGCAAGAAAATTCTAGCAAAGAAAAGGATAAAAATAAATAAATGATAAAAAATATATATACATAACTACACCAACACAAAGCATCATCCAGACAAATTTTTAATATTATAATAATTGAAAAACACAAACGGGACAATGTACAAATGCATAATAATATTTAATAATAATAATAACCAACAACAATAGATAACAGTGCATAATAATAATAAAATAAACTTTACTCAATTATAAAAGGGATAATACTCAAATACCCCCTCAGCCGATATCCAAAATCCCTGAGACACACCTAACCTTTGATAAAGTCCTATTACCCCCTCCAGCTTTTTTTTTACTTAATTGTTTACCACTTTTATACCTACGTGGCAATAATAATCAGAAACGTTGAAAGCTTTGTTGAACACGCGTTGGGCCTCACTTTTTCAGCTTTCTAAAAAGTGAGCTGTCAGCTCAAAATTGACTTTTACACTTCCCAATCCAAAAAGTTGTCCCTATACGTTTTCAAAGTTCACTTTACTAAAAAAAAGAGAAAGAAACGTTTTTATAAGTTCACTTCACCAAAAAAGAAGAAAAAGAAACAGGGAAAGGTTAGATTGAATTCAGAAATTTGATTCCATACACAACTTATTCAACTCGAATTTTGTCATAACCCTAACATTTATACATAAACATTGTGAAAAAAATCAGAATTAATAATCGACATAAAAAGGTGTAAAGAATATATTAAAATTTACTTTAACTTTTCAAATCGAGGAGCAATTTAATGATAATGGAGTTTTTTCAAAGATAAAGAACACTGATAATGGAGTTCTTTTTTTCGCAGATGAAGAACACGGATAGAGAGAGAAGACAGTTGCATTTTTTTGATAAGTGTTAATATTTATTTTTGATTTATTTTCAAATTATTTTAACACGTGGCCAACTTTTATTGGTCATTGTTATCTAAAACATCACTCACGCGCCTTACATGGGTGAATTCACGTATATTGTCACGTAGGTGTAAAAGTGGTAAACAATTAAGTAAAAAAAAAGCAGGGGGGGGGGGTAATAGGACCTTATCAAAGGTTAGGTGTGTCTCAGGGATTTTGGGTATAGGCTGAGGGGGTATTTGAGTATTATCCCATTATAAAAACAAAATAATGAACAAAGTAATAAAATCAATAAATATTCACAAACAATATTTTTTTGATAAAAAGAAAAAAAAAAGCAAAACCATAAAATAGAGTTATCATCCTTTGGACTTCACAGAGAAGCACATAATCCACGGAGAAGCTAAAGATTTCATGGGAGAATTTGAGTCTTACCAGATCTAACCGGAGTTGTAATTTTGGGTGGTTTCCCCGTTGTGTTGTTATTGATGTCGAGCTCGGAGTTCGTGGATTTATCCGGTGGGATTTCCTGATGAATTTGCTAGTTGAACTTGTGCTAGTTTGAAGGTTGAATCGTTGTTTCCAGTTGTTGTTGCCCTGGCTCGGTGAAATATCTGCACAAAATGGAGGAAAATCGTGAAGGGAGGAGAGGGGAAGGGGACTGATTTCGTTGTTGGTTGTTGGTTGTGAGAGGCGGCTCTTGGGGTTGGTGGTTGCTTTGTTGAGCGGTTGTTCCACCTGGTAGTGAGGGGAGAATAGAGGGGTTTTGTGGTGGCGTTGGTGAGAAAATGGTTGGAGATAGGAGAAGAGGTGAGGGGAGGAGAGAAAGGAGAAGAGAGAGAGGGTGGTGGAGGCGGTTTTGGTTGGCTGGAGGAAAAGGAAAATGGAGAGTGATTTGAGGTTGTTTTGGGTGGCTGCCAAGGAGAGTGAAGGGAGAAGAGAAGAGGGAGGCGGAGAGAGGGAAAAAGGGAGGAAGAGATTAGGGTTTTCTTTTCCCCCTTTTCTCAAATTAATTCCCTAACTTGTTTTTTTTTCCACCACCAATTGTAACCTAAATAAATAAAATGTAATGGACCCAAATGTGTGGGCTTGAAATTGTAGGCCGAAAATTATTAATAGAATCCCTATTTTTTTCGTATTTGACTAAATTTTAGACTGTGCTAAATCCAACATAAATATTAACAAATGTAATAAATAAAATGAAATTTTAAAATAATATAATGAACGTAACTAATGATATGTGAAATACAATTTAAAAATTAACTAACAAAAATCCTAAATTTTGATAAATAAAGATAGTTATCGATAAACTTATTTAAAATTATAAAAAAAATTATTTTAAGCTATTAAATAAATAAAACTTCAAAATTATGAATTTTTTTAAAATGTTAAGCCAAAATTGGGTGTCAACAGGTTCCCTAACACATTACGGAGATTCTCATAAAGTTTTTTGAGAAAAACATTTTTGTTGCTTCGGACGCCATACCCATAAGCTAATTCACACGAAAAATCACAAAATTTGGGAAATTCTTAAAATATGGACCTGTAAATACGGAAATAGACTACAAAAACTGGTGTGAGTATACATGTAAGTTCCCCAACTTATTACAGAGATCCTAATAAAGATTTTTGAGAAAAATATTTTACGTGCTCCGTGGCGAGATCCATATACTATAATATATACGAAAATTAGGGAATTTGGAAGATTCTTTTAAAAAGGTCTGGAAATGAGCGTAAAAAATGGTGCGAGTATAAGTGAAGGTTCCCCAACTCATTATGGAGGTCCTCATAATGTTTTTGAGAAAATAATTTTGGGTGCTTTAGGCGCCATATCCATGAGCTAATTAACACACGAAAAATTGAGAAATTTGTGCGATTCTTAAAAAAAGGCCTGTAAATACAAAAATGTGCGTTCAAAAATGGTGTGAGTATACGTGAAGGTTTCCCAAGTCATTACGGCGGTTCTCGTAACTTTTTTTTAAGAATTTTTTTTTGGATGCTCCCGATGCCAGATTGATAACACGAAAAATCAGAAAATTTGAGCGATTTTTAAAAGAAGGGCTTGTAAATGATGTAATGGACGTTGAGAAAATGGTGTGAATATACGTGAAAGTTTCACAACTCATCACGGAGGTCCTCATATAGTTTTTTGAGAAAATAAATTTGGGTGCGTCGTACGCCAGATCAAATGGATAATATACAGGAAAAATTTGGAGAATTTGGGTGATTATAAAAAAAAAGGGCTTGTAAATGCAAAAATTAACATTAAAAATGGTTTGAGTATATGTTATGGTTCCCAACTTACTACAAGGGTCCTCATAAAACATTTTGAGAAAACATGTTCGGATGCTCCGGGCGCGTGATCCAGGGTTATTAGACACAAAAAATAGAGGAATTTGGGAGATTCTTATAAAAAGGCTTGAAAATGCAAAAGTAGATGTTAAATATAGTGAGTATATGTTAAGGTTCCCCAATTCATTATGGACGTCCTCATAAAGTCTTTTGAAAAAATTATTTTTGGTGATTTGGGTGCTAGATCCATTGACGAAAAATCAAAATTTTTTGTTAATTCTTAAAAAAGGGCTTGTAAATGCAAAAATGGGCGTTAAAAATGGTGTGAGTATACATAAAGGTTTCATTCCTCATAATATTTTTTGAGAAAATAATTTTAGTGCTCCGATTGCCAAATCCACGGGCTAATACACACGAAAATAGGTAAATTTGGGTGATTCTTAAAAATGACTTCTAACAGGGAAATAAACACTAAAAAATTGTGTGAGTATACGTAATGGTTCCCCAACTCATTACAGAAGTCCTTATAACATTTTTTGAGAAAATATTTTTGGGTGTTCTGAGCACATAATTAATGGGATGATATACACGAAAAATCAAAAAAATTAGGCTATTCTTAAAAAAAGACTTATAAATACGAAAATGAGCGTTAAATAAATTGTGTGAGTTTATCTGAAAGTTCCTAACTCATTACAGAGGTCCTCTTAAAGTTTTTGAGAAAGATTTTTTGGGACCTCTGAGCGCTTAATTCATGGGTTAATACTAAAAAATCAAGATTTTTGGGTGTTTCTTAAAAAAAGCTTGTAAAATGAAGAAATGAGCGTTAAAAATGATATGAGTATACGTGAAGGTTCCCAACTCATTATAGAGGTCCTCATAAAGTTTTTTGAGAAAAAATAATTTGGGTGCTACGGGCCCCAAATCCATGGGCAAATATATGCAAAATATTGGGGAATTAGGGTGATTCTTAAACGAAACCTTGTAAATGCGAAAATAGGTGTTAAAATTGGTATGAGAATATGTGAAGGTTCCACAACTCATTACGCAGTTACTTATAAAGTTTTTTGAAAAAATTATTTTGGATGCTCTAAGCGCCAGATCCTTTGGCTAATACACACGAAAAATTGAGAAATTTGGGTGATTTTTAAAAAAGGTCTGCGAAAATGGGCATGAAAAAAATGATATGAGTATACGTGAAAGTTTGCCAACTCATTACGGAGGTGCTCAAAATATTTTTTGAGGAAACAAATTTGGATGCTCCAGTCCCTAGATCCATTGACTAATACACACGAAAAATAAGGGAATTCGCAGGGCTGGGCATAAACACCAAAAAATCAAAACACCGAAACGAACCGAAGAAATTTGGTATTTTGGTTTCGATATTTTGATTTTTAGTTCGATATGTTATGATTTTTTTATTTTTTGATATTTCCATCCGATTTTTGATTTGTAATAGCGTTAATCTGTATTTCTGTTTACCAAAATATATTATATTAAATAATAAGTATTATAATTAAATTTAAAAACAAAATTCAATTAGGTCAAAAGAGTGCACAAGACTCAAGACCTTTTGTGAGTCTTTTCAAACTTTTCATTTTCCACTTTTCTTTGTTTCTTTACACTTTACTGTTTCTCTCTTTTTCAATTTTGAGTTTTGACTAGGCAATTTCTCATTCCGGTGACCTTGGCATTGTTCTCATTCCGACGATCGGCGTCGAGCCGCCACTCGCCAGTCCCAATCGGCCAGCATGCACAACAACAACAATCGGTAGTCCAAGTAGACCAGCGTCCATCAGGCAACACGCACAGCAACAATGAGTCAGGCAGTCATCGACCAATTTCTGGGCGCCATTTTAGTTTTGAATAAAAAAATCATGTAAAACAATTGTTTTAACCTTGAATGAAAATGGAGGGTCAAATTTAAAAAAGTAGGTCATAATTACAAGTTTTATGAGAGGTGTATTTGGCACATAAGAGACCAATCACCAATCATATCAATATTAATGAATGTGTACTCGATGAGCTAATACATACGAAAAATGGGGGAATTCAGGCGATTTATAAACAAGGACTTAAAAATGCGGAAATGATGTTAAAATGGTGAGTATACATACGTGAAAGTTCCCTAAATCTTTATGGAGCTCCACATAAAGTTTTATGAGAAATATTTGGGGTGCTATAAGCGCCAGGTTGATGGGCTAATACACATGAAAAATCGAGCCTTAAAAAATGGTGTGAGCATAAGTGAAGGTTCTCCCAATTCATTACAAAGATACTCACAAAGTTTTTTGGAATTTTTTTTCATGTGCTCTAGGTGCTAAATCAATGGGCTAATACACAAAAAAATCAGTAAATTTGGGTGGCTCTTAAAAATGGCTTCTAAATGTGGAAATGGGAGTTCGAAAAATGGTGTGAGTATACGTGAAGGTTCCCCAACTCATTACGTAGGTCTTCATAAAGTTTTTTTGATAAAAAATATTTGGGTGCTCCGGTGCCAGATCCATAGGTTAATACACATAAAAATCAGAGAATTGGACCGATTCTTAAAAAAAGGCTTGTAAATGCAAAATGGGCATTAAAAATGATGTGAGTATACCTGAAGGTCCCCCAACTCATTATGGAGGTCCTCATCAATTTTATTTGATAAGAAAATTGGGTGCTTCGTGATCCATATCCAAAGGCTAATATAGACACGAAAAATCAGGGAATTTGTCGATTATTTTTTAAAAAGTATTGTAAATGTGGAAATGGGAGTTAAAATGATGTGAGTATGCGTTAAGGTTCCCCAACTCGTTAAGGAGGTCCTCATAAAGTTTTTTGAGAAATTGTTTTTGGGTGTTTTAGGCGCCAGATCCATGGGCTAATACACACGAAAAATCAAAAACTCGAAAAATTCGAGCGATTCATTAAAAAAGGTTTTTAATTAGAAATGTGCGTTCAAAAATGGTGTGAGTATACATGAAGTTTCCTCAACCTATTGCGGAGTTCCTTATAAATCTTTTGAGAAAACAATTTTGAGTGCTTCGAGCGCCTGTTCCATTGGCTAATACACGCGAAAAATTAGAAAATTCAGGCAATTTTTGAAAAAGGACTTGTAAATTCAGATAGGAAGTAAAAATGACATGAGTATACGTGAAGGTTCCGCAACTCATTACGGAGGTCCTCGTAAAGTTTTATAAGAAAATTTTTAGGTGCTTTGTGCGCTAGATCCATGGGCTAATACACATGAAAAATCTAGGAATTTGGGTGAATCTTATAAAAAGTGTTTGTAAATGTGGAAATGAGCGTTAAAAATGGTGTGAGTATGAGTGAAGGTTCCCCAACTCGTTTAGGAGGTCCTTATAAAGTTTTTTGAGAAAATGTTTTTGGGTGTTTTAGGCGACAGATCCATGGGCTAATACACACGAAAAATCGAAAAATTCGAGCGATTCATAAAAAAGGTTTTTAATTGGGAAATGAGCGTTCAAAAATGGTGTGAGTATACATGAAGTTTCCTCAACCCATTGCGGAGGTCCTTATAAATCTTTTGAGAAAACAATTTTGAGTGCTTTGGACGCCTGTTCCATTGGCTAATACATGCGACAAATTAGAGAATTCAGGCAATTTCTGAAAAAGGGCTTGTAAATGCGGATAGGAAGTAAAAGATGACATGAGTATACGTGAAGGTTCTCGACTCATTACGGAGGTCCTCATAAAGTTTTATAAGAATTTTTTTTGGTTGCTCTGGGCGCCAGATCCATGGGCTAATACACATGAAAAATCTAGGAATTTGGGTAAATCTTATAAGAAGTGCTTGTAAATGTGGAAATGAGAGTTAAAAATGGTGTGAGTATGCGTGAAGGTTCCCAACTCGTTAAGGAGATCCTCATAAAGTTTTTCGAGAAATGAGAGTTAAAAATGGTGTGAGTATGCATAGATGTGTTGCGAAAATCTTGGCACATTTGATGCTCGAAAACTAAGACTTAATACTAGATAATGATGTATTTATATGGATATGATGTGTTTGGTAATGTTTGTACAGGTAACAAAGGTGGACGTGAAAGAAGACGAAAAAGAAGAAAATTTAGTGAAAGTGAGCAAGTACATACTAGAGATGGCCTCACGGACCGTGGTCTTTACTACTGCTGGTGATGATGGTCGTGAAGTACCTTTTCAGTGAGAAGGTGTAGGGAAGATCAATTTTGGTAACACTAAGTAAGGTCCATGGTTGACCTCACGGGCTGTGGTCCTCAATACGATCCGTGGTAGCTTTCGTGAATTTGAACCAGTGGCCATAAGCAAAGAAGTGAAAATGAGAAGTGGCAAGGTGAAGACCACGGACACCCAGATGGAACGTTGTCCCTGTGACGGTCTGTGGTGTTTTCTATGGTACCTTTCTAGTGTGTTGTCTTTGAAGATCCAGATCTTAGACGTGCCAAGTAGAGACCACGAAGGGTTTCACGGACCGTGAAGCCCTTGACGGATCATTAAAGTGCCTGTGGAGTTGCTCGACGGTTTAGTCCTACTTCGAGTAGGGCTCATTTTAAACATTCTATTTGAAAAATTAGGTCATTTTTTAGTTTTTACCTCATCATATCTAGAATGAGCGACTAAGTTTCAAATATTCTTAGCTTTAGTTTTTGACGATTAACATCGAATCAAGTTTCGAAGTTGGATTTTCGGTTTTGAATTATCAAGTGCTTATCAGTTTTCATATTTTCGTAAGTACTTTCTTATCATGTTTTCGTTATGTGATTCTGTATGTTTACGTGAAATCATGAGTGGCTAAATACCATTACTGGGATTGTGGGAGCTATGACGTAAATCTAAGTGTAATTCGTAAGAGAAGTGGAAGACGATTTATATTTGCAAATTATAATTTAGCTTTCGTTATTCATGTATTCTAATAAGTGCACGCATTAGAGTGTAGCATGTATTTGTCATTTGTTCGAGAGAAAAGTGATGGTTAGGAAAAAGCTTAATTAACCTGATGAAATGGAGTCAAAGTTTTGGTTTGAGAGGAAAGAACTTTAACACTATTATAAGCGAGAGTAAAACTTGTTATCACTCTAGGACCAGAGGACTTGAGTGAAAATTATCTAATTAGACTGAGAATGGTTAGATATATTTGTCCCGCCTGTATTTTGTAGATACAAATTGCCTGAAGCTCAATTACAGAAGAACATTAGATGCAACGTTATGGGGAACACAATCCTAGTTTCATTCAATTATAAATACAACTTTAAATCAAGACTCTGTTAATTGTTAACTCTGGATTTGGCTTAAAAACCTTCGTTACTAGAATTTTACAACTAAACCCATTTTACATTCTGCAATCTTTCTCTGTACATAATAACATTTGGGTAAACGCGACACTGAAATCATTTATGTAAGGAAATTCTCTGTGGGATCGACCTCAACTCACGTGGAGTTCTATAAATTGACTTCGACCATTTATAATTCTTAATTGAAGTGTGAGTTTGGGCGCATCATGCTATGGCGCCAGTTCAATCGACTATTACACACAAAAATTACGGAATTTGGGCGATTCTTAAAAAAATCATGTAAATATGAAATGAACGTTAAAAAATTATGTGAATATACGTGAAGGTTCTCCAATTCATTATAGAGGTCCTCATAAAGTTTTTTGAGAAAAACGTTGTGGGTGCTCTGGGTGCCAAATCCATAGGCTAATCTCTATGAAAAATTAAGGATTTGGGCTATTCTTGAAGAAGGAATTGTAAATGCATAAATGAGCGTAAACAATGGTATGAGTATACATGAAGGTTCCCCAACTCATTACAGAGGTCCTAATTAAGTTTTTTGAGGAAAAATGTTGGGTTCTCCAAGCAACAGATCCATAGTCTAATACAAATTGAAAATAAGAGAATTTGGTGATTCTTAAAAAAGGGCTAGGAAATGCGAAAATGAGTGCTAAAAAAATGACGTAAGTATACGTGAAGGTTTTCCAACTCATTATGGAGGTCCTTAATAAGTTTTTTGAGAATTGTTTTTGGATGCTCCAGGCGCCAGATGTATGGGCTAATATACACACGAAAAATCGGAGAATTTGGGCAATTCTTAAAAAAAGGTCTTGTAAATGCGAAAATGACGTTAAAAATGGTGAGAGTGTACGTGAAGGTTCCCCAATTCATCACAGCGGTCCTCATATAATTTTTTGAGAAAAATCATTTGGGTGCTCTAAACGCCAGATCCAACATACGAAAAATTGGGGAATTTGGGTGATCCTTAAAAAGGGTTTGGAAATGAAAAAAATGGGTGGTACAAAAATTGTGTGAGTATACCATAAGGTTACCCAACTCATTATAGAGGTCTTCAAAAAGTTTTTTGATAAAACAATTTTGGGTGCCAAAACCATAGGACATACGAATTCGGCACCCCCATCTTACTACCCCCTATTACCTTCCTACCTACCCTTCTACCCCCTAATACCTACCCCTCCCCTTCCTACCCCCCTACCCCTCTCCTTCCGACCCCCTAGCCCTCTCTTTCCTACCAACCCCCTTTCATACCTACCCCCTATACCCTACCCCCCTCCTACCTACCCCCTTACTACTACCCCCACCCCGTCCTACCTACCCCCTACTACTACCCTCTACCTCCCTTACTACTACCCCTTACCCCCTTTCTACTCTCTTCTACCCCCCTCCAACCCTACCCCCTCGTACCCTACTGACGACCTACCCCCATCCTACCCTCCCCCTTCCTACCTACTATACCTACTACTCCCTGCCTACCCTACCCCCCCTACCCCCCCTTCCGTACCTCCCCCCTGCCTACCTACATCTCCCTTCTACCCCACCTCCTACTCTCACCCCCGGTCCTACCTACCACCTACTACTCCCTTCTACCCCCCTCGACTCCCCCCCACCCGTCTACTACCACCCCCCCTTCTACCTACCCCCCTCTCCCTACCCCCTACCCCCTACCCCTCCTACACTGCTTCTACCTCACCCGCCTTACCCCTTCTTACCCCTACCTCACCCCCTCTTACCCCTTCCTACTCCCTCCTACCCCCTTCCTACCCCACCCCACACGACACCATATCTTTTAAATTAAATAAAGACAAGTGAAAGTTTTGACTAAAAAATTGAAGTGTGTAAAGAATACAAGAGTTGATGATGAAATAGTTCATATTTGGTGAACTTGATTAAGTTAATTAATCATTTTAAAGTTTTAGTTAATAAACAACAAACAATAAATGATCACAATTAAGTAATTTAGAGTAAGGGGGTGCTCGAATTTGGGCCTCTCTTGAGCCAAATTCGCTTATACTTTTGGGGTTTAAACCAATTACTTTTGGGGAAACCATTCAAAGTGTCATTAAGAATCGATACTTTAAACAACTGCTATATAGAGAAGGAAAACTCTATGGTAAATAATTAGTTTTTCTAGTAGAACAAGTGAGACAACTTCAGTACCAAACAAAATGTATTTCCATAAAAACAAGAGAAGGAAAACTCTATGGTAAATAATTAATTTTTCTAGTAGAACAAGTGAGACAACTTCAGTACCAAACAAAATGTATTTCCATAAGAACAAGAGAAGGAAAACTCTATGGTAGATATTTAGTTTTTCTAGTAGAACAAGTGAGACAACTTGAGTACCCAACAAAATGTAACAATTGTTTCACGCATGTTCATTATTACTTAGCACAAAATTTAAATAATTAAATGAGACAAACCTATGATCAAACCAGTAGCTATTAATATTGTTACCAAAAGACTCAATCCATTATATGCTTAAACGAGGGACTCAAAGAGTGATTAAAGCACTCAATCGAAGTAAGACAGATCAGCCTATACGATGAAGATCCACAAACGAGTAACCAAAATACATAGTAGATTCATGAGATACTTAGACAAACAGTGAACTAGGACTGGAAATCAAAGCAAAGAAACAAAAAGAAATTGAGCATCTGGAAAGAAAATTCAAAAGATGATCCTAATTCATACTGCATTAAGCGACATATAGCGATAGTAATATTTCTCAAACTGCTATTAAAAATAAATAACACCTATTTGCCAGACTTAAACCAGAAATAGATGTACCGATATTTTATCAAACAGAGAGTTAACTGGAAACAAAATGAAGCATAAAAGGAGAAAATGGTTACCTTTTTTGGGACATCAATAGGGAAGAGATGAAGTTTCCACCACTGAAACGGTGGCTGGACTCCCACGAACAAAGAAGCTTGATACGACCAAAGAAGAAAACGTTTCCATGTCTGTTAATCCATAAAAACATATAGCAATCATATGCACTTAAAATTAATCTATACAAACACATATCAATCCTATGCACTCAAAGTTAATCTATACTAACACTAAAACTTAAAGAAATGGAAGCAAAGGAGCAACATGTTTGAAGCAAAAATCATAGTAGCAAGAACATACGTTTATCTGTAAAGGATTCTGAAGCCAAAGATTCCATGGATAAACATGTTGGGTGGTCTTGGGCCTTCTCAATCCAAAAGCTAGCTCAAAGGTTGAGGCTTTCCCTCACACTTATAAATTGACCACCAGCCCCTTCCACTTCCGATGTGGGATAACCCAACAATCTCCCCCTTCACACATCGGGCCTTGGGCTGGAGAGAACGACAACCCAGTTTCTCCCGGTGGGCTGAGACTTGTTAACAACCTGGGCTCTGATACCAGTTTGTTGGGAAAACGCGGACAAGCACAAAAATATATATGGTAAAAGTAATGGAAATAAAATGGGAAAATAACGACACCAAAAATTTTACGTGGAAACCCTTCTGAATAAGGAAAAAAAACACGGGCCAAGAGGAGCAACTGATATTACTATAGTAAGGAATTTTACACTGTGTAGTCACGAATACAATACTCAAAGTGACTACTACACACTCAAAAGGAACAACACTCTTTTGGTTTCCGTCTTACTAAAATATCGCTCACACTCTATTTTTTCTTCACAGACTATTTTCTTGTATAGTCTATGGAATACTTCACTTTGCTCTCAAAATGGTTTTTCTCTCTAACTTGGTGTGTACTATAAATGAGCAAGAATGCTCTATTTATAGAAGGATAAAACCATGCCTATGTCACTAATGACATAGGTAAATATAGCAAAGTCAAAAATGGGTTGCAAATCTTACCAATTTGCCAACTACCAAGTCTTAATTTTCAACTCTTATCACTATTCCTTTTTAACAATTACTTGTACCAATTGAATAGCTAAAGTTGACCAAAAATGGGATGGATTCAACAAATCTCCCCCTCCAGTCCCATTTACTGGAAGAAGGTATCTTCATCTTCTTTAGAGAGAGCTTATACCCACAAGTTCTTTGCATAAATCGAACTTGTCTTTCGGTATCGTCTTGGTCAGCATATCTGCAGGATTTTCACTTGTGTGGATCTTTTTGACGTGAAATGATTCACTCTCCACTTCCTCACGAATCCAATGATATCTGACGTCGATGTGTTTTGTTCTTGCATGGTACATGGAGTTCTTGCTCAAGTCTATTGCACTTTGGCTGTCACAATAGACAATATACTCCATTTGATTCAAACCAAGCTTTTGAAGAAATCGCTTTAGCCATATCATCTCCTTGCCGGCTTCAGTAGCCGCAATATACTCAGCTTCAGTTGTAGATAGTGCAACACACTTCTGCAACTTTGACTGCCATGATATAGCTCCCCCTGAAAAAGTAAACAAATATCCAGTAGTGGATTTTCTGTTATCAAGGTCACCTGCCATATCAGAATCTGTATAGCCTTTCAAGATTGGATTTGATGCTCCAAAACACAAACATTCATCTGAGCTTCCTCTAAGATACCTGAGTATCCACTTCACAGCTTCCCAATGCTCTTTTCCCGGATTTTCGAGAAATCTGCTCACAACACCAACTGCGTGAGCAATATCAGGTCTAGTGCACACCATTGCATACATTAGACTTCCGACGACGGAGGAATATGGAACTTTGGCCATGTTCTCTTTTTCCTCCCTAGCTGTAGGACACATCTTCTTGCTCAACTTTATATGACCAGCAAGAGGTATACTAACAGGCTTAGCATTCTTCATATTGAAGCGCTCCAGTACACGTTCAATGTACTTCTTCTGGGACAAATAAATCTTCCTTTTATCTCTAAGACGAGTAATTCTCATGCCCAAAATTTGCTTGGCATGACCCAAGTCTTTCATAGAAAAAGACTTACACAACTCTTTCTTCAGCTCGTCAATCTTGGAAGTATTCTTGCCCACAATCAACATATCATCCACATACAATAGGAGGATGATAAAATCATTGTCGGAAAATTTTTGTACAAATACGCAATGATCTGAAGAAGTCTTCTTATAGCCTTGCTCCCCCATAACAGATTCAAACTTCTTGTACCACTGTCTAGGAGCTTGTTTTAGGCCATAGAGACTCTTTTTGAGTTTGCATACAAAATTTTCTTTACCATCTACTTTGAAGCCCTCAGGTTGTTCCATATAAATCTCTTCTTCTAGGTCACCGTGAAGGAAAGCCGTCTTCACATCCATCTGCTCAATCTCTAAATTAAGACTAGTAGCCAAACCTAGAACTGTGCGAATTGAGGACATTTTCACAACAGGAGAAAATATTTCGTCAAAGTCAATACCTTTCCTTTGACCGAATCCCTTAACAACCAATCTAGCTTTGTACCTGGGCTTCAAGTTGTGTTCTTCAACTTTAACTTTGAACACCCACTTGTTCTTCAAAGCTCTCATGCCCTTGGGCAATATTACCAATTCATAAGTGTGGTTCTCATGCAAAGACTTCATCTCGTCTTGTATGGCTTCAATCCATTGATCCTTGTGCTCATCTTCCATGGCCTCCTCATAACATTCAGGTTCTCCCCCGTCAGTGAGTAACACATACTCATTGGATGAATAACGGGAGGAAGGAAATCGCTGTCTTGTGGACCTCCAAAGCGAAATATTTGATTCGTCCACAACTTCATGAGCAACAGGATCATCAATAACAATATCATTGTTATTATCAACATGTTGATTTGATACATGATTCTGGGCGTCACTATGATTATCAAGCCCAACAACATCATGCACACTTGTGTGAGGAACGTCATCATGATGAATTATACCATCAAAACTTGAAGATTCTACCTTCTCCGCTTTGTCAATATCTTCAATTGTTTGATTCTCCATGAAAATAATATCACGGCTTCTCACAAGTTTCTTTTCAATTGGATCATATAGCCTGTAACCAAATTCATCTAGGCCATATCCAATGAAGATGCATTGCCTTGTCTTGGCATCTAACTTTGACCTCTCATCTTTTGGCACATGTACAAAAGATTTGCAACCAAATACTCTCAAATGGTCATAGGAAATATCCTTTCCATACCAAACACTATTTGGTACATCACTTTGCAAAGCAATAGCAGGAGATAGATTGATAACATGTGTAGCGGTCAATAAAGCCTCACCCCAAAATGAGTTCGACAACTTTGCTTCAGAAAGCAAACATCTAACTCTTTCCATCAAGGTCCTGTTCATCCTCTCAGCCAAACCATTAAGCTGAGGAGTCTTGGGAGGAGTCTTTTGGTGTCTAATACCTTGATGCTTGCAGTATTCGTCAAATGGTCCACAATATTCACCATCATTATCAGTACGAATGCATTTCAGTTTCTTTCCAGTTTCTCTTTCAACTGAAGCCTGAAACTGCTTAAAGACACCTAACACTTGGTCTTTAATCTTCAAGACATAGACCCAAAGTTTTCTCGAGCAATCATCAATGAAAGTGACAAAGTAAGTGCACCACCCAATGTCTTTGTCTTCATTGGACCACATAAATCAGAGTGCACTAACTCAAGCAACTCTGTCTTTCTCGAAGTAGGGTAGGACTTAAAGGAAACTCTATTTTGTTTACCAGCCAAGCAGTGCTCACACTTTTCTAATTTAGCACTTTGGAAATTTGACAATAATTTCTTCTTGGCTAGAACATTAAGTCCTTTCTCGCTGATGTGGCTAAGCCTCTTGTGCCATAAAGTTGAAGAGCTATCGCTCTCAACCGCATTCACCATATCAACACAAGCAGAGGCCATAGTCCAGTATAGACCACGACGTTTGTTACCACGAGCCACAACCAAGGAATCCTTGATGAGCTTCCATTTTCCATCACCGTTGGTACTAACATATCCTTCATCATCTAAAATACCAACAGAAATTAGGTGTAGACGAACATCAGGAGCATGTTTCACATTGTTCAAAACTAGTTTAGTTCCAACACTAGTTTCCAAACAAATTGTACCAATACCAACCACCCTAGAAACAGTCTCATTACCCATACTCAAAGTTCCAAAATCACCAGGAGTATAGGAAGAGAAAAAATCCTTCCTTGATGTCACATGAGATGCGGCACCAGTGTCCACAACCCAGCTTGACTCATCACAAGCAATATTTATCATGTTTGCATCAAGAACAGTAACAAGATCTTCGGTGGTGACGGTGGCTAGGCAATTTTCATTGCCATCTTCTTTAGTTTCCTCTTTGTTTTTGTTTTCCCTCTTCAACTTCCTGCAGAATTTCTTTGTGTGCCCTTTCATGCCACAATGATAGCACTCAATATCCTTAAGTCTGCCTTTGGATTTGCTCCTATTTTGTTCTCTATTCTGAGAACCACGAGTTTTGTTTCTCCCCCTGGGGCCAGTTATCAGGACATCCGGCGAAGAAGAATGTAGAGTTTTTCTTCTCATCTCTTCGTTCAAGACACTACTCTTGGCGGAATCCATAGAGATCACACCATCCGGAGCAGAATTTGACAATGACGTTCTAAATGTTTCCCAAGAGTCTGGTAGGGAACCAAGTAGAAGCAAGCCTTGAATTTCTTCATCAAATTTGATGCCCATAGCAGATAATTGGTTCATGATCCCCTGAAAATTATTCAGATGGTCTTTCATCGGAGAACCATCATGATACTTCAAACTCAACATCTGCTTTATTAAGAATATTTTGTTGTTGCCAGTCTTCCGAGCATACAAACTTTCAAGATGCTCCCATAGGGTTCGAGCATGTGTTTCCCCAGAAATATGGTTCAACACATTATCGTCGACCCATTGCCTAATGAATCCACAAACCTGTCTGTGCAACAGATTCCACTCTTCATCTGTTTTATTATCAGGCTTTACAGTGGTAAATACTGGTTTGTAAATATTCTTAACATAAAGCAGATCTTCCATTTTTCCCTTCCAAATGGCATAATTAACACCATTCAAAGTAACCATTCTACTTGTGTTGGCTTCCATTGTTTTCCCCAAAAAATATAGTTATCGCAAATCAAAGTAAATCTTTTTTGATGTGGAAGTTCAGACTGTGCTGCAACCACAGAGCATACTCAGATAAAACCTTGGCTCTGATACCAATGTTGGGTGGTCTTGGGCCTTCTCAACCCAAAAGCTAGCTCAAAGGTTGAGGCTTTCCCTCACACTTATAAATTGACCACCAGCCCCTTCCACTTCCGATGTGGGATAACCCAACAAAACAAAAGATTCAATCCATTATTTGCTTAAACGAGGGACTCAAAGAAAGACAGATCAGCTTATGCAACAAAGATCGACAAACGAGTAAACCAAAATACATAGCAGATTCATGATATACTTGGACAAACAGTGAATAAGACTTCAAATCAAAACATAATGGGAAATTAAACAACAAAGGCATTAAGCATCTGGAATCCTAATTCATACCACATTTGAACAATATAATATGTAGACACAATAATATTTCTTAAACTCACTACTAAAAATAAACAACAACTATTTGCCAAAATTAAACCAGAAACAGAGAATTAATTGAAACAAAAAAATGAAGCAAGAAAAGAGAAATGGTTACCTTTTTCAGGACAGCAACGAAGATCCCACCACTGAAACAGTCGCTGCACTCCGACGAACAAAAAAGGTTGATCATGCAGCCGAAAAAGAAAATGCCTTTCCAATCAAAAATCCTTAAATTTTAAGTGCATATGATATGATTGCTATGTGTTTTTATAGATTGACAGACATTTTGGAAATTCCTTGGAGGATAAGAAATTTGAGTCGAAAACTCAAAAAAGGACGTTGGGATTCCTTCTTGAAGGCGTGATCATTTAGGCTGGCTACTCCATTTATTACTATGAATGAAATAAACAATGATATGTACATTTTAAAAAATTTAAAATTAAATATAAGGTAAAATTATTATTTTTTACCTGAATACACAATTTATTTTACTATATTCTATAAAATTTGTGTATTAGCCCATGAACTTTTTAGTGATATGATTGCCGTACGATTTTTGTGGATAACCTTTACGGAGGGTGTTCGGGAAGAAATACGTGAAGTTTCCAATTGAGTGATGTATTAGAAATTGGGATGTGATATATCAGGACATTGAGTGATATGTATCTGAAATAGGGACGCGATATATCCCAACGTTGAGTGATGTATTCAAAATCCTTAAATTTTTAGAATTTTTTGTAATTTGGAAAAGACTAGGGATAATGGATATCGTCGCTCAGTTGTGAGCAAGATATATAGAAAATAGACTGTCGCAACTGTCAATTAGATCTAAATGTATTTCGCTTAGAGTTGAGTGATTTGTCCATTTAGGTTAATTACAAAAACAAGTTACCTTTTTTGTTTTACAGGAAAAAATAGCCCTTTTGACTTCGAATTCATTCTATAGAAAAATATTTAAAATTCAAAATCATTTAAAAATAAGTTAATCCTACGGTATTCACCATATACAAACATTCTTGTAAAGATCAGTTCTTGGTAGACTTTGGACTCCTTTGGTGCGATGAAAGGGACAAGATGGCCTGGCCAGACTGCTCAGATTTGACGTTTGGTGTGTGTATTTATTTCAGTATTTCCACCAAATTGGTTGCATTACTTGTAAAGATCAGTTCATCAAGAGAGTGCTTAAAACCTTTTTGACCGGCTGACTAAATATTGTTTGCTAATGAGACCAACAAAGATATTTCATGAAATTATTTTATATCGTCATCAATATATTATTAGGCCAGATATCTTGCTTTTAATACCAAACTTGTAGACTTCTCTTTTAGTGCGAAGCCATGGAAATTCTCCAAAAACATCAAATGTAGGCGTAAGAAATTAAACGTAATATGGAGACTGCAGCTGCAACATGAGATACACTGGTTTAGACAAGATAAAGGGGAGGGGGGGGGGGGCTTTCAGCAGTCTCTCAAGGGGCATCAGGACCAGCCTCGCAACCTTTTGATGGACCATCATCTTCCGTCAGTCCCTGAAGCATAACCCTCGGCTGGCTTAGCTTCACCATCAGTCGCTTCAACAGCTCCGTTATTAGCTTGCCCGTCATTTACTGGCTCTGCCTGCTTCACAGTACCAACTTTGACGTATTTACTCATGAATTTGTACTCCCAATCATGCAAGGCATTAAGTTCAAATGCTTGCCCGGAAATATCCCCTGTGAAATCTTTTTCCTCTAAGGAAAGCTTGGCAAGAGCTCTAACTAGCATCCTTTCCAGCAAACAATGCATAAGGTCCCCCAGGTCATAGAACATTCTGCAAGAACACACACATTTAAACACAAAGATGACAAGTCCGCAACATTTCATGAAGCTTAATGGTTGATTTTGGAATTTTGATATGTTAGGTTTACATTTGAGCAAGGAACTTATTGAGACTCATATCAAGATATTTGATCTATCAGGCGATAAAGTTGTGCATGAATTGAATGTACATGAGACTAACAGAACACATAATTCATCTTTCATTTGACGATTTGTCAGCTCAAACAAGGACAAGGATAAGTTTAACACTTCGGAATCCAAGAGTCATAAATTCAACTTAAGCAATATATCCACTCCAACTGGACTTTACTGGACATAATCACATAAATAAAACTAGATAAACAAAAAACTGAATATGTTTTCCGTCTCCTCAAAACCACAACAAATAAGAATGAATACGTTAGTTACAAAGACTAGTTGATTACTATCTAAACAAATGAACTGATGACAGCTAAGCTATTTGAATTAAACATGGAGAACTCAAGCCACTTGTCTAAGAATTACACACAGATCACCTATGCTATCTTGAGGAATTGAACCTAAGACATCTATATAAGCCTTTTGGACCACTTTCGTCCTTCGACTAGAATCGCCACCTAAACTAGCAGAGTTGCACACTTAATGGACGTTCGGGAACATCAAAAATCTCATCCAAAGACTTTCCCATCGTGTCAAGCACCAAAAGTAAGAAAACAGAATGGATACTGATTGTCAGGCCTACACAGTACACATCAGCCCAAATTACACAGGCCAAATCCAGAATATTAAGCAATGGCGTGTAAAATACCAAATTTCCATCACCTAAATTCACAATCATGAAAGTAAAATCCACCACCAAAAGCAAATCACTCCAAAAATCCAAGTCAAAATCCCCCCCCCTACCACGCTCTACTCCCCCCCTCCTTACCCCCCCCGACCACGCTCTAATCCCCCCCTCCTTACCCCCCCCTACCACGCTCTAATCCCACAATCCGTACCCGCCCCTACCACGCGCTACCCACCCCTACTTACCCCCCCACAATCTCACTCTACTTGCCACCCCCCTTACCCCCCCTACCAGGCTCTACTCCAACCCACTCATTACCCCACCCTTACGCCCACCCCCTCCACATGCTACTCCCCCCCCGTTACCCCCCTACCCGCTCTATCTCCCCCCCCTACCCCCATACCCCTCTACGCCCCCCCTTACATACCCCCCCTACCAGCACTACTCCCCCCCCGTACCCCCCGACCCACGCACTACACTTCACCCCCTACCCCTTACCCCCCCCTACTACCTCGACCCTGCGCACCCCCCTACCCCCTTCTACCGCCTCCCTCTACACCTACCCCCCCCTCTACCCTCCTACCCCCCGTCTTCTACCCCTACCCTACCCCTACCCCCTCTTCGACCCACTACCCCTACCCCCCTCCACCCCCTACCCCCTACCCATACCCCCTCCTACCCACGACCTCTCTTAACCCCCCCCCTCCTACCCCCCTACCCCGACTCGCTCCCCCTCCCGCTACCTACCCCTACCCCCGCCTACCCCTCTACCAACCCCCCCGCTAACCCCTAGCCCACCCTCCTACCCTAACCTTCCCCCCCCTAGCCCCGCGCCCCTCTTCCCCCTCTCTACACCCCCCCTCCTACCCCGCTGCTAGCCCCATCCCCCCCCATTTCCACCCCCCTCACCCCCTCTACCCCCACTCTAACTACACCCCCAGCCTACCCCCTCTACAAATAAAACCGCCTCTACCTACCACAGAACCTATACCCCTCCTAACCCCCCCCCCCCTTACCCCGCTATCCCACGTCTACTCTACCCACCTTCTAACCCAAAGTTATTACCCCCCTCTACCCCCCCCCCCCCCCTCTCCTCATACACGCCCGACAACCCCCCCCTCCTACCACCTCCCCCCCTCTTCCCCCTACTAACCCCCTCCTACCCTCCTACCCCCACATAAAAAATCACAATTGAGTAATATAAGAGCAAGTAAGGGAGAGATTGAATTTGGGCCTCTCTTGAGCCAAATTGTTTTCTATTTTTTGGGTTTAACTCAATTACTTTGGGGCTTAACTCAATTACTTTTGGGGCAACCATTCAAAGTGTCATTAAGAATCTTACACTTCAAACAACTGCTATATTTCCATAAGAACAAGAGAAGGAAAACACTGGTAAATAATTAATTTTTTCAGTAGAACAAGTGAGACAACTTCAGTACCAAACAAAATGTATTTCCATAAGAACAAGAGAAGGAAAACTCTATAATTAGTTTTTCCAGTAGAACAAGTGAGACAACTTCAGTACCAAACAAAATGTATTTCCATAAGAACAAGGGAAGGAAAACTCTACGGTAAATAATTAGTTTTTCTAGTAGAACATGTGAGACAACTTGAGTACCAAACAAAATGTAACAATAGTTTCAGGCATGTTCATTAATACTTAACACAAAATTTAAATAATTAAATGAGACAAATTTATGATCAAACCAGTAGCTATTAAAATTGTGACCAACATATATCCCAATTTAATAATTAAATCCATATGGCAAATAGGAACGCTATGCTGAAGAAGAAAGAACGCTCATAAATGCTACTCCTCACTATAGTGTAGTTCGACTATGAGAGAACATCAATAAACAACGTTGTTTTCATAGATTCCCTCTAATTGTCAATAAACTTGAGCACCCATGTTAATATATAGATGTATGACTAACAAAACTTGTTTATAATATGTCAGAAATTTCTAGTCAGGAATCAGTCCATATAGAGAAACAACAGTTGCTCTAACTAACAGTAAGTTTCCTACAATCAGCATCAACAGAATTCCTATTCTCAGCAGAATCCACGGATGGGTGTGCACACACAAATTCTTTATTGATGACAATCGAATTGCCAGCATTTAGGCACCCGACCCGAAATGCTGTAACTGATAATTATACAACTGTTTATGCTCAACTAATGTTCTCTCCATTTCATAAACAGTTCTTGTACAATAAAGAAGCTTAACTGGATTTGATGGTTTTGAAAGTCTGTAACTTGTAATTAAAGAAAGTACAACAATATTATTACCAGTCCCTGTAGGCTAACTTCAAACATGTCTTAGGAGTGAATGAAATAAACGCAACAAAGGAGCCCAAAATTTAAGCAAGAGACATTAAAACATGGTACAGAACAACACATTGCTATGGACTTCCACATCTTATTAAGAGTGACAAAGAAACTTATGATAAATTGAGAGTGACAATATACTAAAGCAGATGATAACCACATACTATAATGTTTAACATAAAAAAATACAAGAAAAATCGATTATATAAAACTACTATATAACATAAAAAAAAATACAAGAATAATTTCTAACTACGGGCACATCTCCTAGTAGTATACTACATTAGTTTATTAATATGAAGCACTACACAACATGCAAGAACCATAACACCAACAACATAGCACAAATTCCAAAAGCTATAAAGTACATTAATAAGGTGTGTACAAGCATTTGACTTGCCTCCATATCCTCAGTGAGCAATAGATGTGTCATATTCAAAACATGGGCTTCTCATGTCAATCTTTGGCCATAGACAACAGCATCTTCCTGCAAAGTCGCGCCTTGGCTTGAGAACACTACTTGGAAATCATGTTGAAAGGGCCTACCAACTGTCCCATACATTATTTTTTGGAAACTGAGAGGATGTCTCCCAAAATAAATTTGGTAATGGCAACTCACTGTAAATTCAGTAGTGACTAAAGTAGTCTGAATAAAACAATTCTAACTACATTTGTTCCATCCGTATGAAAAAAGAACAGAAATTCTACACTAACACCTAACTACACACTAGGCTTGTATAGCTTCTCAACCATCTTCCTGTATTCTGCACAAGGAAAGAAAAAAAGAGGCAAAAAGACTCGTTAAAAACAGTCAATATACTCATAATTTCAATTTACAAAAAGGCTTAAGGATTTACCTTCTTGGCTGCACCAAAGAGCAGCAGTTTGAGTGTTCACAGGTGAGCTTATGTTTGGCTCTGGTGCAACATTACAAGAACAAGATCAGAAAATTGTTAAGATCAAATCGGCAAATGTTAACAAATTGCTTATAGTATTTACCTCCAAGTAAACTCTGAATTGAAATGAGTATAGTCCTCCCATCATAAGCAGATGACCACTTATCCTATAATGACATGGTATTCCACAGATCAGATCAGATCAAATGATATAAAGATGTTAAACCAAACCAACTATAATACGAGACCATTAACACATTCAAGCATATAGAGAGACTGATCCCACCAATAGACCTCAACTTTTTTAGGCATATCCAAGCAGTTTGAACAAGACTCAGATGGGACAGTTACCTGAAGAATGTCTAAACATTGGGATGAAAGCAACCGGTCTCGAATTTGACCTTTGGTGGTTTAAAAGGGTAATCAGCAGGAAATCCCTTTCCAGCAGAAAATGTTGTCTTCTTCGGGAAATACAGATATTCCTGAGTCGCCACTCATCTAAAACATAGCGAAAACAACTTTAAAGTTGAAGAAACTTCCACACAGAAATAGAAATGAAAAGTATAAAGATTTCTATGATTCCTTAATCAGATTTGTGAATAGTATTGATATCTAAACATTCTCAAAACATAATAATCCATAAAAGCATAAAGATATCTCCTAAAAATATATCCAGATGACTATATCATATATGCGTATGAGAAAACACCTAAAATTACATCATTTTGAGAAATCATCAGAACAGTCTGGAAAATCAAATCAAAGATCTAGAACCCTAATAAAACCATCTCAAAACCCCAAATCAAGAAACCCAAAACCCAAAATCCAATCCAAACAGAAGTTTTAAATAAGAGACTTGAATGAATCAATTCACAAAACATAATAATCCATAAAAGCATAAAGATATCTCCTAAAAATATATCCAGATGACTATATCATATATGCTATGAGAAAACACCAAAAATTACATCATTTTGAGAAATCATCAGAACAGTCTGGAAAATCAAATCAAAGATCTAGAACCCTAATAAAACCATCTCAAAACCCCAAATCAAGAAACCCAAAACCCAAAATCCAATCCAAACAGAAGTTTTAAATAAGAGACTTGAATGAACCAATTCACAAACAGATAAAAAAACCATATCACGAAAATCAATTCAACCCCCCCCCCCCACACACACACACACACAAATCAAATTACAGATACACCAAACAACCGTAAACATCAAAATTCAAAGATTTGAGTAAAATAAAAGAAACCTTTTATGAACAGACCGAGTATCAACAATCTTTGCAGTAGTTTGTGTCTGTTTTGGTGAAGGCATAAGGAGCAGCAGTTGCAGGGAGTATTGCTGTTGTTTCCACTGTTCATTGTTGCCATCAAGATTTGATTTTTTGAAGCATACCATTAAAATCTTCTTGGATTTTTGCAGAAGAACAAAGGATTGAGAGATTTTGAAGAAGAAAATGAAGAGATTGTGACTAATGGGTCAAAAATACTAACGGCTAGGTTACTTTATAAAGGTGTGGAAACACATTCTAACGGCTAGTTTCAAACCTTATTGATCCTTTTTTGGGAATAAATTTCAAAAAAATAGATTGTTTAAATTTTCAAATTATATTGTGGTATTGTGAGTTGTAATGTTTATTTGGGAAGGGGCATGAATGAATACCCCTATAGTGTACTTTTCCTAACTAAAATGCATAAACATAAAGAGTTACTTCCTCCGTTTCAAAAAGGATGACCTAGTTTGATTTGGAACGGAGTTTAAGAAAATAAAGAAGACTTTTTAATCTTGTGATTCTAAATTAAAGTTATGTCAAATGTACCAAAATGCCCTTTAATCTTGTGATCTTAAATATGTCACGTGGAAAGTTAAAGTTAAAGTGTTGCCAAAAAAGGAAAGGGGTCATTCTTTTTTAAACAAACTAAAAAGGAAATAGGGTCATTCTTTTTGAAACGGAGAGAGTATTTTTCGTATTTAATCAAAACAGAATTTTATTAAATTTTGAGTGACTTGTTCTAATTTATAACGGATGATCAAATGACAATTTCTCCATTTAAATTATTTTCTAAAATTATTAGTCTTTGGGCAGCGTATTTTAAAATTTATTCTATTTATTAAGTGTGTTTCTAGTAAATTATTTTTTGTTTAAACAAGCCACTTTGAAGTAATTGAGTAGAAATTTTATTTAGTTAAAAATGGTGATATTCAAACTCGTATTTAAATCAGAGAATAATAACAAATCACAACTGAAATCTTAAAGAGAATAATAAGTAAGAAGGAAATCATCACGAACATCAACATGAAGCTAAAAGGCACATGAATTCCTCACGAACATCAACATGAAGCAAAAAAGGCACATCCACATCTAGTAATGCCCCAGTTATTTTCGAATTCTGAATTCACTTCTAGTGATTAACATTCAAAATCACGAATGACCTCAATTGAACCCTTGATATTGCATGGTGCTGATGAACTAATATGACATTTTATGAACTGAGCGAAGCTGAAACTTAGTTAATTGAAACATGTACTTAATATAAATCTAAATAAAATGATGGAGAAATCCATGAAGCTGAATACTGTCTGAAAATAAGGAAATAAGTTGGGTGGCACCCAGCTATCTTAAAACAAATAACATACTTGACCATAAATTTACTACTATCTAATCCATGAAGTCTCCGAATGAGGTTGATCATCAACTTTTGACTAGGAACCAAGCTGATATCATTCATCAAGAAGAAAATAGTTATGGCTCATAACCTAACATACATACATAACCGGAACAACTATTACAGACAAAAAGTTTACTCGCGATGAAAATGGAACATGCAAGCTTTGAACTAATAACAATCTCCAAAAGTAAAACCCCGGCTATTCCTGAAAGAAACCACTTCTATATAGAGGCTGGAATTGCCAGTCAACATGACACAGCTGATTTTCCATGCTGAAGCTCATACATCAGGCAGTTGTAGAGGGCCGCTTTTTAGAGTTGTTCTTAGGGAGAACCTTCACAAAGGCCTTGTCCAAATCCTTAGCATAAAACTATTTGAACATTAATATGTGACAAGTCAGGTTATTCAGCCGAAAGTAATTAACAATTGACAAGGAACTAAAAAATGATATACCTGACCCTGACCAACACCATGGTCCTGGTTTGATGCATATGTGCTCCAAAGCTTCTCTAAGTTGTAGTATGCTCTCACTTTCTCATCAAGGGCATGAATTACGACTTTACCTATTTCCATTAACAAAAATCAGTAACTAAAAATATAATACTTAGGAATTCAGCAGAATTTGAGAACTAGCGAGTTTACTTAATTGATGGCTAGTAAAACTACTTCCTGCACTCACACAATCACATAATCAATGCAAAGGATAGCTGTCTCAATAAACAAAAACTACAAATTGCTCTGCATTTATTGCACTGCAGACTACACACACACAAAAGTCTATTTCAACTTGATATAACATATAATGGACGTCATAAATAAATACAGAGCACTTAACTGCTGAATAACAGCATCAGAGATGTAGAAGTTGATTGTAGGTCACAGTTGATCGTCCATTTAGCACCAAAATTAATATTACGGATAACTCTTACAAACTAGATCTACAAAGAATGAAATCTGTTGACTTATTTACTTATTAAACATCATGATTGTCATAACAGAAGGATTTAGAATCTAATTAGTGTCATAACGCATGAAAATTTAATAGAAGTTTAAAACTCATACGATCAGACCAAGAACTCCTATAAGCACATCATCCTTGATACACCACACCAATTGAAACAACTTGGAAATAACCCTTAGCAGTGCATCAGTAGCTTGTATGAGACAAGTAACAGATTTATGTCTCGGACATGAATTTTAAAAATGCTCTCGAAATTTCTACATATAGATCTTCCCCAAAACAAGTTAACCACCTTCAGATTTCAACTGAATGACTTGTTGGAAATAAATAACAACATAATGCACAATGCTTTTCACATTTTGTGAAACCACATCCACAAAAATCTTAAAACTGCATAGATAAGAGTGCTAAAATAAAGCGCTTGTTACCAGAGTCGATTACAATCCAGTTGCCTGCTTCTTGCCCTTCCACGCTAGGTAACAACATTCTCTTTGGTCCTTTTTGCTTCTGCTTAACCTGCTCATCGAACAAAAAGGTAAAGTGCAAATAAGCAAACTATTCAAGCAAAATCGTTAAGATATTTGTTTCCAGTAGTTAAACACTGAATATGCAATGATATTCTTTTCACAGTTTATATCTCATACTAACTATTCTTCAACTCCAAAAGTTCTTCTAAGCTGAGAACCAAAAATATGCACAAAACTAATTTCTAGATTCATTTCTCTTTAAATGAGATAACAAGTCAAATTTGTACGAATGCTTGGCCAAATAGCATGTGCAACAACAAGTTTCAAGGTGTCAACCACAGGGAGATACTTCAAATGTATATTATTGCAACAGCCCATAGTTGACAAGTTGAAGTTATCATATGCTTCTCGATCATGTACTTCCGCAAAGATCCTTCCTCTTTCTTGGTTGATTGCCAGCTCATACTTAAGGTGACAGTTAAAATTATTTTTGAAACTGAAGATGACTGTTAAACCTCCCTCATCTGTCTTGGACACCCATACACTACAGTGAGATAATTCCCTGTTACAACAAGGGGAATTATAGGCTCTCCATCTGGAAGTTATCAGGATAACATCCCTCTTTTGGATAGTTCATAAAGCCATCAAGAAAGTCTCGAGGGTGATTCCAGCAGTCATTTTTTTGGTTATCTGAATGAAAGGAATCAGATGCTTTGATCGAATTTCAACTCCTATTCACTCTCTCAAGACTAAATGTTTAGTTAATTTGTTCAATTGGAATTTTCTTACACCTGCTAATAGAATTGACATGTTTCTAATTACATTTTCTGGACTTTGTTAGCTCCATTGTTCAAGTGTAGACTACTTGTTCTAGTGCTGAAATGTTTTTTTTGCCCTTCGGTACTGGAGCTAACTGGTTACACCTTTTTGTATTTTGGTATCTTCCTGATGCCCATGCAATGTAATCTCTTACTTTACCAAAAAAAACAACCTCCCTTTTTTTTCTGGGCTGTTGAGTGACATTTTCTTAATCCTACAATCTGGAATAGACTTAAACATTTTATAAGAGAAATAGTCTTCGATATTTCCCCGTTCATAGATAAACCCCTCACTAAAAATATGCAGTAAATTGCTAAAAAATGGAAAACCATGTGAAGCTTTATGTCCTTTAAAGATTGAAGTAAAGAAAATAATGCGCTGACTGACGTCCTTTCTTTTCCCTTCTCCCTGACGCGCAGGCATGTTCTAGCCTTCAGCCTTGCATTGCTGGCACTTAAATGAGACATGCAAAGCAGCAGAATCACAAAATAGGATTATGCCATGGCCCTCAGCTTTGTTGGTGTTTTCCTTTTCACAGAACATAACTCCTACCCCAGCCTCTCATAAGCTTAAAAATGAAAATCTATTCAGGTGAGCACACCTCATCCATGCTTTAATTTTAAGATTAATCAAGAAGTCTGTTTTCTGATAGTTCAATGGATATTTTCAGTTCTTCGTTTCCTTCTAGCAGATGACAGTAACTTTTTAAAAGTTAGATAAAACAAGGTATCGTAACAAAGATTCCACATATCTCCTCAAAAGTACCTATAGAAAATTAGGAACTGAGAATTGTCTTAGAACTACATCTGGGATATTTTTTGTAAATAATACCGGTTCCGTTCCCCCCTCCCTCAAGTGCCTGTGTATGCTACTTTTGTAAGCTTCAAGTGTTTCCATTCATTCAATTGCAACACAATATACTATAATATATGATCCCTCAGTTGCTACTAATGTAGGTTCTTCCATATACACACACCTTGTACCCAAAGGCACTCTATGAAGCTTGACGAATCATTGGTAGAGCAAGGTCCAAATCTCAGCAAAGGCTGAAAACAAACCTTTACTAATCCAGGTGCCTATCAAACTTTCGGTAACATAAGCATACATATTTGTCCTAAGTATTGAAGAAATGAGAAACAAAAGTGAAACTGATTGACACATTTCAAGTAACCACGAGAATAACCAAACCTGCCTCGTAAATTAAGGCTTAAGAAATATTACGGACGTGCCAAAGCAGATCGACCAGTAGCAACGACCATGAAATCTGCAAAATCACAGTGCTTAGGAATGGAAAAAACTTTGACATTATCAGCTTTGTTACGCCCTCACCCCACCCTTATCCCCCCCCCATCCCAACCCCTACCCCCCCTTACCCTCCCTACCCCCCTCTCTCCCCGGGGCATCGTGCCCCGAGGACCCCACCCCCCCTCCCTTACCCTCCCTACCCGCCTCTCTCCCCGGGGCATCGTGCCCCGAGGACCCCCCCCCCTCCCCAGGGCGCCGTGCCACTAGGACCCCCCCCCCCTCCCGAGGCGCCGTGGCCCCGAGGACCCCCCCACCCCTCTCTCCCCGGGCATCGTGCCCCAAGGTCCCCACCCCTCCTCCCCGGGGCGCCGTACCCCGAGGACCCGGCGGGGTCGTGCCCCAAAGGACCCCCCCACCCACCCCCTTCCTCGGGGCGCCGTGCCCGGAGGACCTCCCCCCTCCTCGGGGCGCCGTGCCCCGAGAACCCCCCTCCCTCCCCGGGGCGCCATGCCCCGAGGATCCCCCCCCCCCCTCTCCCCTCTCCTACCCCCTCCCCCCTTCTACCCCCCAACCCCTTATCCAAAATGGATCACAGTAAGCAACACCTCAATGTAAATCTAAAAAATTAAGTTAAACACACACAACTCAAGGAATTTTAATTTTTTAATGACAAGGGAAACCCGCAGCCGCTACCCTTTGGGTGCAAACAGGGAAAAAGCCCCGCTCTTATGCACACACAACACAAGGAATTTGCCAAGAATATTTCAAAGATAAGACAATTTCGTTCTAAAATCAATCAAATAATGCCATTGGTTTCTACCATATAACCTATTATCGAGGCAACATATAACTTGAATACATGTTGCAAGAGAAACGAAGAAAATGAAAGCAGCCTAGAAGACACGCGCCTAACCAAAACTCACTGATTAAACATGAGCTAACACATACAGGAACATGACGCTATTATATTATAGAAAGATTTCGACTTAGACAAAACAGGAAACTCGACCAATTTATCATATACAAGCTGAACCCTCACATAAACAGAAAGCAACATTCTAAATCAAATTTAAAAGAGGGATAGGAGAAGATAAATTTTAGACGGGCAGAGCATGGATGCAAATGAACATGATCAAAACAAACAACTAAAGACTTAAAACACAGAGCAATAAGGGTAGTAAATGAACTCAAAATCTTGACATCTTGATTCATTCATCCAACTTGAGGTGGAAGAATGAAGAATGTAACGTCGAATACCAAACACTGTTACAGATTCATTGAAAAATGTGGGCCCAAGTCCAGTTTCTGTCAGCTAGGGCCAGTACTTGGGCTTAGTTTTTCTTTGGGCCAAACAACACTTGATACATGTCCTAAACTAACATAAGAAAATTGATTTTTTTTGGGCCTTGGCCCAATTTCCACCTGTCCTAACTAACAAAGTAGTAGAAATAAATGGGGTTTTGGCCCAATAATTACAAAATACAAATAGCTGAAATTGTAAGGCTCTTTCAGCCATTTTCAATGCAATATACAGCATATCTGCTGATGTATATCGCTGTATATTGAGAGTATCCAGCGCTTTAACTGGCTTCTAATGATCCAAATAAGAATGAAGGTTGAGTGGGGAATTTCTGGATTTTGGCTAGAACTCGTTAATGCAAATGATGAGGACTCATAATAGATGTCATATGAAGCATAGAAAGAGATAAAAGATTAGTATATCATCTAATACGCGCATATAAGTCATATGAAACATAAAGCATAAAACACAAGACATCAGAGGGTGGTTTCAACAATGAACTATTAATTGGGTATTGACCAGAAGGGAATCACATTCTGAAACCAGATTGAAATAAACATCCATCTTATGGCAGCTGCTCATTAAATACAACAGTGGTTAAGCACTTCAGTTTAAAGAAAAGTAAACTTTTTGAAAGCAAAAATAAACCACTCAAGTCAAAAGATGACTCTATTTCAGCGAGCTTAAACAAGAAAGAAAACCAACTTAGCACACATTTGCTAGGCTATGAACCTCTAAATTAATCAAGTTTGCTATTCATGGCATATGCTCATAGAAAATCTCATAAAATGTATATAACAGACTAAAGTAAGCACGTTTTCAACAATATGATCAAATTACAACAAACAACTAGCTGGAACAAATTGAAACATATTGTCCAATCCAAGCACTCTAAATCCACACTTATAAAGACAGAATAGACAAACCTTATATCCAAAATGGATCACAGTAAGCAACACCTCAATGTAAATCTAGAAAATTAAGTAAACACACACAACACGAGGAATTTGCCAAGGATATTTCAAAGAACAAGACATTTCCATGACCAAGTTTTAGTTAATCATTTATCTGCTTCAACTTGTTAACAAACACATATAGAAGTACAAAGTAAGATGAGCTCCTCAGGTTTGAGAAGATAATTTTGTTAAAAAAACAAATGTTCTGACCTAGGAGATGCGCACTAGAGATTCCTACAAATTTGTTGAATGGGATTCAGATTCTCTTTTCTGATGAATGCTCTGGTTTTTTTAGATAATCCATGCAGAAAGTGGATTGCTTTAGTTCATCAAGTTTATCTTCAGGGAAAAGTGGGTGAGGGGGGCAGTCTCCTGTTATTGATCCTAGAAGTACTATCACATTCTGTGGTGACAACTTGAAAAATCATGAATAACAACTATTAACGCCTCAATTCTTTTTCTTTTTCTTTTTTTTTTTGAGAAGGTAACAGTCTTGTATTATATTCCATTAACGCCTCAATTCTAAACTAGTTGGGGCCGGTTATATGAATCCTCACTATCCATGTCTCTCCATTTAGATCTGTCTCAGTCAAATATTTACTAATTTAGGTTTTTGAAGTTCCGTGTATCTTGCATTTGAGTGCAAATCTCAAACTCCTAGCTGAACATTGGACCTAAAGTAAATTTCAATTCTTTGGCCAAATAAATACAGAAGGATAAATACACAGAGAGATAAGAAATAGATTAAGGAATAGGCCACCCTCTAAGGTTGCATTTTTCAAGAGTCAAATAACTCGACAAAGTTAGATAGCCAAGACTCGGGCAAATTATCAGAAAAGTTCACATAACTGAGATCAACTCTATGAGAGATGCACTGCTGTTCCATTTGGTCTTGGGAAAATAACCACTGAGATAATTGAAACTTAAGTAAAGTGTTTCCAGGTTGCGAAACAAAATTATGGAAGGAGAATCATAAAAGACTTAGTAGCCAGGAAAAAAAAGCACAGCCTTGCGAAAAGGGAGAGAAACTCAAGAAAGTTGCAATCACAAATAACATCAAAAATCCCACCACCCCACCCCAGCCCCCAAAAGAAACCAATCAATTCACTAATAAGACAATAGATTAAAATTACTCAACCTGCTTCCTCGTTCAAGGGACTCATCTTCAACGAAATAAATCTCACTGGACAGTCGCAACTTCATTAGCCTCCCTAGCTCAGTCACATATTTTGTTTTTGACTTCAAGTTCGTCGAAGCCGCTTCCTTTACTCTTTCATCTCCAAATACAGAGAGATAGACCTTTACAACCTACAACAGCACCGAATTTTCCTGAGAGTCCAAATGGGGAATATGACAGATCACAGGAATCATCCTTGAAGATCAAAGAAGTTATCATTTATAGAAATGAGAGAAATTCTTTTCTTTGTTGTCTAGTACTATTTCAATTCTTTGGCCAAATAAATACAAAAGGAAATCCTTATAATTTATATATACATCTAGATATCTGCAAAGAGAGAGAACCTGCACATGCACACACATAAACAACCCATATGCAGTAGTAAGATTGTGACAGGTAGATAATAACAGTGAATATGAAGTTTATATCTTGTTTCTGATTGCCAACAGCAGACATCACTATACATAGTCACACCTTAGAGGCACATATGACAACTTTATCCTAAGAAAGATAAAATTTGAGATTGGGATTTTCTTGTCAGTTGCTAGTGAATAAGGATAGGGGTTTGATCAATTCCTTGGCAAATAATACCCTCAAACTCAAACCAAGTAAATTCTAACCTAGGGGGAAAGTAACCATGGCCTTGTCCTGCTAATGAATTACATACGTATCTTATTCAATGTATGATGTTTTCTTGTTTCTTTACACTCACACCTAGTTTTTAAGCCATAAAACCATCCTTAACTTGTTATATTGTGTAGTCTGTTTAAAGAAACATCCTTCAACATATGCAAACAATTCATCCATGTCAATCCAGGTGTCAGGATCAGGAGCGGGAGACAACCCCAACTAAATATCAGTGGTATTCTGGTAATATTCTATAGAGAAGGAGGTTGAACATTGGAATTGCTTTTGTTTATGAAATCCTTCATAACAACTAAACAGAACATTTGTACCCTACCATTATCACTAAAACTAAACACAACATTTTAAATTTTCTTTCAACCGAGATCACAAAGCATTAAGGAACTAAATTAACAACTAAGCAGTACATGTGCATCAGTATTTATACCTACTCAATAGTGGAATAAAAGTGCAAGTTCTTACGGAGAGTTTGGAAAAAAACCCAGATCACAAAGCTAGTTATGAACCAAAGTAACAATTAATGGTGGATTCTATAACACATTAGATTCAAGCAGTTAGAGAGGATTAACTGAGAGAATACACTTCTCATTTCTGAATGTTGAAAATCAAACTGTAAACTGCATACACTAGTGTCATTTCTACAACTTGAAAGAATCTAGAAGGTTCCTAATTAATCAGTAGCTAACCGGACGGAAATCTATCTAACTAACTAAGTAACTAGAACTGTTAACTAACTAACTTTGTGAAGCTATCATATATACATCTAGATAGATACATAGAGAGAGAACCTACACATGCACACATAAACAGTTACGCAATACAACATATACTCCATTGTCACTCACAATATAAATTTCGCCTTAAAAATTCAAACTCGCATTGGGGAAAAACAAAAAGAAAAACTTTTTGCTTTCAACCCAGATCACAAAAGGGGTTGGTCGGATGCTAACCACCCTTTGCTTCAAAACCTAAGATTGTTGGTTCGAAACTTCCCATCACCAAGAGAGAAAAAAAGGATGAAGCTAAAAAAATATCCCAGATCACAAAGCGAGTAAAGAAACGAGAAATTAAGAACTAATTCTAACATAGGGCATCAGGGTTTATACTTGTTACTGACCCTTCAAAATAAACAAGCTCAGACAGTCAATTTTACCTGTAAATTTCTCTTATCAATTCTTTCATACTCCATTTATGTTCATCGAATTGAAGAGTCCTGCTGCTTGTTTTTCCCTAAACGTGTGATTTTAGGCCTGTGGGTGTGACGATTTCTCAGAGAAAAAGACTGAAATTGTAGTGATGAGAGTGTTGGCTGATGAATCTTGTGGATATCCGAAAAGAAAACTGTAGTCCCTAAGCTCTCTTTCATTGTAAAAGAGAAATCCGCCATGGAAGAAAACCTTCAAGAATTCAACGGCTATGAGATTGGGGTGTAGTGCGATTGAGATAATTGGGACAAGATTTGGGGTTTGATATAACGGCTATGATTTCGGAGCGTTATCAAAATGCTTGGGAAGCTGGGTTTTGATTTTGGTTCACTACTTGTCATTAAAACCAATAGTTGAAGTGAGGAAGCGCCAAAATGGTCATTAGTTGATTAAGCAACTTATTGGATTAATTAGTTGATTTAGTTATAGTTTATAACTTAACCATACTAATTATTTGAATATATAAACTAGCTCTAGAGAAGTTGTTTCTTATAGTTCCTTACCCGTAAAGTATATCGCAAATCATATAAAGCAAATACAGTCATGAAGAAGTTATGTTGAAAACAATAAAAAATGCCGATCTCTTATATGAGTTTAGTTAAGTTGTCCTTAAAAAAAAAAAAAGATAAGGTATAACTATCCTCTAGATTATGACCGAAATTTCAGAGACACACCGTAACTAAACTAAGGTCCTATTATCCTCCTAAACCCATTTTTTGTAATTTTTGTACACTTTTTTTACTTACGTGGCATCCCAATATCTACCACTCACTTCAGTTACATGGAGTCGCGGAGTGTATCACGTCAGCCCAAAAGGTGTACAAAATTATCAAAAAAAGAGTTTTTTTTTGGGAAACTTTCACATATAGCCACTTAAAAATAATTAATTACTCTCTATAGTTATAGTTTGATAATTACAATTTGTAGCTACATGTTATATGGAGGAGAGAGGCGAGCGAGACTGGGAGAGAGAGGAGAGAGGAGAGAGAGAGGGGGAAAAGAGTGGAGAAAGGTGAATTGTATATGTATATTGGTTAGATAATTGTATATTATACATATATATTTGTATATATGGAAAGAGAGATTGGGAGAGGGAGGAGAGAGGCGAGAGAGACTGGGAGAGAGAGGAGAGAGGCGAGCGAGATCGAGAGAGGCGAGAGAGAGAGGGCAGAGAGCGGGAGAGAGGTGAATTTTAAATGTATATAATTGTATATAACTGTATATTATACATATACATTTGTATAAATGGCAAGCGAGATTGGGAGAGGGAGGAGAGAGGCGAGCGAGATTGAGAGAGGGAGGAGAGAGGCGAGCGAGAGAGGGTAGAGAGTGGGAGAGAGGTGAATTGTAGATGTATATAGGTTAAAAAATTATATATTATACATATGTATTTGTATATCTTGGTGAATTATACATATACAAACATGACTAATTATACAAACTCGAAATCAGCCCACGTAATTAATGTATAATATTAGTCGCAAGTGGTAATTATAGCAAACTATAGCTATGATGAGTAATTAAATAGTATAAGTTTGCTTAGCCGCGTAATTTTCCCTTTTTTTTGGGGGGGGGGGGGGGGAGGGGCTAAAAGGACATTAATTTAGTTACGGTGTGTCTCTAATAATTTCGATCATAGTCTAGAGAGGCGTTTGTGTCTTTTCCCAAAAAGGAAAGAGACGTTAGTTTTCTCCTTTAGAAGTTAATTGGCTAATATTTATTACTATATAAGATGAATAAATTTAAAATCATATGGAAGAAAATTGTTTATCTTATACTATCGATATAAATCGATATAAACTTAGAGAGTTCAAAGCACGTCGAAAAAAAAATATCTTTACACTTAAAAATATGTTTAAATCATTTTTCGCATTTTCGGTATGTCCAATACTTTTTAATAGTCTTTTTTCCTAGGTACAAATTTTAAATATAGTGAAAAATATAGAGAATTTTTGCTACTTTTTAATTTATTTTTATTTGTGTAATTGACAAATATACATTTAATTGTAGAAGCATGATATGTGATGATTAATCATATAGCCGATGAAATCTGCTTAGGACTTAATGCAACATGAATCCTAACTATACAATGAAGATTAATCACTATTGAATTTTGATTTGGACCACAATGAAATTATTTGTCAACAAAAGAATATCATAATTATTTTTCACAATTTTTCAAAGATCTAAAGACCGAAGATAATCTTCCTTCTTATTTATCAGAGTTGGTAATTCTTACCATAACTATGTGTACTGAAAAGATTTAAGTCTCCTTGCAGATCTCCTCTTAAGATGGTTTTGACATCAGATAAAGAAATTTAAGGAAATAACAAAGAAAAGTTATAATAAAGGAGAAACATAGACAAGGTGATATGACACCTCTCTATGACTAGAATTGTTCATGATTATGGTTATAAAATCAAATCGAATCGTAATTCGAACCAAATCGATTTATAAAAACTGAAATTTGGTTGGATTTGGTTTTGTTCGTTTTTTAATTTTGAAAAATCGATATTATTTGATTTGATTTTAATTTGACTAAAAATTAATCGAGAAAAATAACCAAACCAAACCGAGCATATATATATATATATATATATATATATTTGAGAATACATGAAGGTTCCCTAAATCATTACAGAGCTCCTCATAAATTTTTTGAGAAAAAATTTTTGGGTGCTCCGGCGCCAGATCCATGGGCACACACGAAAAATCAAAGAATTTGGGTGTTTTTTAAAAGCTTGTTAATGCGGAAATGAGTGTTAAAAAAATGATGTAGTAACGTAAAGTTTATCCAACTCATTAAGCATGTCCTAATAAATTTTTTCCGAACAAATTTTGGGTGCTCTAGGACGCCAAATCAATGTGCTAATACACACTAAAAATAAAGAAATTTGTGTGATTTCTAAAAATGGGCTTGTCAATGCGCCAATGGGCGTTAAAAAAATAATGTGAGTATACTTAGTAGTTACCCAACTCATTATGGTGGTCCTCATTAAAAAATTAAGAATAAACTTTTTGGATGGTTTAGGCGCCAAATCCATGGGCTAATACACACAAAAAATTGAGAAATTTAGAAAATTTTTTAAAAGGGCATGTAAATGCGGAAATAGACATTAATAATGCGGTTAGTATACGTGATGGTTCCCCAACTCATTAGGGAGTTCCTCATAAAGTTTTTTGAGAAAAAAAATTGGATACCATATCAATGGGCTAATACACACGAAAAATAGTGAATTTTGGCGATACTTAAAAGGGGCTTGTAAATGTGAAATGGGCGTTAAAAAATAGTGAGAGTATACATAAAAGTTCCCCAAATCATTACAGAGCTCCTCATAAATTTTTTGAGAATTTTTTTTTGGGTGTTCCGGGTGACAGATCCATGGGTACACACGAAAAATCACAAAATTTGGGTATTTTTAAAAAGGACTTGTTAATGCGGAAATGAGCGTTAAAACAATGGTGTGAGTATACGCAAAGTTTCTCCAACTCATTAAGGAGGTCCTAATAAAAAATTTTGCGAACAAATTTTGGGTGCTCTAGGGTGCCAGATCAATTGGCTAATACACACTAAAAATAAAGAAATTTGTGCGATTCCTAAAAATGGGCCTGTCAATGCGGCAATGGGCATTAAAGAAATAATGTAAGTATACGTAAAGGTTCCGCAACTCAATATGAAAGTGCTCATAAAGTTTTTTGAGAATAAATTTTTGGGTGCTCAGTGCGTCAAATCCATGAGCTAATACGCACAAAAAATCGGGGAATTTGGCAATTCTTAAAAAAAGTTCCCGAATCATTACAGAGCTCCTTATAAAGTTTTTTTTTTTTAAAAAAAAATTGATGTTTTAGGCGTGAGATCAATGGATTAATAGACACGAAAAATTAGGTAACTTGGGCGGTCCTTACAAAAATGCTAGTACATACGAAAATGAGCGTTAAAAATGGCGTGAGTATACATGAAGGTTCCCCAACTAATTACAAAGGTCCTCCTAAAAGTTTTTGAGAAATTTTTTTTGGATGCTCCGGATGCCAGATCGATGGGGTAATACACACGAAAAATTAGGGTATTTGTGTGATTCTTAAAAAGGGCTTGTAAATGTGAAAATAGACGTTAAAAACCCATGTGAACGTGAAGGTACTGAACTTATTATGGAGTTCCTCAAAATTTATTTGAGAAAACAAATTTGGATGTCAGAATTTTGGCGATTCATAGAAAAGGGCTTGTAAATGCGAAAATGACGGTGAAAAATGATGTGAGTAAATATGAAGTTTCCCCCCAACTCTTTACAGATATCCTCTTAAAGGTTTTGAGCAAAAACTATGAAGTGCTCCGGGCGCCAAAGGACCCCCACGCTTCCCACCCCTACCCCCTACGCCCTACTCCCCTACCTACCCTCGGGGCGTCGTTCCCCCGAGGACCCTCCTACCTCCCCCTTACCCCCTACCCTCCCCGAGGACCCTACCACCCCCTACAACCCTACCGCCATATCTCGAGGACTCCCCCACCCCGGGGCGTCGTGCCCCTATCACCACCACCACCCCGAGGGCGTCGTGCCCCCTATCCCTACCCCCTACCCCGAGGACCCCCATCCCCCACCCCGAAACTCGAGGCGTCGTGCCCCGAGGCCTCTACCCTACCACCCACCCCCCGCCCCCGGACCTCGAGGCGTCGTGCCCTAAGGCCCCTTACCTTACCACCCACCTTCCTTTTTTCTGCTCTTCCTGTCTAGCTAAAAGAAAAGCTCTTACAACCATTGTATTACCCTGACTATTTTAATTTATCAATTTTCATCAATCTGTTAAGAAAAGTTTTTTCTTAAATTTTGTGTCAAATCAAAGTAACTTATATAATATATAAAATAGAGGGGAATGATAATATTAAGAATAATATTTTATGTACAAAAAGACTTAAAAGTTAAAGTTACCATGTTAGAAAATGTGAGAGACCAAAAGAAGGAAGAACTTGTCAAAGTACAATTTTAATGGGCTTCACTTTATTGGATGACTCTATTTAAACTGTTGCATAAAGAGCACATGTAGTAAAAATCTAAGAAAGGACCGCACTTAGTAAAACAGATAAAAAAAGAGTAAAAAAGCACATGGCTCGTAGTAATTGAGTACCAGTTGGGTCCATAAGTCGGAGTAGTAGTACATTTTCATAAAGGACGAATGAATAAATACATAAATATGTGTTGAATTTTTTTCCAACAGAGCAATAAATTAATCTTGATAGCAGTTGGTACAAATCAATTGCAGCGATTAAGTTTGGTAATACCTAATCTACCCTTTGGTCGGCAAACAGCCATGTTGACGAAGAGTTGCTTGATGTAGTAGTAATGATATAAAAATAATAATTTATTTGGTCATGCCAATATTTTTTTTAATGATAGATTTAATTGAGTGATTTTATTGATAGAAAGGTCTAAGTTTAGTGATTTTAATTATACAAATAAAGTTTAATGACTTTGCTAGATAAATTTTCAAAGTTGAGTGACCTTTTGAGATATTAACTCAAACCTAAAATAATGAAAATCAAATACGAACAAAAAAAGGATACTTTAATTTAGAACCATAATAATGAAAAATCTTCTTTTGTTTGTTAAACAATATGAAACATAGGGAGTATTCGAATATCAAATAGGTGATCAAGAGTGTGTAATATATATAGGAGTGTTCACGGTTTGAATAAAAATCGATAACTGAAAGATTGAACCAAACTGATTAAATAAATTAATTTATGTGGATTTGGTTTGGTTTGGTTTATATTTTTTAAAATCGACAGTATTTGAGTTGTTATGATTCGAAAAAACTAATGAAATAATCGAATCGAACTGATAAATTATATAAATATATTTTTTTACTGTACATACATAATATATTAATTTTATAAATAATTTTAAAAATCATATATATACGTTTCATCAAAATTTATTTATAATTTACTTATGAAAGCAAAAATGTCCAATGTGATACCATTTATCTTAGTATAACTTACACAAAAATCATAGTGTAAAATCTAAATTACATCCTATCCCTACTTTTTTTTTATTTTACAAAAATTCATTAATATAAAAGTCATTCGAATACATAAATTTTATCCGAATACATTATGTGTGATACATTGCAAAAGCTGGTAGTTGCACCTATGAAGAAAAATAGTTGGTTGTTGCATTTTATTAGGAAAATTAACCTAAATTGATCTAAATCACATGATTCAAGCATAAGTGATTATTATCAATCCATCCCAATAGTAATAGATTCACATCTTTTAAAATTCAAATTTTCATCATCTCCATCAAGCCGCCATAGCAGCCCAAATTGTGAAGAATTCTAATTACTCGATAAAGTTGACTGATACAATATGAATATATAAATCGATTTTTTTAGAGATTCAGAAATTAAGATAAGCGAGATGAGTTTTTGAATTTACAAAAATGATGAATTGCTAATGGACAAATGATTTCATTTATGAATTTCAAAAGCTATCAATTTAGTCGATTTGGAGATCGATGAGATCAGGTAAAACTTGAAAATCAAACACATCGTAGAAGTGTTGTGAATGGGTAAGGAGATGAGTTATGGATGATTTATTTTTTGTGTATTAATAAAGTGTTGTGATTTTGAAACATAAGAGTCATATTAATTAGTTGTAATATGATTTATATTTTGTGTATCAGTTTAATGTTTTCATTTTGATACATAAACCTACAATTAATTAGCTGTTTTATTCGTTAATATGATTGTACGATATAATTATTTTATCGATGTAATGATTGATGCTTAACTGATCGTATGATACATTAATTAGATGGTATTGATAGCATGTGTATGATACATCATATGAAAAGATACATTAATTATAAACTATTAGAGTGTTTGATGTGATCTATCAGTTTTTAGTATAAAAGATAGTAAATAAAAGATACATGCGTCTAAATTATATATAATCGCATGTATCAGATACATACTGATCTATAATGCGAGTGTATGAATAAGTTATAGCCTTGGGGAGAAGATTTGAAGATGTATTGATCGTAAATGCATCTAAATGTCCAATGATGAAGGTATGTATCATGATTTATTTTCTCGATTTATGAAATTTAAAGAAGATACATTGTTTTCTGGAGCAAAAATATATATATATTTATGAAAGATGTTAATTAGATGAGATATCTTGCTCATACACATTGTTGTTTTAAAGAACAAGAATGTTACAGAATAATTCATATTGCTATAATTATTACATTCCTGATATATTAGCAAAATCTATGAGGTTACAATGATTTCAATGCCAGATAAGAAAGATTCGTCAATTTCAAACAATGTCTTAGATGAAACTGTGTTGCGACCTAAATACAAAAGAATGGATAGACAACAAAGGAAATGAAAAAAAAATATAGATGAAAAGATAATGATATACGCAAATTATTGTGGACGTTGTAGACAATAAGATCAAAATAGAAAAATTTGTAATTTCTGAAAGAATAGTGACATTGTTTTTATTTGTAAGATATTCGTGTTTATGTTGACTATTTTTTGAATTAAGATTTTCCAATTTTATATTTCGCAACAAATAAAGTATATTGTTCGAATTTGTCACTTTTGATACAATACTAATGAGTGTTGCTGTTGAATTTAATAACTCGAAATGATTTTTGTGTCAATGTTATATTCGATATACTATTATCGAGGTGTTGTTATAAATACAGATAAGTTTTGTATGTATCAATTTTAAGTAATAATTTTTATGTTAATTGTTGCCGAACTGATCTGATATACGATAAATAGTTTATACCATTAAATGTATCAACAGTTTATATGATACATAGTTATAAACTATGTGTCATATACATAATATGATGTATCATATAGATAGTCATATATCATTTATCACACATTATAACAATTGTATCATATGTTTCATATCATAACTACACTATCTATTAAGAATAGAATATAAATAAAAATTTACTTTAAGTAAATCGGTTATGTGTCTGAAGCTTAACTTCGCATAACAAAAATGTATAATACAAAAGATTAAGAATAAAGCGGTTCATAATTTAATAATAGCAATATATCAAAAATAAGAAATTGGGAAAAATACAAAATACTGTAATATAAATAAATTTTTAGAGGAACACTCTAAAATTTAAGTGAAATTGTTTTAGATACAAAAAAAACTTTAAAACATTGTCTATGCATAGATACTTAATTACTACTTTATGTGAATCAATTTTTTTTTGAGTAGTGGTGTGGATTGATCCTTAGCCCTTTGGTGCATCATCATTTTCGCTAACTTATCCATCATTGATCTTGTCGATGTCATATCTCCAACAATGTTGCATATCTATTAACAAAAATCTTCAGTGTGTATCATAAACATACTTTGTATTTGAGATATTAGAGCAGATATGTACATCTAACATTCACTGATACATAATAGAACAAGTTTGAAATATGACTACTATATATTGTATATGATACATGAACAAAAAATATCAAATCGATCCAAAAAAATTTTTTATTGTAAATTATGAACATAATATTTTACATATGATACAATATTATGAATATAACAAACAAATGGCCAACTACGATATTTATTATTTGATATATACATCAAACTATTAGTAAAAATATAAATAAATATAAAAATATATATGGACAAAAATAATTAAATAACAATGTATCACCATTGTTTTATCAAAACACAAAAAAATGTATCATAAACTCATTCAAATTTCAAAGCAAATATATAGAAGATATATGATACATTAATGAGAACATTACATATAAGAGTTCAGATTGAACTTCATTATATGATACAATCCAACCACTTAATCATTACTATGCTGAAATTAAAATTTTAATGTATGAAACCTTTACAAATCGATTAGTATCCAACTGAGAACATTTTAATGTAAAATAATGTATTAGTTTTTTCTCTGAATAACTCATATACCACTGCATATGCAAATTAATGTATCGGTTTGTTCAGATTTAACATATCAAAAATTTGGGGGGAAAAAGTATGAAAACATACTTTGGACTGCAAGGCCTGAAAATTGACGGTGTTATTTTCCTTCCTCTTTCTTGGGAGATACAACATTTGATTTTGAGGATAATGGTAATTCCTTGTTCGACTTGAAAATTCTTTGATCCTTCTTCATTGTTAGTGGGTCGTGTAAAATCTTGAATCTGTTTTCAGCCCTTTTATCAATATTCAATTATTAGAAGAAATTGATTGAGTAACCCCAATACTAAAGAAGCACCCTCATCCATATGTATTAGGAACAGAACTTGAACAAAAATAAAAACTCGACTAAAACAACAATGGAGAAGAGAGCCCATACCTATTCCGATGTTTGATATTGGTTGACATGAGAGAGAATCATTTTGAAATCAACTTGATAACTGCTAACAATTTGGAGAGAGAATCGTTTTAAAATCAATTTGATAACTGCAAACAATTAAGAGAGAATTTAAGAAGAAAAATGATAGTTGAAAAGGAAGTGTAAAGGTGGATTTCATTGGTCAATGTTATGTATCCAGAAGTTTTAAAAATTGAAATGAAAAAAGAAAATAATTCAAATATTTAAAAGAGAGAGAAAAAAAAATGGAGAATAAGAAAACTTAAATTGTGTATATAAGTAATTTTTCCTTATATCTTATTGGTTTTATCATTTATGTATATGAGCCATGAGGCTCTATGACAACTCTGTGAGATATTTCAAGCTGGCCAAAATAACGAATTCCGATCCTTTATTCATAGTAAACTTAATAATGGAAAGTTATGCAATGTCAGTCGTTCTAACTATTTTTCGTTTAGAATGAATTGTTGTAACGTTTTCACGTTTTGAATGAATTTTTTATTTTTATTTTTGTATACGATTAATAACCGAATAACCAAATCAAATCGAAATTGATAATAACCAAACCAAAACATATGTATTATATTTGATTTGGTTTGATTTTCATAATCTTAAAACCGATTGAATCGATTTGACTTTGATTTTGATCGATAACCAATCCTAATCGACCCGCGAAAACCCCCTATATATATCGGGAAAATTACGCGGATAAGCAAACTTATACTATTTAGTTACTCATCATAGCTATAGTTTGCTATAATTACCACTCGCGACTAACACTATACATTAATTACGTGGGCTGACTTCGAGTTTGTATAATTAGTTATGTTGTATATGTATAATTCGCCAGGATAAATAAATATGTATAATATATAATTTTTTAGCCTATATACATATACAATTTCCTATATACATATACAATTCACCTCTCTCTCACTCTCTGTCCTCTCTCGCTCGTCTCTCTCCTCCCTCTCTCGCTCGCCTCTCTCCTCCCTCTCTCGCTCGCCTCTCTCCTCCCTCTCTCAATCTCTCTTGCCATATATACAATTACATATGTATAATATACAATTATCTAAACCAATATACATATATACAATTCACCTTTCTCCACTCTTTTCCCTCTCTCTCTCTCTCGCCTCTCCTCTCTCTCCCAGTCTCGCTCGCCTCTCTCCTTCATATAACATGTAGCTACAAATTGTAATTTTCAAACTATAACTATGGAGAGTAATTAATTATTTTAAGTGGCTATATCTGAAGGTCTCCCATATATATAATCGAGATTGAAAAATCATAAATTAAATTAGACCATATTTTTTAAAACGGAAAGATTATGTGACGTAGGGAGTATTTATAATTTTATATAATCAAGATTACTGGTGATTAGTCAATAATAAATTCATTGAACAAGCTTAGATCCACCGACGAAAAATTGGATCCCCTTTCTCCATCAGTCAACCCCCTCCATTAACCGTATAAATCCCCATTTTTTTAGCCATAAATCAATCACCAAACTTCTCTGCATTTCACCAACGAAATTCTTAACAATGGCAACCGCTTCACCAACACCAGTTCTTCCAATTTCCAACCCCCAAACCACCACCACTACCGTCGCCACCATCACCACCGATACCCAACAAACCGTCACCGGTGTGGGTCCTACCCCTGCTCTCCGTTCATTCATCAACCGCATCTCTGAAACCGTCCAAGGTGGTCTGTCTAATCGCCGTCCATGGGCTGAACTCGTTGATCGTTCTGCCTTCGCTAAACCCGAATCTGTTTCCGATGCTACCCTCCGTATCCGCAAAAACTACTCCTATTTCCGTACCAATTACCTTTCTCTCCTCGCCGTTGTCCTCGCTTTCAGTCTCATCACAAACCCATTTTCCCTCATTCTTCTCACCGGTCTCCTCGCTGCTTGGCTATTTCTTTACCTTTTCCGTCCATCAGATCCGCCTTTGGTTCTATTTGGTCGGCAGTTTTCTGAACGGGAAACGCTTGGGGTTCTCATTGTTTCCACCGTCGTTGTTATTTTCCTAACCAGCGTTGGATCTGTTCTCGTTTCTGCTTTGATGATTGGTCTCGCAATTGTGTGTACCCATGCTGCTTTTAGGGTCCCTGAAGATCTTTTCCTTGACGATCAGGAGTCTCCGGCAACTGGGTTTCTCTCTTTCTTGGCCGGCGCCGCCCCTACCTCCGGCCCCTCTGCTGTTTCCGCTAGGGTTTGAGGCTACAACGACGCCGTATTGGTGTCAAAGGTAATTGATTTCTTATAAAGGTAATTGAAATTGATTAGTAGATTAAGAGAATAATCAAAAAATATATTAATCCAAAGAGATTGTTCTTTAATGTTTTTTCTTTTTTAGTTACTATGGAAATGTATAATCAGGATCTGCTGGGGATTTTGTTTGTGTAATTTGTTATAATACAAAGTTTATATGTCTAATCATTTGATTGATTCATTTCTTAATTGTTGTTGATAAATATGATAATGAATGTCATGTATATACGTTTACCAAAGGTTTTATTTCTAAATTTACATAATTAGAGAGCAGCATGACCAAAAAGATCACTCCTATACATTTCACAATTAATGTATTAAATTGTTTTATTTCTTATTCATGTTTTTATACTTGCTATACATTTCACAATTAATGTATTAAATTGTTGTCAAAAGGTAATTAATATCCTAAAACATTGGTAATAATACTATTCCTTTTGGATTGTGGGAGTACTTGGCTATGGTGTGCACTGTGCACTCTTTCTTGTATTCGTGTTATATGGAGATTTTTAATGTTATTAGGTGGGGTGGACAATATTATATCATTTTTAATTAGAGGTTCAAATTCAATTGAAATGAAATTGCTAATGCTCTACCCTTTTAATTAAAATTTGTCGATTCAAATACGAATTAATTGAGCTTTAAAATAGATATCAAATATTGAGTGGGGTTGATCAAAAGGATCGGAGATTTTTGGTTTGAAGGCAATCTCATACTTGGCTCTATAGCTTTTGATTGAGCTTCAAAATAGATATCGAAGGTTAAGTTGTAAATCAAAAAGATGGGAGATATTTGGTTTGAAGGCAACCTCATACCTGGATCCGTAGCTTTGCTTGAGCTTCAAAATAGATAATGAACATTGAATCGTAAATCACAGAGATGAGAGATTTTTGGTTTGAAGGCAACTTCATACTTTGCTCTTAGCTCCCCCATACCCCTCCCCACCCCACCACTGCGCGCGCACACACAAAAGTTTATTCTTAACCTGTTTTTACGACATTGTGATGAAATGAACTTAAAGATTGTTAATTTCCTACGATTCCATGTTTGTGAGGACTAAATTGACATTCCCAAGCTCATCAAAATTTCTTTCCATATATATCCATTCTTGAAAAAGAATTGTTTCTTCTTCTTTCAGTTCAGGTGCTCATGAATTTATCAAGTAAGAAACGGCCCTCTCGATGACATCTCTTGCACATTTCTTTTTCTGTTCGATATCAGAATCATCAATAGCCGAAGCCTCAAACTTTGCATAACTAGTGAGGTTTAGAAGTCTTTTCATATAGTGCTCTTGTTCTTTCAAATTCACCCTCAGAGATCTGGAAGTCTATGTAATCCTTAGTTAACTCTGGAATATCCAGTGCAGGTTGTTCAATTGCAAGCTCAAAAACATCCTCTGGCTCTTTCCGTTTCATACAAGGACCTCTCTAACTGAGCGAATTTTCAGGTGACCATTCTAAGTACCTTCCATATGAATATACTTGTACCACAGCTGATCAACCCTAGGCAAACGAATTACAGCTCGATCCCATAGATTAACAAACTTATTCTCCATATCCACATACTAAGTACCTTCCATATGAAAGTAGCTATTTTGATGTGTGTGTACATATCAGTAAAAAATTTGAACATATACCTTTTTATAGATTTATTACAACAAAAATTTTGTCAATTGAAGAACAAAAGTTAATACATTTATATATATCGTGTTATTTGGTATAATATGATTATATCTTTTATTTTATTACTTTTTTTATTGACATTTTTATGAGGAAAATAAGAGACCAAATTAATAAATAGAAATTATACAAAAAATAATTCTCATGCTACTTGTACTTCAAATTAAATTTTAACTTCGTATACAAATATACTTAAGAGGCATCATAAAATGCACAAGAAAGAATGAATAAAAAATAGAATACACATATCATTGCAACTTTAGTCATTAAAATTTAAAGTAGAAGGAATAACAAAATCAATGCATAATTGTCTAAGATCTTGTCATATTCACTTCACAAATCTATTAATATTCAAAACTTTCTTCTTCTTTTTCAAGTCAAACAAATGTAGAGAGGCATCACTGTTGTTGATATTCAGTACTTCACTAATCTATCACTATTCAAAAGTTTTTTTTGTGTAAAAATTAAATTCAACAGGCATCATAGAGATATATAAGAATAAAAAGGGAGAAGAAATAAAGAGAGAAAAGAATAGTATTATACACATATCATTAAAAAATTGAAGGGAAAAGAAATTAATACATAATTATCTAAACTCTTATCAATATTTATTTCACAAGTCTATTACTATCCAAGAGTCTTCTTCTTTTTCAAGCCAAATAAAAACATGAATATAATAGAATGGTGAAAATGAAGGATGACTTTGGATAGGATATCATGAAACAAAAAAATATGATTTTATATAGAAAATAATGGAGGAATATTATAAGGTTTCATATTTAATATTTAAAGGTTATGAATATAAAAAGTTGAAAATTATGAGAGTTATGAATATATGCACATTATATCTAATGAAGAAGATATATTATAAAGGGAGGTGAAAAAAGTTGGAGTCCGGAGCCTAAAGGGCAAAAAAATTGATATAAATTCCAAAAGGGCATATCAAAAAAAAAAATTAAACAAAGGGGCTAAATCGCTAGTGAGGTAGCGATTTTGTTTTGACTCCGTTACTCCGTTAAACAATCAAAATCGCTGACCTACCAGTGATTTTGTCCAAAAAAAATTCCATTTTTTACAAGAAAATCGTTGTCGCTTTTGGGAATATTTTTTTTTCAAAAAAAAGAAACAAAATCGCTGCAATGGCAGGGTTTTTTAAAAAAAATATATTTTTAAAATTGAAAAACGTGTAGCAATTTTAGAAAAAAATTTCAAAATGACTGCCTTATCAGCGATATTGGTGAAACTTATTTTTTTTTAGATTTTGGCGGAAATTTTTTTTCCTTAAAAATCGCTGAGTAGTTAGTAGTACTAGCCGTTGTCTATTCACGTGTAGTAAATTAACGAAGGTAAGTTATAATTAGCTTTCCACTTATTGAAAATCACTTAAAGATTAAAAAAAATATCTTTCACCTAGATCGCTGCCTTAGCAATGACTTTTAAGGGGAAAAAATCCCCAAATGCTGTAGGGACACTTTTAAAAAAATAGAATTTTTCTTAGACAAAATCGTTCGTAGGTCAGCGATTTCGATTGTTTAACAGGATCACGTCGTCAAAATAAAATCACTACCCCACTAGCAATTTTGCCCTTTTAATTAAAAAAAAGAATCCGATATATTCTTTTGAAACTTTTGTCAAATTTTTTCGCCCTTTAAACTTCGGACTCGAGTACAGGAGTAACTAGTAGAAGTCGATGTTGTGGATCCTAAAAAGATCTTCAATGATTTTTGGACCTGAATGATATTGTAAGCAAACATGATTAGTAAGCTACGAGTGTTTGACTAAATGAGAGTCAACATAATAAATATAATAAAACTTTATAATCATAGTTTTGATAATAGTGCTGCATAGTTATAGTTTCGTTTTCTATGAAGTCTATAGTTTATATATTTTTATTCATTGAGAATATATAAATAAGGTAAATAAATACAATAGTTTACTTTGTATAAACGATATAACAATTCACTTTTTCATACAATAATTCACTTTATATCAATTGTAATAGAAAATTAGAATCGTTACTCGGAACATAGACGAACTCCTACCAATTATTTTTTAAAACCTTAGGCATGATTAATTCATATTTCTCCAATTAATTAATCTGTTCTAAAGATGAGAAGAAAAACAAAGAAATAAAGATGGTGTGCTTTTAGCTAAAATTTGTATTTAGCAATTTGATCGACATTTCATATCAAAGATGGTAAACTTTGAATTAAATTTGATTGCATTTTTAAAATAAAAATAATAATTGGGGGTATGGGAATGAAAAATGGGGAAGGATAATATAAGGTGCATGAGGCATCGAACTCATGCCAACAAGTGAAAGTTCATATATAGTGTGATAATTTGAGGGGTGTTCTTTAGCCCATAAAACAGGCTAGAGACATTTACAAATCAGTAAATAAATAGAGGATATTTATACGTCATTTTTATACGTTAAAAGATATTTTTGACCCTTATCCATTAACTAAATTTGGTTCAATCACATTAATTACGTGTGACTTTTATCTTATAATGTACTTATTTTCAACCATGCAAGTAAATTACACATTTTTTGGTAACCTTTTGATATTGTCTTATTATACTTATCTTTCTTTACGAGTAAGTCATATAAAATTACGTCAAGTCAATATCGATAAAATAAAATGAAACAGAGAGAGTATTCTGCATTTTCTTATGTGGCCTTTTGGCATTAACTTTGCGCACAAGAAACAAATAGTCACAAAATTGTAGTGTAGAAACTGAAAGATCTCTACAGAAATGGAAAGAATCAAAGAATACACAAAAATCGTGGTCACCAAGAAAATAGACAGGACAGCCTACCAAAGCATTAAAAGATAATAATGTTTTTTTGCCTTTAATTTATAAAATATATTTCGTTTTAAATTTATGTGATACGATTTAATTTAACATACAATTTAAATTGAATAAAAAGCTTTTAAAATTTATGATTGAAACACATCTTATATATTTGTGTGGTTGTAAACATGATATTATGCATAATTCTATGAGACTTTGACAAAAAACTTTTTACATATTTTAATTATTTAAAAGGAGGCGAATCAAGTAGAGAACACGGACGATAATAACAATAGAGTTCCATCATATTATTTTACAATAGTGTAAAAATAATGTTCAAGCAGAAACAAAATACTTATATAACTGGAGAAAAAAAATTAGATCACACGTAATACTAATATTGAATATTCAACAAGAAAAATTTAAACCTTACAAGAAAAAAAATGTTTAATACATTATAACTTGTTATTCAAGGCCTTTGAAATTTCTTGTGGATTAAATATAGTAATAGTTACTATCCGAGATGCTACAAATTAATTTACCTTCAATATAATATGAATAACATTATAGTTTGTGAAGTTGAGACTATTTGAATGTTAATCGAGATTTTTTGTGTTCTTTTGACCACACAAAGAAATATATTATTATTTTCATAATAGTGTTGTAATATTTTTTAATGCTAACGTCATAAAACATCATCATAATATACTCACTATTGATCCAAACAAATAGAATTCGGAGGGGGGGGGGGGACGCGATTGATGATTGGAGATTACAAAAATATATTTATCGTTTATAATAATTAATGCTACCATTAATTATCATAGATGTCCAACCACTCTTGGTGCTTTCATCACCTAGGCGCAAAGGCAACGATTAATTTTAAACTTGCTTAACATATATATTTAAGGGAAAATTACGTGAATAAGCAAATTTATACTATTTAATTACTCAACATAGCTATAGTTTGCTATAATTATCACTCGCGATTGCCATTATACATTAATTACGTGGGCTGACTTCGAGTTTGTATAATTAGTCATGTTTGTATATGTATAACTCGTTAGGATATACAAATAAATATGTAAAATATACAATTTTTAGCCTATATACATATACAATTCACCTCTCTCCCACTCTCTGCCCTCTCTCGCTTGCCTCTCTCCTCCCTCTCTCAATCTCGCTCGCCTCTCTCCTCCCTCTTCCAATCTCGCTTGCCATTTATACAAATGTATATGTATAATATACAGTCATATATAATTGTATATATATACAATTCACCTCTCTCCCACTCTCTGCCCTCTCTCGCTCGCCTCTCTCCTCTCTCTTCCAATCTCGCTTGCCATTTATACAAATGTATATGTATAATACAGTTATATACGTATACAATTCACCTTTCTCCTACTCTCTGCCCTCTCTCACTCCTCCCTCTTTTGATCTCGCTTGCCTCTCTCCTCTCTCTCCCAGTCTCGCTAGCCTCTCTCCTCCCTCTCCCAATCTCTCTTGCCATATATACAATTACATATGTATAATATACAATTATCTAACCAATATACATATACAATTCATCTTTCTCCCACTTTTTCCCCCCTCTCTCTTGCCTCTCTCCTCTATCTTCCAGTCTCGCTCGCCTCTCTCCTCCATATAACATGTAGCTACAAATTGTAATTATAAAACTATAGCTATGGAGAGTAGTTAATTATTTTTAAGTGGCTATATGTGAAAGTTTCCCAAAAATTTAATAGGTATGATTTGATATTTTATTTTATTTTAAAAAGTCATTGTCACCTCCCCCCCACCCTCCCCCTCCCCCTTGAGATAAACTTGGCACTATTACTTAGTACCCAAGGAAAATCCCTTAATTAATTGGTTACTTAAGATAAGAATAGTAAATATAGTTAAGTAATTCACACCATCACCACACGTTACTACAAAAAAAAAAAAAAAAAAAACGCGTTATTTGTTTATTCATTTAATTTTTACCGAAAAAGGTATCCCAATCCCAGTTATGCTAGGAAAAGGATTTCAACATGTTAAAACAAATATATAAATACACAACAAACCAGAACATTCGTAAAAACTACTATTCACTGGCCAAACCAAAATACAAAACTTCCAATCAAATATTTATTTATTATTTATAAATTAAAATTATTTATATATATCTTTGATGGCTTCTCACATTGCCCAGAGGTGATTATTTTTCTTTCTCTTTGCCAACTTTGTAGTACTTAGTATTCTCCATTTATAATAATTAGTTTTAGTTTGTCTTGTAATTATTTGACGAAATTTGCCCTAATTTTAAACTGTTTGTATAACTATGGATTTTTATGTTAACAGGAAATTGAAAAGAAGGCGTAATGGATCTGATTCGATAGAAGAGATTTTATTACGATGGAGAAATTTTAATCCGGAAGTTAATTCGAACAATGAACAAGTGAAGAAGAAGAGAAAATCTCCGGGTAATGGATCAAACAAAGGTTGTATGCCAGGCAAAGGCGGACCAGAGAATTCGGGTTGTAAATACAGAGGAGTTAGACAGAGGACTTGGGGTAAATGGGTGGCTGAAATTCGCGAGCCTGTTTATATTAGTGGTCAGTATAAGAGCAAAGGAAAGCGACTTTGGCTTGGTACTTACTCGACTGCTGGTGATGCTGCTATTGCTTATGATGAAGCTGCTAAGGTTATGTATGGATCCAATGCCATACTTAATTTCCCCAATTCTTGTGACTCGTCGAGTAATGGTAACATTACTAGAACATCGAGTGGTCAATCGTCTGTTGATCATGAAGAAGATTTAGTGGTTGATGATGCGAAGAAAATTGAAATTGAGTCGGATTTGAAAGATACACCAGATGATGATGATGCTGGTGGTGTTGTAAATATGGATTCAAAAGAATGTTTAAAGAATGTTGAAATTGAGTCTGATTTGAAATCATCAGATACACCAAATACAGATTTAAGTTATGATTATGGTTCACCTGCTTGTTCCTGGACTGAAGAGGAATTGGAAGTAATCACGGAGGACAATTCCGAGATAGAATTAACCAATTTGGAGTGTGATTCGAGATTTTTTCCTAAATCTCAAAAACCTTGTGTTAAAGTTGAGAGACCTGCAATGGAAGAAGAAATTGACGAGGATGAATTTGTACATGGCGATGTCTCAAACACAATAGACGTGGAGCCAACCGTCATGTTTAGCAAAGATGACTTTTCGAGGCTTGATGAAATTTGTAATTCTAATGATCAAATTGTGCTACAAGACATGAATTTCAGGTCTTGTGAAAACCTGAATGAAGATGTTAGCACGCGTCTAGAATACATGGAGCATTTTCTAATGGATGACAATTGTTCAATGGAAACAACAAATATATCAGACATCATTTGTTTGACAGAGAACCACGATGAAGCTATCGATTTTCAGAGGTTTTTAGAAGAATCGTTTGATTTCAAGACAATGGCTGAGCTAAACTATGCGAAGAATGAGGAGCAATTTGATTGTACATGTGCATACAACCAGCAAATTGACCTGCAGAACTCAGAGACAAATTCCGAGATTCGATCAGATGGAATTCGGAAGGAGCAAAACTTGGGTGCTTTCGGATTAGATGACTTAGGAGCAAGAAATAGTTGGCGACCAGAGGATAATACTGAAGATTTGTCTATGTGCAGCTTTGATTTTGATATATCATCTTATATTAATGATATTAATTAGGAAAATATATTGTTTCAATTCATTATCCTTATGATACTTTTGTAATTGTAGTATGCTAGAACATAAATTAGAAAGTTTATAATGGTCTTGGTATCAACTTGTTTTTCTAACTTATTTTCTCATGTTTGATTGGTGAGTGAAAAATATTAGCTAATAATTGGTTGATGAATGGAAAAAAAAATATTTTTGGTTAGAGAGTGGAAATTAACTTTTATGAAATAGTTTCTGACCCGCAAATCAACTTCGATAATCAATTCAAGACCAGATACCAACACTCAGATCGGGACACAATCTTGATGATCATTTTGAGATCCGACCCCGACGCCTGAGACTTGACCTCGATTCTCAACCTGGGACTCGATATTCGAACAATTGGGGACCTAACCTCAATTCTCAACATGGGACCCGATATTTAAATAGGGACTTTACTCTAAGCCCGAAATCCGAAGAGGAACAGAGACTTTAGTCTGAGCCCGACATCCGAACAGGGACACGACCCTAATGACTAATATGGGATTCGACTCAAGATCTGACCCGGGTCCCGACCCTAATTCCTGCTCGAGACCTAACATTCGAATGGATTCGACTGCGACGTCTGAATCGGAAAATGACCTCGATAATTGAAGTGAAATCTGACCTAAACTCTATCCAAGACCCGACTTTCGAATTAGGAGTCGACCCCGACTCTCAACCCGTGAACCAACCCTAACACTCAACTTCATACTTAACTCTAACACTCGTTTCAAACCGGGACGCGACCTGTGATCTTACCCTGACACCTGACATCGACAAGTGTTTCGGGACCCTACCTCGACTCTTAACTCGGGTCTTAACTTTCAAATCAGAATCCAACTACAACGACCGACCCCGACTCTGACACTCGAATCTAGACATGACAGATTGGGATCCAATTAACCCCAACACTCAATTCAAAAACTGACTTTGACTCCTTAACCCAAGATTGCTACCCAAATCGAGACTCGACATCTGAATCGAAACCCGACTTTCTAATGAAGACAAGATCCCACCGTTCAGTGTGGGACTTAACTTTCAAAGAGAGACCCAACCCTGACTCGATATTTGACCCAACTTCCGACTCGAGATCCGAGACTTAACCATGACGACTAATCCAAGACCCGACCCAGATACCTGACTTTTTGATCTGAATCCCGACCCCGACCCAAACCAAACTTTTATATCAGGACCTAACCCTAACACTTGATGCAAGACTTGATCCTAATACCTGAACCAGGACCTAACTATTGACTTGTGCAAGGTGGATGAAAAGAAGATTTTTGTCTAGAGTATTCTATGGCAAAAAGGTGTCACCAAAACTTAAGGGCAAGTTTTATAGGGTCTAATGGTGGTTAGACCAAAAAAGTTGTATGGGGCGAGTTGTTGTCCAGTTAATAAAAAATCTCACAAAAGTTTCAAAGATGAGGGTGATCCGGTGAATGTGTGGGCAACAGGAGAAATAAGATTATAAATAAAGACATTGACAAGATGCAAAAAATAGGGTTCAGAATATGGTCCAGACATGTGAAGAAAGAGATGTACGGATTCTCCAGTACGGTGGTGCGAGATGTTAGCTATGAATGGTTTCTAGAGACGTAAAGGTAAGTTGAAGAAGTATTGGAGAGAGATGATTATATAAGATGACACAATTGCAGCTTATTGAGGAGGACATGGTCTAGGATAGAAGGTTATAATTAGTAGGCAGTAGAGCATTTTCTTGCTCATCCTTATCTTACTAGTAGTCATAGAATTTCTCCTATAGTTTCTTGTCCTCTGATTTTTGTTAAAATTATATTATTTCTTATACTTCGATTATCGCATTATTTTATTATAGTTACAATTCTATCTTTTTTTAATGTTATGTCATGTTTTCCTTAAAAATTGTTTTGATATGTTTTTCCTTGAACTGTGACCTATGAGTATTTTGTGGCCTATGAATGTATTATATATTCATAAAAATATTTTCTTAAGCAAACTACTGACTGGAAAGAAAGGTATTATTAGTCTATACTTTTCTTATTTTCAACTGTGCGTGTAAAGTTCACATAAAATATGTGAACTTTTGTTTGGCATTGCCTTGTTATATTAATCTTTCTTTGCGCACAAGAAACAAATAGCCGCAAAAATTGTAGTGTACAAACTGAACAATCTTTATATAGTAGTGGAACGAGTCAGAAACACAAAAATTTCGTGATCACCAAGAATATTATTTTGAGATTACTGTTATAAATAAACTCTCCATATTTCTGATTTACGGGTGGCTTAACATTAATTGTTTTTTATGTCTTTAAAGGCGCCCCGTTATAAATAATCTTACTAAGAATAAAAGAGAATTTTATACTAAAAGTTATTTCTTCTAATTAGATAGAAATATGACATTTGTTTCTGGCAAAGACTAAAAAAATGTGTCATCTAATTTGGGATAGAAGGAGTATTGCATTTTGTTAGTTTTAGAACTTTTATCACCACCAAAATTTATTTATAATCTTCAAATATTATTTTAAATTTTGAAATCAAAACCTCTAACCAAAAGTGATAAACTTGGCATTACATTTCCTTGTTAATAGTTACTTAGTCCCCAAGAAAAAACCCTTAATTAATTGGTTAGTTAGATAAGAATAGTAAATATAGTTAAGTAATTCACACCATCAACACACGCTACTGCCAAAAAAAGAAGAATAAAAACAAGTTATTTTATATTGATTTCATTTCCTAAAAAATGAATCCCAATTAGATGGATTTTAACAAATTAAACACAATTATATAATGAAGAATCATTGGCCAAAACAAAATACTAAACTTCCATTTATATATTTTAAATATATAAATTATATAATACCTTTTGATATGTCTTCTCATTTTCCACAAAGGTGATTCCTTTTCTTTAATTTTCTCTTTTCTATCTACTTTTTATAAATTATAAAATTAAATAAATTAGAACTAATTGTCAACTTTGTAGTAGACTAGTAGTACTCAGTATTTTGAATTTGGAGTGCAATTCGAGATTTTTACCAAAACTATGGGAGGAATGAGGAGCAATTTGATTGTAAATATGCGTGGTTTCGGATTAGATGACTTTGGAGCAAGCAATAGTTGGAAACCAGAGGATAATATCGAAGATTTGTCTATGTTCAGCTTTGATTTTGATCTATCATCCTATTTAAATGATATTGATTTGGAATAAATAATGTTTAAATTCATTATCCTTCTGATACTTTTGTAATTGTAGTCTCCTAAGATAAAGATTAGAAAGTTTATAATGGCCTCGTAAAATAATTTGGTTTCTAACTTATTTTCGCATGTTTGATTGCTGATTGGAAAATATTGTCTTAATATTTGGTTGGTGAATGAAGAAAATATTTTTGGCTAGATAGTAGAAAATAACTTTTAGGAAAATAGTTTTTGACCTGCAAACCAACCCCGACAATCGATTCAAGACCCGATCCCGACACTCAAACCAGGAAACGATCTTGCTGACCGATTTGGGATCTTACCCTGACACTCGATTAGGGAAGTGACCTCGATTCTCAACCTGGGACCCAAAATTTGAACATAGACTTTACTCTGACGCTAACACCCGAAGAGGGACACGACCCTAACGACTGATTTGGGATCCGACCCAGGACCTGACCCCGATTCATGTTCGGGACCTAACATTCAAATTGGGACTCGACTTTAACCGCGACATCTGAACCTGACTACAACCTCGATAATTGAACTGAAACTTAACCTGGGATCGGACCCTGACACCTAACCTCGACTCTCAACTTGAATCTCGACTTTCGAATCAGGATCTAACTACGACAACTGGCCACGACTCTAACACTCGAATCTAGACATGACCTCGATGGCCCGTTCGGATCCAACTCCGACACTCGATTCGAAAGCAAACTTTCGACTCCCTAACCCAAGTATCGATACCCAAATCGAGAGTCGACATTTGAATTAGGACCAAGATCTCGAACCAGGACCCTATCCTGAGACTTGATTCGAGACCAAACTTTCAAAGAGGGTTCCAACCCTGAATCGAGATTCGACCCAACTTCCGACTTTTGATCTGAGACTCGACCCTAACGACTAATCTAAGACCCGACCTTGAAATTTGACTTTCAAACTAACCCTCGGCCCGAACCCCACTTCCAAACCAAGATTTGACCCCAACACTTAGATGCGAGATCCGATCCTAATACCCGATCCAAGACCTGATTTCTGACATGTGCAGGGGTGGATGAAAAGAAGATTTTCGTCTAGAGTATTGTGTATCAAAAAGGTGTCACCAAAACTTTAGGGCAAGTTTTATAGGTCTAATGGTGGTTAGACCAACTAAGTTATATAGGCGAGTTGTTGGCCAGTTAATAAAAACTCTCAGATTCAAACAAAAAAAACTGTAAAGTTGAGGATGATTCGGTGAATGTGTGGGCAACTAGGAGAAATAAAATTATAAATAAAGACATTTGTGGCAAGATGCGGAAAATGGAGTTGAAATGGTTCAGAAATATGAAGAGGAGATGTACATATACTCTAGTGTAGTGGTATGAGATGTTTAGCTATGAATACTTTCAGGAGACATAAAGTTGATTAGATAAGATAACACAATTGTAGCTTACTGTGGAAGACACAAACTAGAGGAGAAGGTTATAATTAGTAGGTAGTAGAGCATTGTCTTGCTCATTCTTTTCTTACTAATAGTCATAGAATTTCTCCTTTCTTGTCCTCCGATTTTCGTCAAAATTCTACTATCTCTTATACTTCGATTATTGCACTATTTATTGTAGTTATTGCCTTCTTTTTTTTCTCTAGAATGTTATGTCATGTTTTCCTTAATATTTGTTTTAGTATGCTTTTCCTTGAAGCGTGAGTATATTGTACACAACCTTTCTTAACTCCCAAGATAGGGGTAAAGGTCCATACGGCGTACGCTCTTCACATACATTAAATATATTTTTTAAAAACATTCTTAATAAATATATTTTTAAGCACACTGTCGAGTTTGTATGTGAACTTTTGGCATTGCCTTGTTATATTATTTTTTTTCAACTGTGCGTGTAAAGTGTAAACTACACATTTTTTTATGTGAACCTTTGGCATTGCTTTGTTATATTTATTTTTTTTGGCGCACAAGAAACAAATAACCTCAAAATTGTGGTGTACAAAATGAAAAATCTCTATAGTACTGGAAAGAGTCAGAAAACACAAAATTCATTTTGTTTTTTTAAAGAAAACAAAAAAAAATATTTAAAAAAGAAGAAGTAATAATTGTACTTAAACATTTTTCATATGAAAAGTTATTTTGGGATATGGTTTTAAGAAATTTCTATGTTACTTATTTAGCTTATGCTCTCACCATCATAACCGAATGTTTTTAGTAAATATATAATAAATAATAGGATAAATTGTCCATATACACATCTTTATGTTTAATATTTTCCATTACTCTCTACTATTTTAAAAAAAATCTAAAATCCCTTATTTTTCCCAAAATATCAAGTGAGTCAGATACATAATTATTCTAACATTAATCCACGATTTTCTTCCTTTTTTCACTCCTTTAATCTCTCCCTAATTTCACTCAATAATCTTATCAGTTATAATTTCATATCAATTTGATTTTAAAAAGAATTCTCTCTCCAGTAAATCAAATTCAAACAACTCAATTGTTACAGGCGTCTCCTCCATGCTCGTCTTCTTCAAAAAAAAAATCTTTTTTTTCCTGGTATCACTCAACTAAACTTTTCTAATACTAAACGAATATATGATTATGATGATGATAAATCGACCAAAAATAAAATTACGTATAATTCATAGCCTAATAAATGATTATAGTCGTCTTTTATTGAAAAGTTGCTCCTATAATTTCCAGATCTACATTACTCAGGTATGTCTTTTATTATCTGGTTCTTTTTTCTTTTTTTTTTTAATTTCATGTCATTCATGATGAGTTATTTTTAAAAAATTGAATACGTTAACAACAATGATATATTATCATATTATTTTGTACCTTGCTTTAAATCTTACGAAATTATACATAAAATAATTTTGATTCTTTTTGTTTTTTGATATATTGTCATTAATGTATCAAATTATATAGTAGAAATTATTTTGATGGGATGTAATTTGCAGAATAATGTATCATATTATAAAATAGTTTAACCATATACTTAAATAACATGTAATGAATATATGATGTTTCATTTAGTATCATATACAAATATATCAAGTGGTATTGAGTATCAATTACTATTTTTGTCATTATTATCAACTAAACAGTAAGATTTTTTGTAGTTACTATAATGTATCATGTAATTGACTTTTTTGTTTAAATATAATTCATTTTTATAATGTACCTGCAAAATATTTTTAGTGACTGCGAAATGTTTGTAGCTGCCTTTGCTGAATTCTTTAGTGATAAAGTCAACATCCATCTAATGGTTTCTGAGCTAATCAGTATCTTCGCACAAAATATGCAACACTATTATGGAAGTACGGTCTCAACAAGGTCAAGGTGGGATATGTTAGCAATAGCAATGATCCACTAAAGTTGAACAGTTATTTCACACCACAACAACAAGATGCTTTGGTTCATATAGATTAGTGATTATGTACCAATTCACTGATAACTTTAGATGTTTATTGTTTTAAAGATACATCAACTAATATTTTGGAGGGTTTATTATTTTTTGAGATACATTTTCTGAAGTTTTACAGCTTTTTGTAACAAAATTATTTATGCTGAATATAATTTTCGATATTGTTAGTAGCTTGTTACATTTTGTCTATTATAAGTATTTTATACATCATTACACTTTATACTATATTATTATCTGATACAAAAATATCAAAAGAAAGTATATGATTCATATATTATGATCTGATACAAAAATATCAATACAATAAATATTTGATTCGTAATATTTAACAAATAAATGTACAATCATATTGTTTTGTACAGTTTTAAGCAGCCACAAATACATTTAATATTTAACCTTTGCATTGTATATTTTAAACATGTATCAACTTAATTCCTTTTGTTTGTGATACATTAATATTCACACTTCATTGTACGTTACACACAACATTTGTCAATCACTTTTATATCAAACACAAAATCATACATAATATAAATAGTATATCTGAAACGTAATTCCTTATTACAACTAATCACAACGGATCATATTGACCTCAACATTTTACATGTTTTAGATACAGAACAATTACATGATACATTTCATACCTATGTATCATAATTACACTCGTAAGGTCAATGATTCATTAAAATAACGAAGAAGAACTTTACATGTCTTTGATACTTTTTAATTATCAAACAGTGATACACAAATCTAATAATCCAACACATCTGATGCTTTATAAAGTAGTAACTAACAATGTATCATGAACAATATCACGACTTATGTATCGAAAAATCAAAAATGCTATTTCGCAGTATAAAATAAATTATCTCATACTTTTTTTATCAAATCTTTGAATCTTGAAATCGTTTCACTTACTTTTTCGTACTATTCTCCCTGACAACTATCCTATTATTTCGGTATCATTCATATATAACCTTTAGAAAGTTTCTTCGACGAAACAATGAGAACGAGGAACTACGAGAACGACGAAGCATGGAGAATCTAAAAACATCTAATCACATACCTATTTTATCAGATCTTTGTATCTTGAAATTGATTCACTTACTCCTCCGTACTAATCTCCCGACTACTATCAAATCATTCTGGTATCATTCATATCTAAGCTATAGAATTTTTCTTCGACGAAACAGGGGGAACGATGAACAACGCGAATGACGAAACAGGGAGAACGACGAATCAGAAAGAGCGATGACATATAGGAAGTATTGATTTTTGAATTGGATCTAGGTTTTAGTGATTGACAGTAAGAAGGGAACTGAAACTCAATCGTCTCCCGAAAAGAGATCATAAATTATGGGATTGCAATTAGATTTTTTTCTGTTTTTTTTCCTTTTTAAGCACAACAGCCTTGCAAAATAATGTATCATAATTAATGTATCCGGACAATCAATTATGTATCCGAATGACTACTTTTTAAGGGATTTTTATAAAATAGAAAAGAGAAGGGATATGATGTAATTTAGATTTTACACTATGGGATTTATGTAAGTTATTTGATTATTAAGAAATAATAAACATTATGTGTAATAAACTTATTTTTACAATGAACCATTAAATTCTAGAATTTATTTTACAATGAATGATTTAACAAAAAAGAATTACAATGCATCATACACAAAGTAATTTATGTGGAATGAATTTATTTTTATGTGAATTCAATAAATAGTTGATACATAAAATTAGTAAGATACAATGATTCTGATATAATAAAAAATCAACTTTCAATAAATTTCTAAAAATTCTTAAACTAATAAATTAATTTATTGAATTAAATAATATACCTACAAAATAATAATATTTTATGATCCCACCAATATTAACATTTTAATGTAATTGCCACTACATTTATTTCATTTCCTCAAAAGTGAATCCCAATTTGACTAGGAAAAATATTTCAACATTTTTCATCATATAAATATACCACAGATCATTGGCCAAACCAAAATACAAAACTTCCAATCCATATTTACTTATTTATTGATGAATTATAATATACTTTTCATGTCTTCTCACATTCCATAAAGGTGATTTTCTTCTCTTATATTTTTCTTTTCTGTTGTAAATAATGTGGTGTGAATGTCATGTATCAAATCCACACTTCATGACTTAAAAAGATTTTAAGTATGACTTTATGAGATTTAATTAGGACTTTAAAGATCTCTTTCATGACTTTAAAAGATTAGGAATATATTTGCTTTCTATATATAGTCATCTTATATGTAGATACAAATGCATCAAAATATTGAAAGATTGGAAGAAAAATATTACTACTCTTTCTCTCTATTTCTTTGTTATTAAATTTTAATACTTTATTTTGTAACACGTTATCAGCACGAAGTCTCTTATAAGATATGTTTCGGTGATATAACTATTTTTGTTTTCATATTCCAAGCACAAGTATACATTAAAATATTTTCAGTTTATATGTTCTCAAAATAATATAAGATGGTAGTAAATTTTATTAATTAATGAAAATAAAATTTCTTATTAAAAGAATACTACATATGATATTCTTGAATTTCAATGGTTAAAAGTTTATTATTTTAATCTAATTTGACTATTTTTATGATAGTTTTTCATCATGTCAAATTTGTCAAAATTGGAGTTCGTGGCACTTGATATTTCTGGCAATAATTATTTATCATGGGTACTCGATGCTGAAATTCACCTAGACGCTAAAGGTCTTGGTACCACAATTACTAAGGGAAATGTAGCATCGAGTCAGGACAAAGCGAAGGCTATGATTTTTCTTCGTCATCATTTGGATGAAGGATTAAAGGCCGAATATTTGACAGTGAAAGATCCACTTGAATTGTGAACTGGTTTAAAGGAAAGGTATGACCACCTTAAGGCAACGGTATTGCCAAGGGCTCGTTATGATTGGATACACTTACGATTACAGGACTTTAAAACTGTATGTGAATATAATTCCGCTGTTTATAAAATAAATTTCCAATTAAAATTATGTGGAGAAAATATAACAGATGAGGATATGTTGGAAAACACACTTACTACTTTTCATGCCTCAAATCTGGTGTTACAACAACAATACCGTGAAAGGGGATTTAAAAAATATTCTGATTTAATCTCATGCCTTCTTGTGGCTGAGCAACATAATACTCTTTTGTTAAAAAATCATGAAGCCCGTCCCACTGGAACTGCTCCTTTACCGGAAGCAAATATGGTAGAAGCACATGGCCAGTCTGAAAGAAGACAAAATAAAAATTCAGGCCGTAATAATGTGTGTGGACGTGGCAATGGCAGAAAACGATATAATAATCATCGTGGTAGTGGTCATTATAAAAGAGAGAACAATATGAGTTCTCAAAGTATTACTTTAAGAGGCAATTGACATCGTTGTGGCATGAAAGGGCATTGGAAGAATGAATGTCGAACGTCTGAGCATTTTGTCAGGCTTTATTAAAATTCCTTTAAACGAAAGGCAAATAGAGGTGGTACATCTTCTTCTAATGCTCGGGTGGAATCACACTTGACATTTGAAAATAATGTTGAGGAAAAACCTTTGCAAATGTACAATGATAATATTGAAGCAAATTTGGCTTTGAAGAATGACGATTTTAATAACCTCAATGATATTACTCATTTGGAGGTTGAAGACTTCTTTGAAGATCGTAACTGAAGTTTGATGTTATTTTATAATATATAATATGTTGTTGTTTTTGTGTGCTTTTCATTATCATTTTTTTTATGTCACTTTTATTTTAAAAGTAAAATAATATAAAGACCTAAGTTTTCTTGCAATGTTGTTAGTTATCTTACCTCTTATGATGTACTTTTATTTTATGAAGATAAATAAAAAATTTCAGTCTTCGATTGGATCCAAGATGAGTAACGGAGATATGTGCCTCCTGGATAGTGCTACAACTCACACTATATTAAGAGAAAAGAAATATTTCTCTCATTTAATTATGAAAGGGGCCAATATTAATACAATATCTGGTAGTACAAAAATAATTGAGGGCTCTGGGAGAGCATCATTATTACTACCTGGAGGAACAATATTGGCCATGAATAATGCTTTGTATTGTAGTAAATCTCAAAGAAACTTGTTAAGTTTCAAGGCTATTCGCCAAAATGGCTATCATATTGAGACTGCAAATGAAGGAAATGTTGAATACCTTTATATTACTACAATAAAAGAGGGAAAAAGATTTGTGCATGAAAATTAACTGCACTTTGTTCTGGGTTGTACCACACAAGTATTGATGTGGTTGAATCACATGTCATGATAAATAAAAAGTTTATTAATCATAATGATTTCATCATTTGGCATGACCGGTTGGGTCATCCCGGTTATAATATGATGCGCAAAATTATTGAGAATTCACATGGACATACTTTGAAGAATCAGAAAATTCTTCAATTTAAGGAATTCTCTTGTGTTGCTTGTTCCCAATGGAAACTGATTATTAAACCATCAGCAACTAAGGTAGGGATTGAATCCCCTACATTTCTGGAACGTATACATGGTGATATATGTGGACCAATTCACCCTTCATGTGGACCATTTAAATATTATATGGGCTTGATAGATGCATCTACAAGATGATCGCAAGTGTGCTTATTATCAACTCGCAACATGGCTTTTACGAGATTGTTGGCTCAAATTATAAGGTTAAGAGCACAGTTTCCAGATTATACTATAAAGACAATTCGTCTTGATAATGCTGGTGAATTTACATCTCAATCCTTTAATGATTATTGTATGTCCATTGGAATAACAGTTGAACATCCGGTTGCTCATGTTCATACCCAAAATGGTCTAGCAGAATCATTGATTAAACGTCTTCAGTTGATAGCTAGACCATTACTAATGAGGACAAAACTTCCTCTTTCGATATGGGGGTATGCTATTTTGCATGCAGCAGCACTTGTGCGCATAAGGCCAACCAGTTTTCATGATTTGTCCCCATTACAGTTGGCTTTTGAAAAGGAGCCAAATATATCCCATCTTAAATTTTTGGATGTGCGGTATATGTTCCAATTGCTCCACCGCAACGCACAAAGATGGGTCCCCAAAGAAGATTGGGAATATATGTTGGGTATGAATCTCCTTCCATTATAAAATATTTGGAACCCATGACTGGAGACTTATTTACAGCAAGATTTGCTGATTGTCATTTTGATGAATCTGAATACCCAACATTAGGGGAGAAACATAAGAAATTGGAAAATGAGATAGAATGGAATGCAGTATCACTATCTCATTTAGATCCTCGAACAAATCAATGTGAACAAGAGGTTCAAAAGATAATTTATTTGCAAAATATTGCAAATCAACTGCCATATGCATTTTACCTTTCAAGGGTTACTAAATCTCATGTTCCAGCTGCAAATGCTCCAGTTCGAGTTGATATTCCGACAGAACAAACTGTTAATGCAAATGATTCTAGACCACGTCTGAAACGTGGTAGACCAATTGATTCTAAGGATAAAAATCCTCGAAAAAGAAAAGGAGAAAATGATCATAATATAAAAGCAAGTGCTCAAGGGGAGCCTCAAGACATAACAAATGATGAGACAACAGAAAATGTTGAGATATACGGAAATAATGAAAATAAAGAGATCTCAATAAGTTATGTCTCGACTGGAAAAAGGTGGAACCGAAATGATGTTGTGGTTGATAACATTTTTGCTTATAATGTTGCCACTGAAATAATGCAACAAGATGAGGATCATGAACCAAAATCTGTCGATGAATGTAGACAGAGAAATGATTGGCCAAAATGGAAGGACGCAATTCAAGCAGAGTTAACTTCACTTGAAAAACGCGAAGTTTTTGGATCAATAATCCAAACACCTGAAGGTGTCAAGCCAGTGGGGTACAAATGGGTTTTTGTGGGAAAACGAAATGAAAAAGGTGAAGTCGTAAGATATAAAGCACGACTTGTGGCTCAGGGATTTTCGCAAAGGCCCGGCATTGACTATGTAGAAACATATTCTCCTGTGGTGGATGCAATTACCTTCCGGTATTTAATGAACTTGGCAGTTCATGAAAATCTTGAAATGCACCTAATGGACGTGGTCACTGCCTATTTATATGGCTCATTGGACCATGATATTTTTATGAAAATTCCTGAAGGATTGAAAGTACCTGAAGCATACAAAGGTTCTCGAGAAACTTGTTCAATAAAGCTTCAGAAATCCTTATACGGATTGAAATAGTCAGGGCGAATGTGGTATAATCGCCTTAGCGAATATTTATTGATAGAAGGATTTAAAAATAATCTAATTTATCCTTGTGTCTTCATGAAAAGGTCTGGATCTGAATTTGTCATAATAGCTGTATATGCTGATGATTTGAATATCATTGGAACTCCTGAAGAGCTTTCAAAGGCATTAAAATGTCTGAAAAATGAATTTGAAATGAAAGATCTCGGAAAGACAAAGTTTTGTCTTGGACTACAAATTGAACATTTTGCAAATGGGATATTTGTTCATCAATCAACATACACTGAGAATATATTAAAGAAATTTTACATGGATAAAGCACATCCATTGAGTAGTCCGATGATTGTGAGATCTCTTGATATTAATAAAGATCCATTTCGACCTCATGAAAATGAAGATGAACTTGTTGGTGCTGAAATACCATATCTTAGTGCAATTGGTGCATTAATGTATCTTGCTAATAATTCTAGATTTGATATAGCTTTCTCGGTAAGTTTGTTAGCAAGGTTTAGTTCTTCTCCAACACGAAGACACTGGAATGGGATTAAGCATAAATTCAGATACCTTCGAGGGACTATTGATATGGGATTGTTTTACTCAAATGAATCCAAGTCACAATTGATTGGTTATGCAGATGCAGGATATTTGTCTGATCCCCATAAAGGTCTATCCCAGACAGGCTATTTATTCACATGTGGTGGTACAGCTATATCATGGCGTTCAACAAAACAAACTATGGTTGCTACTTCCTCAAATCATGCAGAGTTAATAGCTATCCATGAAGCGAGTCGAGAATGTGTTTGGTTGAGATCAATAACTCAACTCATTCAAGAAACATGTGGTCTTTTTTTAGAAAGAGATGTTCCAACAATATTGTATGAAGATAATGTTGCATGCATAGCTCAACTGAAAGGGGGATACATTAAAGGAGATAGAAAAAAACACATTTCACCAAAATTCTTTTTCACTCATGATCTTCAAAAGAATGGTGAAATAGATATTCAACAAGTTCGCTCAAGTGATAATTTAGCAGATATATTTACTAAGGCATTGCCAACTTCAACCTTTGAGAAATTGAGATACAAAATTGGAATGCATCGTCTTCGAGATATTAAATGATGTTTTCATCATGGGGAGTAAATACGCGCTGCACTCTTTTTCCCTTAATCAAGATTTTTATCCCACTGGTTTTTTTTTCTTGATAAGGTTTTTAACGAGGCAGCAAACAATGCGTATTAAGAATAACTATGTAAACTCTCTTTTATTCTTCTAGATTTTATTTTCTACATGGACATCCAAGGGGAGTGTTGTAAATAATGTGGTGTGGATGTCATGTATCAAATCCACACTTCATGACTTTAAAAGATTTTAAGTATGTCTTTAGGAGATTTAATTAGGACTTTAAAGATCTCTTTCATGACTTTGAAAGATCAGGAATATATTTGCTTTCTATATATAGTCACCTTATATGTAGATACAAATGCATCAAAATATTAAAAGATTGGAAGAAAAATATTACTACTCTTTCTCTCTATTTCTTTGTTATTAAATTTTAATACTTTATTTTGTAACATCTTCTTATTTTTATCTACTTTTTATAAATTTCAAATTAAATAAATAGAAACAACTGCCAACTTTGTAGTAGTACTCAATGAATTTATTGTGTGCTATTTTCTGATTTAGCACACAATATATATTTTTATCTACTTTTTATAAAATTGATTTCAAGTCATAAACTATTTATATGACCATAATTTTTTGTGTTAATAGGAAACTGAAAAGAAAGTGTAATGGATCAAATTCGACGAAGGAGATTTTGTTAAAATGGAGAAATTTTGTTAATTTGAACGATGAACAATCGAAGAAGAAGAGAAAATCTCCGGGTAATGGATCAAAAAAAGGTTGTATGCAAGGCAAAGGTGGTCCTGAGAATTCGAGTTGTAAATACAGAGGAGTTAGATAGAGGACTTGGGGTAAATGGGTTGCTGAAATTCGCGAGCCTGCTTATATTAATGGTGAGAATAAAATCAAAGGAAATCGACTTTGGCTAGGTTCTATTGATACTGCTGATGAGGCTGCTATCGCTTATGATGAAGCTGCTAAGGTTATGTATGGATCCAATGCCACACTTAACTTCCCCAATTATTCGAGTAATGGTATCATTACTCGAACATCTTCACTTGAATTGAGTGGTCAATCGTGTGTTGATCACGAAGATTTAGTGCTTGATTGTTCAAAGAATGTTGAAATTGAGTCGGATTTGAAAACATCAGATACACCAAATACAGATTTAAGTTATGATTATGGTTCACCTGCTTGTTCCTGGACTGAAGAGGACTTGGAAGTAATCATGGAGGAGAACTCTACAAATGAATTAATTGATTTGGAGTGCAATTCGAGATATTTACCTAAATCTCAAAATTCTTGTGTTAAAGTTGAGACACCTTTAACGAAAGGAGATGAATTCGTACAATGCCTCAACTTCAACGATGTCTCAAACACAACAAATGTGAATGAAGATGTTGGTACGCGTCTAGAATACATGGAGCATTGTCTAATGGATGACAATTGTTCAATGGAAACAACAAATATATTAGATACCTTTTGTTTGACAGAGAACAATGATGAACCTTTTGATTTTCAGAGGTTTTTAGAAGAATCGTTTGATTTTGAGCCAATGGCTGAGCTAAACTATGCGAAGAATGAGGAGAAATTTGATTGTAAATATGCATACCGCCAGCAAAATGACCTGCAGAACTCAGAGACAAATTCCGAGATTCGATCAGATAGAGATGACTTTGGAGCAAGCAATAGTACGCAACCAGAGGATAATATCGAAGATTTGTTTATGTTCAGCTCTGATTTTGATGTATCATCCTTTCTTAATGATATTAATTAGGAAAATATAGAGTTTCAATTTCATTTTCCTTGAAAATGGACTGTTTATTTATAATGTAATTCAAAGTATGATGAACTGTTTCGATTCATAATAAAAATTGAACTCTTTATACTAGTATATATATTTCACATGAAAGCAGAAAGTTGTATGAAGTTGGAATTTAGCTTAACTTTTTTAATAATCAGCTCGATCGATGATAATAGAGTCTTAGCTAAACCCCGACACTACAAGGCGACTACAAAAAAATATGGAAAAATTACTTGTATACACACATTTATTTTCAATAACTTCTATTATTCCCTATCATTTTAAAATATTTTCAAAATCCCTTATTTTTTACCAATTCTCAAGTTAACCAGATACATAAGTATCCCAGCCTTAACCCACTTATCCCTTTTCTTTTTTCACTCCTTGAATCTCTATCTAATTTCACTCCACAATATTATCAGTTACAATTTTCATCTCAATTTGAATTTCAAAAAAAATCTTTCTCCCATCAATCAAATTCAAACCACTAAATAGGTACTTCTCGTATGCTCCATTATTGTTTTTTTACAATTTTTTTTTTTGTTTTTCATTCATGTGTTTACTTGATAACTTAGTTATAGTTAATTGCTGATACACTGGACACTTACTTGCAGTTAGTTGTTGATTTGTTCATGTATCTAATTGTTAAATTAAGTTTTATTTATTGTGATACATTTATAGATACACTTTATTTCAGCTCACATAGACCCTTTTTCATAACTCTATTGTATCAGATACATTGCTATCAACAATTAAGATACTTTGTAGTGCAAATTATGTATCATAACGTAAATTGGATGGTTACAGCTCAGTTCTATTTTTTTTTTTTTTTTTAATAGTTCTTATGGATGTATCAAGTATAAAGTTCATATTATTGTATGGACTGTTATATTCATAATTTTGTATCATATACAATATAGTTTGGTCATTACATAGTCAAAACATTTTGTAGTTGCTCTGAAAATCGTTTCACTTCTCTTTGAGGAAGAAAACACAAGTTCTTCAATAGTGTCATTTTTGTCCCAATGTCTCGTCTAGTTGAAATCTACAACTATTACATATTTTTCTCTTAAGACAAACAATGTATCTTCTTCCACCATCATAAACTGAAAATAAACTCAGACGACATAGAACAACCTACAAACATTCAAAAATTCAGTGATACATTGTATGAAATATTTTTTTTTTAATTTTCAAAATAATACCTATCTAACAACAAACTAACACATAACGACACAATTTTGTAACCATCTTATAATATGTACCAGATACATTACAATAACTAGCGATACAATCATTCACATTTTTATTGATCAAAACAAGTAACCCAAGACTGATATACATTTATACAATCTTTGATACACACTTGATATTCAAAACGTACCTGATCCATCTCAATTGTTAATTCATTTTGTTACATGCATCATATACAATCTATTATGATGATACATTTTTATATAAATCACATTCAGATACACAATAATAACCACATCATAATTCATAGATACAAATTACAATACAGAGCATCGTTTAATACTAATTTATCATTACTTACATATTCGCACCAAAACGATAAAACAAAACTATAAGCATGATACATTACAATACTATATACCAATTTATCAATAACCAACTCAGAAGTACCTCTGAAAATAGTAATGTATCACAATTTTATGTATCAAAATTTAAAAAATAATAATTCACATGACAACACAAAGCTTGCGAACCTTTCATCTGCCATAGTGGTGGCGCTTATACTCCATTCATTTACAGTAATTTGTAAGTCAATAATTAATCTAACCCAAACTTGTCCTGCTTCAATACCTTTGTTAGGGCCAGCCACAAGAAATTTCCAACAAAGATCCTTTAACAAACAAATATGCAGATTAGTTACCTTCTATGTATTCACATCAAAACACAATAATGATCACAACGTCCACAACTGATTTCGAATTGATGATTCAATATCGTGAATCGTTTGTTCAATCATATATATTTGTTGATTTGAGATTCAAGATTTTGAATTGATGGAGAAGATGAAATTTGATTTTTTGAATTTTGTGGAACTGTTACAAATTAGAATGGATTGATATCAATCAGTTAACATGATTTGTGGGAAAAAATATCAGTTCTGCGTGATTTGTGGAAAAGAAAATCAATTTTACATTAATATTACATATTAAGTGCACCAGAAAATTTTATTATGTATCACAATTAATGTATCCGAATGAAACTTAGGGATCGAAATGATTGATATTTTAAGGGATTTTTGTAAAATAAAATATAGTAGGGATAAGATGTAATTTAGATCTTACATTATGAGATTTATGTAAGTTATACAAAAAATATATAGATAAAAGGGAAAAGGGTCAAAAATACCCTTAGACTATTCGAAAAGGTTTATAAATATCCCTCGTTTACCTACTGGGTTAAAATTACCCCTTCATCCACCTTTTTGGTCCATAATTACCCTTAAAACTAATAACTTTTTATTTTTTTTTATTATTATTATTAATTATTATGTGACATCTTCCTATTGGATACATTTAAATTTCAACCCCCAAAAAAAATTTCTACCATTTGACCCATATCCAAATTTTTTGACCCAAATCAAATAAAAAATTCATCAAAATTAAAAGATTTGAACATCTCTTCTCTACCATTCCAACCTAATAACCTATTCTCTTTCTCATCACCATATACAACCTCAATCAATGATAACTAGCTAATTTAGTACCAATTACAACTAAAAAACTCTTCTTGATTGTCTTAGAATTTGGTCAGTGCCACAATTAAAATACAATCAAATAAAGTTTTTTTGTGCAACTTCACTAGGAAAAATTGAATCTTTGAAAAGGATGTGAACCAAAAGGAAGAAATAAGAAAGACCCAATCCAGATTTCCTCAATGCCACCATGAAAACACAATCAAGAACAACTCTTTTAGTGCAACTCCACCATGAAAATTGAATTTTTGAAAAGGGTGTGAACCAAAAGGGGAAGAAAGAAACAAGACCCAAATCAAATTACCTCAATTCCATTATTAAAGCACGATTAAGAAGAGCTATCTAGTGCAACTTTCCCTTAAAAAACTGAATTTTTTCACATGGTGTGAACCAAAAGAAATAAACAAGAAAGACCAAATTCCAACACAATCAAGAAGAGCTTTTTAGTTCTTTTTTCTATGACCAAATTCAAATACCAATATGTCAATTTCAAATTCAAATACTAATTGATACAATCATTAATTTTATTTTGAAATTGTTGAGTAACAAAAGAGGAAAAAAAAATGGGTTATTAGGTTCAAGGGGAAGAGAAGAGATGATGAAATTTATTATTTTTGATAAATTTTTTAATTGAATTTGGGCCAAAGAATGTGGATATGGGTCAAATGGGTAGAAAAAATTTGGTGGGTTGGAATTTTAATTTATCCAATAAAAGGATGTCACATAATAATTAATAATAAGTAATAATTAAAAAAATAAAAGATGGTTAGTTATAAGGGTAATTGTGGACCAAAAAGGTGGATGAAAGGGTATTTTTAACCCAATAGGTGAATGAGGAGTATTTTTAAACCTTTTCAAATAGTTCAGGGGATTTTTGACCTTTTTCCGTAGATAAAATAGAGTTTTTGATCAAAAATATTCTTAAATTATATCCCTAACTTAAACTACCTTCTCAAATTATTTTTCTTAACAGAAAACATCTCTTTATTATTTAAAATCTGACAACTTTCATCATTTTGTTAAAAATTGTCAAATTCTTCTCAAAAACACGTATGGTTCACACTACTTTCAACAAAACTCTCTAAATCACCCTCAATAATCCAATTTTGTCCATTCTACATACATCTAAAATTAAATATTGTGAATTTTTTTAGCAATAATGTTTTGCATTGTCTTCCTTTTGATTAGCAATTTTATTTTTATTTACTTTTCATTTGATTTTATATCAAAAAATTATCAGTTGAAATATTTTATTCTCATTGAATCTGCAAAAAGTGGCGTTAATCGAAGACTTTTACTTCTAATAATAAAAAACGAAACTCGAGTACTAGAGATTAAAATTAGCTGAATCTTGATTACCTCAAGTCCTCAACTATCAATTTGCCGCAAAAAATTATTAATCTAACGACATTTACACTTGCAAGGTGAAGTTGGTGTAAAATTAAACTCCAACTTCATTCAACTGATAAAGGAGAAAAACAGATCATGTCTCCTCGTAGACTCACAATGTCCTAACATTTATTTATTTTAAAAAGCAAACAAGGGTCCAAAAAAATAATTTTTGAAAGCTTTTTCCAATAAGTAATAAATTATATATATTAGTGAGAATAGTATGAATTATATATGTATTTGTGTAAGATCGCTAACTTTTTGAAATTTTAATAGAGGGATGGAAATGAAGACACAAATTTTATTGGATTTAATTCATATAAAGTTTGGATTAAATTCATGTTTATTTGGGTTGAATGATTAATTTGGGCTTTACAAATAAATAAGTCCATTGGTATTAAATTCAAGTCCAAGGTCAATGTCACCTTGAAACTCAAACTCATGTCACGTGTCACAGTGACTAGGCATCGAAGACCAACAAGGTGACACCACGTGTCCAAATGAGGTGGTAGTCCCAATCAAATGCAAGAACAAATCACAATGCGCCAAGTATCAAAATAACATCCTTTGGTCAATCACAAGCAACCTTGTCCACTCCCTACAACTATAAATAGGGAATAGACATGACATTCAAAGGGATGAAGAGAACTCTTCAACAAATTCTGCAATTGGAGAAAGCTACAACATCAACTACATAGCTCTTCGAAGGAGTGATCAACGAAGTTCTTCCCGAAGATCGACTTGCAACGACGAAGTGCTTCCCGACGTTCCGGAGATCAAATACATCTCAAGTATGTTTACATAAGCTATAACATCAACTACGCAACTCTTTGAAGCAGTGATTGTTTACATCCCCACTCTATTAAAATAGGGAGAAACGTCGCGGAGACTCAAAAATAATGAAATAATTCGATTTTAAAAGAGTTTAAAAAATAAACGAGTTTTAAAAAGAGTCGCCACCTAATTTTAGGAAGAAACTAGGAAACCATTAAATGATCTACGAAACCAATTTGATTCTAGGTAAGGGGTTCAAATTATTCCGAAGGGAAGGGGTTAGGCATCCTTCGGAATCCACAAATGTGGTTCCCGACTGAGTTCATTTTTTTTCAAATTGAGGAGGAATATAAAATAATGTACAAGTATAATAAACATTTAATATGCACAAATAATAAAATAAAAAATAAGAAACGTCCTAAAGTTTGCCTAACGTCAATATATACAAAATAATGAATAAAAGTATGTTTCGAACTACATTCAAATAATTTCAAGGAAAAGTACCTCCGGATACCTGTAAAGACGCTTAGTAAAAGAGTTAGTACCAAATAAATATAAATAAAAGTAAATAACTCAAATAATAACTTAAAAATAAAAATCCGTCTTATTAACATGGGAGGCCTTGGAAATCGACGGTAATTTCTTCATCGGCCATTTTAACAAATAAAATATATAAACTTAAACTAAAATTTCCATCTTTTAAAATGGAAAAGCCTCCAAAACCGACGGAGAAGTTTTTTTATTGGCCAATTCTAACAACTAAAATATATAAACTTAAATTAAATTTCCGTCTTTTAAAATGGAAAGGCCTCCAAAACCGACGGAGAAGTTTTTTCATTGGCCAATTCTAACAACTAAAATATATAAACTTAAATTAAATTTCCGTCTTTTAAAATGGAAAGGCCTCCAAAACCGACGGAGAAGCTTTTTCATTGGCCATTTTGACAATTTTTTCTAGCATAGTATTATACCAAACTAATTAAAGGACAGTATAAAAAGCAATATACAACCATCAAATTATGACAACATATCCAAATAATAATAATGCAAATAACAACCACCAAATAATCAATATTTTAACAAAACGATAATAATTAGATAATGATAACATAGCTACACGATTTCTGTACATATGTGAACTATGGGAAATAAATAAAATTAACAAACTTAATAAATGCATCAAAAGGATAGAAGCAACCATTTAAAAAAATATAGCACTCATAAATATTAATCATAAATAGAATAAAATCAAAGGGTTAAACTTACATCTTTATCAACATTTTGCAAATAAAAGAGTGACCAATAGTGGCCATAAAATGAACAAATTAGTGAAATTCAATTCAACATTCACAAAAAGACAAAATATTAACCAAAAAAATAAAACTAAAAGAAATGAAATAGACATAAATAGAGTTACCAAACAGTAGCATCGTGAAGGCTGCCTCTCGTGGGTTATTGGGTCAGCAAAGTTGTCGTAGTTCTTGGAATGGTGGAGATCTGTGTCGCCGAATATCGCTGAAGAATCGAAGGCAAAGCTTGTTGTTTGGAGTTGCGGACTGGTTGGTGTTGGGTGGTATGGGGGCATTTTGGGTCTAATCATTTGAGCTTCGAGCTCTGCTGGAAATGACAATTTTGGTTGGCTGTTGTTCCGCCAAGCTAGAGCCATGCCAGACAAATGGATACCGAGAATGGTGTCGTTTTGGTGTTGCTGCTTCTGGTGGTTTTCCGCCAGAAATGGAGGCGTCTTTGGGGTCTGAAAAATAGAGAAAACGGGGAGGTAGTGATGGTGTGAGCTGGTGGTTTGTGGACTGGTTTGGAGTCGTTTCTGGTGGGATTTGGGTTGTGGGTACTTTCTGGTGTATTTGGGGGTCGAAATAGTGAATGGAATGGGCGGTTTTCTGGTGGTGTTGGCTGGAAAACAGAGGGGTTTGGAGGTCTGTTTGGATCTGATTTTTCGGACAAAGAATAGAAAAAATAACGGAATCGTTTAGGGATGGTTTAAGCTGATTTGAAGGGTTGTTTCAACTGTTGTTTGGATTTTGATGGTCATTGGTAGTGGTGTTTTTGTTTGCTGGGGAAGGGGAAGAAGATGCCAGCAAGAATGGTGATTTTAGGCGATGAAATGGAGGAGAGAAACGGAAATGTTCGTGGCTATTTGCTGCTGGTCGTTTCGTGGTGGGGTTTTGGAGTCGGCTTTGGCTGCTGTTTCAGCAAGCTTGGAGGCTGTTTGGTGGCTGGAACGGGTGAAGGAGAAGAGGCTAGGGGAGGCTGCCAAAGAGAGGGGAAGAGAGGAGAGAAGAGGGAGGCGGAGAGAGGGAAAAAGGGAGAGGGAAGGGGGAGGCGGAGAGGAGAGAAAGAGAGGGGGCTGCCAAGAAGAGGGAAGGTGAAAGAGATTAAGGTTGTTTTCCCCCTCCTCCTTAAATTAATTCCCCAATTTTCATTTTTCCACCACCAATTTTAACCTAAACAAATAAAATGCAATGGACCCAAATGTGTGAGCTTGAAATTGTAGGCCCAAAATTATTAATAGAATTCCTAAATTTTAATTTATATTTTCTTTTTTCGTATTTGGCTAAATTTTAGATTGTGCTAAATTCAACATAAATATTAACAAAGGTAACAAATAAAATGAATTTTTAAAATAATATAATAAACGTAACTAATGACATGTGAAATGTAATTTTAAAAATTAACTAACAAAAAATCCTAAATTTTGATAAATAAAGATAGTTATCGATAAACTTATTAAAATTATATTAAAAAAAAATTATTCTAAATTATTAAATAAATAAAACTTTAAAATTACGAATTTAAAAATGTTAGGCCAAAATTGGGTGTCAACAGTGATCAACGGAATTCTTCCCGGAGATCAACTTGCAACGACAAACTGTTTTTCGACGTTCCTGGAGATTAAATACATCTCAAGGAGGTCTACATCATCCTACATTCGAGAAATATGCTACTGAAGGCCCTCGAATTACGGAGAAATTTAAGAGAGAAGAATCAAGAGAACAACAGAATGGTACTCACAAAGATTCATCAATAAAAACATATTTATTTTATTTATTTTTCTTGACGTTGATTTTCTGCGCATAAGAAAATTTGTTGCGAATAAATTAAAGTTGTTAAGTTTTAAATACTTGGAAGATGGTTTTATTAAGAAAAATAATTTAAGGATATAGTTTAAGTTGAGCTATAAATTAAGTATGTTCTTAGCCAAAAATTCGATGAAATATATAGACAATTGGATAAAAAAAGTGGAAGACAAATGGTTTTACATAAATACCAGCATAAACTTTAGGTTTATTGTTGGTGCAATAATCTCAACTTAATTATTAACCAATGGACTAGTTTCCGAGACGATATTTCATATATATTTGATTAACATTTTTAAATATAAATATTTACTCTAAAAAAATTGAGATTCAGTAGACTAGTAAAAAAAAAAAGAAGTTTCTTTATAACCACTCACAATTATAATTTTGCAATTCTCCTTTCTTGTTTGTTGGTATTTCATGGATACGCTGAATTGGGCAAAATTAGTAGTTACTTCAACTTAAAGTTTGTAGTAATTCAATCTACTGAGTTGCATTATTTAATATTTAAAACTTATAAAGATCAAATTTCTAATTTCACCTTTTTGGTATTCAAAATTAGAGCTTCACCAATAAATCAATAAAACTAATCACGTATTTATATTTAGAAAATGTATAATTAATTTATCAGAAATTCACTCCTAAGCTGTAAAATTTGTATCCAAAAAGTCATAAATTCAAAATTCTTACCTCACTTTTATTGGTATTCAAAATTGAATTCGACAAAAGAGGGACTACTTTAACTACTTAAATTATGTATTTGTGTTAAAAAATCTATATAATATGTAACATTAATTTATTAAAAATTCACTAAGCTTCTACTTATGATGTTAAAAGCTCATCAACTAAAAATTCTAATTTCACCCTAATTGATATGATATGATAATTTGTTTGGACAACAATTTTATTACCCATAGAAACAAAAGCTACAAACCAAATATGTGAGTGTCATGTGAATATATACATGTTTTTTATTTGACAATCTTCATTCTCACTCACAATTCTAACATGTGAATATATATATGTCTTACGATTGTTTTTCTAAAAACTTATTTTTGAAAACTAACAAAAACCAAATATTAATGTCACATTGATATTGTCATCCACTTGCCATTGTATTTTAGTGATGAAGCATTTAAAGTAAAACGTGGAATCATAACCACCTTAAATTAAAGCTAGCAAATAAATACTGTCTGAAATTTGGTATTTACTTTTCAGTCTGTGTAATCAGATAATAATACTAATACTATATGCTGAAAAAGAAAGATCACTCATGCTAATCCTAATCATATACCTCCTTTCATAATTAAGAGTTACAAACATATTTTCAAAATAATTTATGTTGCTCCGATTTTTTTAAAAGTATACTATTTTTGAATGATTAGATACATACCAATCAACATTTATTGAGGAATTTGATCAATTTAGCTATACTTCTTTTGTTCATTTTTATTTATTATATTTGGGCTTGACATATTCTTCTAAAAAAATAATAAATAACATAGCTATTTTACTATATTATTTCTATTAAATAATGTTTAATATTAAGTCTTGAAAAATAATTTTAATATTGTAAATGATAAAACATAAAAAAGAATTAGTCACTTTTTTTTTAATATGTTAAAAATAACATTAAAATCTATTTTAAAAGAGTAAACAGATGAAATGATTAATAATAGGTAAGCATTTGAACTAAGCATAGGAAAATATTACTAACACTTAACCTAATAATGGACCAATTATAACCTTCTACACTTCTTAGTGGACCGGGCCGGGCTGGTTGTAAGCAATTCCAGTCTAGCCCATTAGGAGACATAGGCTTAATAAGTGTGTCCTAAGGGGCTTAGCTCGGGCTTGGGCTCAAGCGCGGGCTGGTCCCATCAAGAGCCTAAATCGATCCCGTGGGCCTAACAATAGTTACTCCTAGTTAAGCGTTCACCCCTTATCTTCTTTCAAGGTTTCTAGGCTTAATCTTATCTAATTAGCGGTTAGTCGGTCACTTAACATTCTTATGATTTTCCGTAAAGTATCATTTACAAACATATAAAATGTACCTAATTAATCAGCATATCACATGTTGCACTTTTGCAATTGAAGCAAACATCATCTGAACATATTGAGCATGAAAGATCAACTTGAAGCAACAAAAGCGAGCATAAAGAAGCCATAAAACTCAGGATGGATAGCGCTATAAATAGCCATTAAGATGTATTGATGGTGCTATCCCTCCTGAGCTTTATAGATTCCCCATGCCATTTCCACAAGAACAACATTCATAGTTGATCTCTAACACATATACATATATTGAGTGAGAAAATGAATGGCAAAAAAGGAGAAAGAAGTACTAATTAAAAGATAAATGTATGGTTGGGAAGTGTTAAAAGGGAAGGGGGGCCTATTTATAGTAGCAAAAGTAACATGGGAATTGACCAAGTATTTCAACAACATGTGTAGGTAAACATTTTTTTTGTCTCTAAATTGGGACTTTTTTTCCTTTTGGTCATTATTTGCAAAAAGTAAAATACTTTAAATAGTTAAATATTCCTCTGCCGACTACGTTACTCTCCTTCCAATACTTGAAATAATTAAAGTATTTAGGTACGGTATGAATTGAAAATTGTGAATTATTCCTTGCTTTTACAAATGGCTATTGAATTTCATTTACAACTTGGTCTTATTTGAGACAATCTTCCAAATTTTACGTTAGCTTCATCATTGCAAACACAAAATTCTTGAGATATCCTTTGACCATACCTAAACTTGAATTATTCTTGTAAACAAAAAGACATGATTGAAATATCTAAAACTTTATCAGTTTACATCCAATGGTTTATATCTGCGAATCTAAGATTTGTAGAATAATATCTTTGTATGATAGACGTCAATAGATAATATTATATTGGTTCAAAAAATATATATAAAAAATATCTAATTTTATAGAGAAAACACAAGTTCACGTGTCCCAATTTTTAGTGCGTAAATTCGACCCTTAACCAATTTAGGGTTTTCAACATTAAAATTGTCATTGTTGCAAATTTAAAGAAATGGGTTTTTAATTTAAATATAGAAATTGAGTATATAAATCAAGTGGTGTTTTAAGTTTGGAAATGTTTACAAGAATGTAATTGATAGTTCAAACTTCAAAAAGTAAGTTCGAAGTTTGATTTTTATCGGTGTCAACTCTAAAAGAAAAAACACATGCTTTAGGCCCTCAAATTTTGAAGAGGTCTATTTTTTATTTATCAATAATATATTATAGGTTTTTCTTTTCTAAGAAAAAGTGTTGAACACTATTGTACAGCTAATGAAGAAGTTTGATATCTTTGGAATATTTTATGTCTCCAAAAAATAAATAAATTAATTATATCATCAATTAAAAAGGAATTATTAGAAAATTCATTATTTAAAGTTATTAGCGAATTTGCATCTCAAAAACTAGGAAAATAGATATTATAAAAGTATATTTATTTGTCTTAAAGTTTAAGACATGCGTTCAATCTTAACTTTAACCTACAAATATGTTTGAGTCCCTCCTAGTTTTGGCAAGTCAAACATTAAGCAACAATTTTAAAAGTTATCTTGACGAGCTACATTTCAAACAAAAATGTTTGAAAGTTTATGGTCAAACTTCATAATTATTTTTAAAAATTTTCAACTTCAATCGCATATGCTTGAAGTTGATACAACAATAATATCTAATTTAATATAAGTAGCTAGTTACAAAGCGACTAAATTTGTAAATTTTTACACAATACGCTATAACTTAATGATGATTCCAAAATCTCCTATCCACAAAATTGCCATGTATTAATGTTAATTGTAGTTTCAATAATTTGACAAATCAGGAACCTTGTAAAGAGACCTGATCCTTGTGCAAATTTACACAAAATTGGCAGGATGACAAAGTACAATTGGTTGTTGCACAATCTCCAACTGTGGCAGAAATCTCGATCATCGCATGACCTCGAAAGTTGTGACTATTCTTAATAAAGATTATGTCCAATAGTCACAACCTTAATTTTTGCAACTTAAAAATGCTTAACCTTGTAAAGGCTAACACTGAAGTGAAGAATCATCCTCAAGAACAATAGCGACACAGTAGAGCTGCAAGCTTAGATATCTTAGGATTAACTCTTCTGCACTTATATTGTAAATTTGTTCCAAATCTATAAAGGATTCAGACCTTGTGTTTGTTTGTAAAAGTGTAAATCAGTTAAGGGTAACTGATTTAGTGGCAACATTGTTTGTTGCTTAGTCAAAATTTTAAGTCTTCTAGGTGCTAGTTGATTTAATGGTTAGTGTGGTAACTGCTTAGTCAAATTCTAAGTTGTCTAGTGGTGATAGCTTAGTAGGCAGTGTGGTATCTGCCTAAGCTCGTTAAGTAATAGAGTTATTACTTAGTAATGAGATTAATAACTTTTTCTCACTTGGTTGTAACTGTGTTTCACTTTTGCTTGAAGAGATTAGTGGAAGCAATTGAAAATCCAATGAGACAGGTCGTAATTTTACTCCCTTGAGTAAGGAGGTTTCCACATAAACTGCTTGTGTTGTTTTCTTGTTGTTATTTACTCTTCATTATTGTTCTTCCTGAGTCATGGGACCTAGTCCTTTGAACGTACACATTCTATCAATTAGTATGATTGAAGACAGTGGCGGCTTTATGTTTTTGAAAATAAGGCTTTTGCCTTAGGCCCCAAATTTCGGTGCCCCCAATTTCTTATCAAGAATAAATTATGTGTTAAAATTTTTATACAATTAATTATTTATGATAAAAAGTATAATTTTTTAAAATATATATTATTTTACCCACTTTAACATTTCTTGTACTTTGTTAAAAATAAGAATGAACTGTGAAAAGTGTTGAACAAAGTGAGTTACGAATTATTTTTAAATTTTAGTTTCAAGCATTACTGGTGGCATATTAAAATGAGGTATATCAAGTCATCAACTTCTTGCTTCAAATTCTATGTTCTAACTCTTATCTTTATTTAATATTTGTCAACTTAATACCTATAGAATTATGTCAACAATTCATAAATTAATGGCCTCACTGAAAGGATGTTTTTCAATATTGAGTTGATAAAATCTTAATTAGCTTAAACTAATAACTGAAAAAATAATATTAAAATATTAATATTTTTTGTCTAAATAGTATAAGATAAATAAATTTTGAATAAATACATATATGAAATTTATTTATATTTTAGATACGAATTGAAATTTCGCTTTAGCCTGCAATCACTTTGAGGTGCCAATGATTAAAAATGTTTTTTTAAAATTAATTAAGTCATTGACCTTATATGTTTAGTAATATTTTCCCACCTCACATCCAATGATGTTAAACAGGGATAGAAAAATAATTGAATCTCAAATTACGTCAGTATCACCTAAATCCCTTGGGGGACCAATGTAATCTTCGTTTTTACTATATAAGATCCAAGTGATAGTGAACCAACTTATAATGTTTAATTTGACACAAAAAAAACTATATATTTATTTTTGGCATTCCTCTAAGAAGTTTTATTCAACATATAACTTTCAAATAATGATGTATTTACCACTAACATATATAACATATATATATATATATATATATATATATATATTATAAGATAATTGGATTTTTTTTTATTTTATAATGATACATTAAAGTAGTGAAAGAGTTGAACGGGATGGGTAGGAAAATAGTTATGTATCGCAGGTACATGAGAATCATAGTGAATACACACACATATATATCATTCATCACTTAAGGGTAAAATAATAATTGTATAATTAATGGTCAAAATGAAAATCTAAAAGAATCCATACATGTCTTAACTTTTGTTATGAGCACATAAGGTTATTATTGTAATTTTATTTAAATGAAGAGTTTTTATTATTTGATTAACTTCTTACAAACAATAATAAATGTGTTTTGACATATTTTAGAAAAAAAAATTTGAACTAATTAAAATAAATGTGTTTGATAGTTAATATTTTATTCCTAGAAATACTTTAAAGAAATATTGCGTAAACATATTTTTAATATTATGTTCATAATATGACCACTAAATTCGTATTTTGATTATTAAAATAGTCTTTAAAATGACGTATCAGTAGCTTTTAAATAATTTGAAGAAAATATCAAATTTCATGACTAAAAGAATGAACAATGTTTGACTATCAAGAAATCAATAATTTGATAATGTATTCATCGAAAGATTATAGAATATAAAATTTTCATTTTTATATTTTCTTAATATCAAATATGATAAACTATTTAACATAGGAAATTTGACAAGGTCAACGTTTAACAATCAAATCCTAATGAATATTGAAATTCAAAATAAAGAAAATGAGTAGTTAAAAAATAAAGAAGAACAACAAAAGAAAATGTCAATTGAAAAAGACTTTGTTTAGAAATATAGAGGAAGAAAAAACTAAAAAATAAATAAATTAGAAAAAAACACAACCTGAAAAAAAGTATATCAGATATTTTGTGGGGGATAAGCTTTAGAGTTTTCTTTACGGCATGATATTAAGTGTAGTATCAAAAAAAAATTAATTAATGTAATTTAGAATATAACATTACGATAATTGTTATTGTATATAGAAATAAAATTTCTTTCATGATTGTTTTTATTTTTGTGGAGGCAAAAATTATTTTTTTGATAAATACTTTCAATATTTAGAATATAACATTATGATAATTGTTATTATATATAGAAATAAAGGTGCTTTCTTGATTGTTTTTATTGTTGTGAAGTTAGAAATTAATTTTTTAAGTATTTCTATTTATGGAAGACAATAATAACATGTATCACAAAATTTATCGACAAAGTCAAATACAAACACATTATACTTAAGTTGAAGCAATAGAGATTTGAAAGACTTTAAAATAATCTTTACGAATTGATTGATCAATGATTAGTATTTTATCAGTTGCAAAGCTTATGGTGCAAATATCACAAAATGAAGATAATAACATTGTGAAAAATAGATACCACTTGCGAACATATATGAAGACCGATGAATTTTTTCAAAGATATCAATATTTTATATATTCCTTGAACATGAAATATTTTAACTCATAATTTAACACAATTCTCTATTTCCTTGCTCAATTTTGATTGTAAACAACACATTTATGTCGTGTGACTATTTGAAATAGATTATAAAGTAATATATTCAAGTAGTTGACTAAAGAAAAAAATAGTATAGAATACATAAATTTCATATCTTTGGTGGCTAATTACATCATATTCGAGAAGTTTTCTCAATTACAAAAATCTCAAATTTTTCATTCTTCTCGAATATATTCCTTGGTTGTCCAATACATTGCAAATGACATATTACTTCGGGGAAGGAATGAATTCGAGAAGGGATAGATATGTATCCGAGAGGAAATAGATGTATCCAAGAGAAATTAGGGATGAATCCGAGAGAGGATTATAATATCTTAAGTTGTGAATTTATCTAATTTTTTCAAAAAAATATGTGAAATTATATTGGGCCCGTATTATGGGTATATATATATATATATATATATATATATATATATTGTATGTGTATTCAATATAATTCACATGTATTTGAAATAATTAATTAATTTATAGGAAAGTGACAAGTAAAATCGTAACTAGAAAAGAGTCGAACAAGGTTTATCTATGTATCTCAGGTATATATATATATATATATGTATAATAGATTTAGCACAAACTACACCCATTTTGATCTTATATCTTTTGAGATACATATATATCACAATATATTTAGATATTAATATTAAAAATTTGATAAAATTTGTAATATTATAAGCTAAAGAGGAGGAATGTCAGGTATTAGGTGAACCATTGAAACATTAATGAGATTTTGTCATAATTATAGTGTTTGAGTATTATTGATAGAGACTTCTTGGGAAATTGAACCCCTCTTTTCTGACTCTCATCATTTCTAAGCACTCAATATGAGTAGGTAAAAAGAAACTGCATGCCACGGAAAATTAATTACTATTCTTATAACTTAACCACTAGCAGACACAATTTAAATACGATGGATATTATTATTTTTTAACGTAAATAAATATAGTTTTTGATAGTGACTGAGGAATAATACAGTGAGGAACACGCAAGTATATAGGTCAAGTATAAAGTGTTGAATTTTTTATATTTGTTTTTGATAAAACTACCTTTTTTTTGTGTAAATGAGTTGAAATATTAAAATTCATAAACAATAGTCGATGTGTCTAATAAAAATGTTGATAAGAAAAAATTTATGTTATTGAATAGTATGTATATGCATAAGGAGAATAATGAACAACAAAAATAAGATCATTACCGACTTATAACTTTTGGATAATTTTGATTTATAAGAACTTAGTTAGCACATAAACGCATTTGGATATTTATCAAATACATAAATAAGATTTTTTAGAAATTTATTAGTTAGTTTGATCACATTACAAGTTTAGACAAATACCTTTTAGATTAATTTTGAATTTTTTGTTTTCAGTTTTGCCATTTTGGTTAAGCTTGATTTCCAATATTTCTTTGGTAAGTCCTATTTCAATATTCGAATATCCTAATTTTTATTAAATGTATTGCCCGTTGCACTACTAGATAGAGGCATTTCCCGTTACGAACCAATAATAAGTTTTGTATTATAAATCATGATATTTTCACTCAATTTTCACCGAACAAGCTTATCAGAAAATGCATTGTGTGAAACAGATTTTTACTGAAATAATGAGAAGATTTTTTATTTTTGTATGAAAACACTATTTTTTCACAAATTCAATTAAAATATATGAATTCAATTAAAATATATGTAGGAATAACTACGAAATATTTTCCATGACAATTTTTAGTATTGTTATTTGGGTTTGAGGCTTAATTTAATGAAAAAATTACATAAATACACATCTTATTTACGATAATCTTTAAAATTTTCTACCATTTTAAATAATTACAGAAATTCTGTCTCGGATAAATTCATATCCTCTTTTGAATACATCTTTATTCATAATAATTTTATAATTAGCTTTTAAAATTATGAAATTTATGTAGTTTTTACTAATTTGATGTTTTCTTCTTCTTCTTTCTGGTTTTTTTAGTCATGGTCTTCATTTAGCGACAAATGGGCCTTTTCAGAATGGGCTTCTCTCGGTACGTAGTGTATTTTTTGGCGAATTTGTATAACTAAGATTTATTTTATTTTTTTGGAAAAACTACACAACTTGTACTCATTAGGCAAAATATTTTTTAAAAATATTTTTTGACCCAATCTAATATATTTACCCTGATTAGATTTATAGCCCAAACTATTTATATGATTTCCTTTCTTGTTCTACTTACCGAACTACTTCTAATACCATCGAAGTATATATGTATACTATGATGGTATTGATATACTATGGTAGTATCAAACAGTAGCCTTTTCATTGAAATACTGTATCTTCCTCTTCGATGTTATCAAAATATACATACTCTAATGGTATCAAGGAATAATCGACCAATGTTTTCACTGAATCACTGATTCTTCCTCTTTGATACTATCACAATACACATATACTCTAATTTACTTTAATGGTATCAATCAATAAACATTAATTAGTAGTTAAAGACATGTGGTGTGAAAGTAATGGTGTATGCGCTTGTAAATAGTTTTCTGAGTGCCATTTTCACTAAAGCACTGCTTCTTCCGCTTTGTTATATATATTTTGATGGTATCAAACAGTAAACATGAATTAGTAGTTAAAAACAAGAAGTATGAAAGTAAGAAAATAGCCGCTTGTAAATAATTTCCCTTTTTATAGTATTAATGTTTTTTTCCCCTTTTTTTATGCCACTATTTAAATTTTGACCCCATTAAAAAAGAATTATGTACAAAAATAGAAGAAGTAACCTAGATAGTTGTCTATCTAACCATTTAAGCAAAAAGTAATGGGTAGATTTAGAATTTAGGTATTATCCATGTATAATATGTGTGTGATATATATCTACGCGCTAGTAAAAATAAATAAAGAATATGAACAATTATTTATGTAAAATAATTCTAAAAATAACCTTTTTGCCAGAATCAAGAATAAAATATTGGTAAGTCGCCAAAAATTGTTCTAAAAATGATTCTAAAAATGCATTGTGTTTTCAGGACTAGTCATGTCATATTCTCCAAAATATAATTCAATTAAAGTTATCAATCAAACAATAACTTCTTTGGCCAAGATTCAAAATACTTTATTTTTAAAAGTGCTTTTTATTATAAATTGTTTATCTACCTTGGTAGATTAATTGATGTGATATATTTAAGATGGTGAGTCATGGTATATATTATTATTGATAAGATTAATATACTGAAGTTGATTAGAGACTAATCATTTCACGTGACAGACCCTAGAATCTGAAAGGTCGAGCAGGACCGAACTAGAATACTTTGAGCATAATTAGTTCAGTATTGATATGATGCATGAGGTTGGGGTGAATATGGGGTTTGATACTAGATCAAGTGTCTGACGGTCTTTTATTAGAAATAAAAATTCTCAATCGAAATAAGTAAGAATTACTAGATCTTATTTTACTAATCCTAATGATCATAATTTAAATAAAAAGCTAAAGTAAATACTAGAAATAAGTTATGTTAATTATAAGCCACCGTAACTTAATTATTTATTTTCATTAGTCTTTTTCATACTTGTATTTTTCAAATTTATTTTGAAAACATTTTTCTCACATCCAGTACACTTTATTCTTTCTAAATTCCATTTGTAGAATATATTATCTTTGTAATAGTAAGGAATAAGGCAGGTTACACATGAATATTTTTCGACAAATAACACAATTATCATTATGATACGACACAACCATAATTTCTTTAAAATAATTATAACCATTTTTATATATTGAAATCCAATTATAGCTAAACAGACAAACCTTCAAACTTGAGAACAAAGTAATCAAGATTATAAAAGAAAAGGAATGGAATATATATTTATTTAGAATTAACATAAACAATAAGAAATGATAAAAATTTAAAAGTAGCTTTTCCCTTGTTTTGTGAAGAGAAAACAACAGAAGATTCTTTCATAAAAAAAGTTACTTTTTTGAGATCCAATAGAAAGTTTAATAACACATTTTCTCTCCATTCTTTCTTCAGAAATCAGAGCCTTTTTTTTTAAAAAAAATCATACTAGTCAAAAGAGCAAATCTCTAAAAGCAATAGTGGAATATATATTGAAAAGGAAATATTTTGAATTTATCTTTTCGTTATTTTTTTAAGACATATATGGGCATATTATCATATCCTATTATTTATATCTTATTGTATTCTTCATTACTATTATAAGCCGTAACAGTCAAGATTTTTACTAAAAAAGTTGGATATATGAAAAAGTAAAATAAAAAATACAACATTTAATGCATATACATAAAAATTATTTTTTGTTAAGAAGAATACATAGGCACCTAGTTAAGTTATTATTGACTATGAAATGTACTACCACCATGGGTCATGATGGAAAAATATAATTTTTTTCATATTTAATCAGAGATTTTTTAAATAAATAATTTAAATTAATCGAAATCTCAATACTGAAAGGTCGAAGAGAGTACAAATTATACTCAGCTGAACTTGTTGTAGCAAAAATGTGATCGATCGAGTTGTCACGTGATAACTCAATTGGGCTTGTTACATGAGTCGATTGTAAACAAAGAAAGATCAAATAAAAACCTTGTTTTTTTTTTATAACATTTCAAAATATATACTACTGTTGTATATAAAGATCCAAACTTGGAGTTTTATGATTAAAAGAGATTACTTTTTGCATGGGAAATCAGAAGACAAAAAGAAGGCTGTATAGTGTACTATATTTATTCTTTGATTCCCCGTATATATGTGACCATTTGGACAAAATGGAACAGAAGATCAAAATTTCAGAAAAAATATTGTACTTTCACCTGAATTAATGTCTAAACAACAACAAATATGACTGAAAAAGCACCAACAACGGTTGCGATAGAATAATAACTACTTTATTCTCGAGTTCCCCTAATATGGAGTCGTTTTTCTTAGGGAGCGCCTCAAAATATAGAATTTTCTGATACAAATTTAAATTTAATCGAATTTCAATATAAATATCGAACGTCTGAAAAAAACATTGCAATATCTCCACTGCGAATTTTCCATGTTTTTGTTTGTTTTCTTATCCAATTATACAACTATTTGCTTTTGGTGTCTCCAGTAGATTTACTATTAAAAATAATACTCTACCTTAACTAATTACTCCCTCCCTCCTAAATTATATAACACATTTTAATTTTTGAGATTCAAACGAATTGATATGTGATTGTAATTTTTGTATATGTCTTTAGATATTAATTAATATTATGACTGATAGTACTGTCATAACTAATTATTTTTTAATCTCAATTTATATAACACTTTTAAATTTTCGAGATTTAAACGAGCTTATCTTTGGCTTTGTAATAATATTTTCATTATTTTTAATTAGAAACAGTAATTGTACCTAATGGACCTTGGTCAATGTTCCTGAAAATTCTAACTAAATAAACTCACCTAAGTAATATTATCTCATTTGCTCATACATTAATGTTTTGTATAAAATATTTTTAAAATTAAAAAAAGAAAAGGACTTAAGTACTTAACATAGTACTCACAACAAACTGGAGGAATATATTCTGTCCACTTTAATTTGTTGTACTCATAATTTGTCTATATGCTGTCTATTTTCTACTATAAATACCTACTCTAGCTAAAACTATAGAAAATAACCAAAAACAAATTGAACAAACTAAAAGTGGAAGCATAACTCATAACTATGGTGGAAGATAAGAAAATTAGTGGTGTTAGAGGATGCATAAAAACGAGCAGAGGGCCGTGGTTGGTTCACAGAACCGCGAAAGATGGCAGTGTTGTGACTAGGTTCCGTTATCCATCTGATAGGGAGAGACAGAAAAATAAGCAAAGGGAGAAAAAACGCCGAAGAGTAGCTCACAAAATCTTTGCTGGACTACGAGCTCATGGAAACTACAAACTTCCAAAGCATGCAGACACCAATGATCTTCTCATGGCTCTATGTAAGGAAGCTGGATGGCATGTGGAAGAAGATGGCACCATTAACGGGAAGGTGAGGATGAACACTCTGCTATGGTTTCTTCACTTTGTTCGTCAATGTTTTGCCTAATTTGAAAATGAAAACGTTTGATACTTTTCACTTTTTTTGGTGTCAATGTGATTCATCATGATTTTACTTCTACCTTTTCCAAAAGAGAAATCATGTTAGAACGATTGACATTTTTTGGTTTCTCAAACATGTATGTAAGCTTCTGAGTGCATTTTCACATCCTAATAAAAAAGTTTCCCTTGTCGGAGATGGCAGTTGGCTTTTGTCTAGTTGATAAGAGCTCTTTGCAACATTAGACAAATATTGAAATTAGTTGAAAACTTGGCTATTCTAACTATAGTTTGCCAATTTTGCCAGATGATATGCAACAATATTGACCTTCCTTAGCAGTGACTAGCTTTAACACTAGCATGTTTCGTCATTTGTTATATGAGACTTATTTTGTGTTAGAATATCTTGACAACTCTGTATTAAAAACCTTATAGGATCCGGTGAAGAACTTGCCAAGATTGATTGATGTAGACTCCGCTCAAGTTTCTATAGAAGATCAAACTAAAGATGGAGACTATTGTCAATGTGAAGATCAAATCAAAGATGGAGAGTATTATTGCAAGTGTGAGGTTGACATGAACAATGCGAAAACCGAGAAAGGTAGGCCAGAAGGCTCGCTAACATCATCTACTGAAGTATTTGATGTAAATTTGACTCTATCACTCTCTTCTTAACTATTTTTGTCATAGCAAAAATAGTTATTTAGGACAAAGGAAATATAGTATATACTTCAATTTGAATATATAGTTTGTCTATCTAATATATACTTGAGATTAAAGAAGTAATATGTCAAAGATGATATGTGTATCTATATCAACGGACTTCAAACGGAATCTAATCTAATGAATGTAGGATTATTATAACCTAAATTTGTCATTGTTATGTTGTATTTAATATTTTTCCTAATTTTAAGATCAAACATTGTTTCATTGTCACAGTTGTATTCATCTATAACCTTGTTATTACTAGTTAGTAAACAAATGAAAACTCAAACAATCCTCTCGTTAGCAAATTTATGTATCATGTACAAAGTTTATGTTTGTCTACAAGTCAGCCCTATATATTTTTTCAACTTTGCAATTGTATTAGCTCATTATGAACTCGCAACTGCTAAGTGACTCCAACAAATTTTGTTTAGATGGTTGCTTGAATTTGGTCATTTATCTCATTTGCTCAATTCTTGCTATTAGTTTGAACTCGATCTTTAAAACATTGCTTGATTCAAACATGTAAGATGAGGAAAATCAAGTTTGGTAGGTTTGATTTTCTGAAGGATTCAAATTCACTTCCCCTTTGTTGCTTCTTTCTCATTGTTCTTAGGTTGCCCAAGTTTTCAAGAAATATTAATATGCTATGTATTTTCAAAAGCACAGGGGTGTGTTACCATACTCCATATGGTTAGTGCTATTGGTTATCAAATATTCCAACAAAATTCCTACTATTAGGGCGCTTGGATGGGAATAAGTTATCCCAAGATTGTTTATCTCACCTTCAATGTGGAATAAAAATAACATAACAATTTGGGGATAACTAAGCAAATGAAACTAGAAATAAAGAAAACTCTCTTCAAATAATTTTTTGACTATATATATGAACAACAAAAATCACATGCTTTTAAGATAGATATATAGTTGAAGGATTAGTTACAAAGAGTCCTGTCACACTCACTGTCTTTGACTTGTACTATATATCTCCAATTGAATATAATTCGTTATGTATACTAAGTTTGTATCACAGTGAGTGCACTAGTATATATATATATATCTCTATTCGTTTAATTCTCTTGACGAATCCATGATATAGGCATAAAGAATCTGATTCCAAACATCAGGCACACCAGGAAGGCACCAATGTACACAATCTGAATTTTTCCTTGGATTTAACAGTTGTTCTTTTGTTGGAGCAACCCAATTCCTCTTGTATACGGATGGGTGTCCGTCTTTTCTATACTCGGAGAGTTGTGTTATGTTGAGATATTGTATGTCTAATCCCTTTCTCTTCAGTCCATTTACAGAGGCCTCTGCTATTTGCATCATATTTATATCACTTTCGTTACCCCAATACTCTCTTCTTGATATTGGTTCTGTTTCGCCATAGCAATTTTGATCATTTCCCCTGCCCCAATCTGTACCACTGCATGTAACAACAAAAAGGATTAATCTTTCGTTGTTTGTACAACAACGGACAAACAATGTAGTCATGATCGTACTTTTTATGAGAAGACGAGAGGCTCATGAAGAACAATTTAGTCCTTTTTCTTTCAATTTGAAACTCCAACCAATCTGACCATGTTCTTAAGGCCATCTCATAACGCCGTAGCTTCATTTCAACCTTCTTGTGTATTGCATCGGAGCTGTTAAACGATCCCCATCTGTGTAAAGTTAGCATGAAACTATGAGACAACAATCATCATGGTACTTATAACTACGAGATCGTCTTTACACTGTCAGTGTATATAACTTAATTCCAAATATGAAATGTTTGTGTAAAATGTGAAAGGAGTACTTATTTTGGTGTGAAGCAAAACAGGCTTACTGAAGTGTCATATGTGATTCAAGCCACCAAGTGAAGGAATCAAAGATGAGAATGTCTGCATCAATCCAATGCCTAGCATGTTTTTCAATGGCCTCAACTCTGATAATTCGATCGCGGACACGATGCTCCACCGGATCATCACAATTGGATTCTACTAGCAATGGTGACCAGTAGAAATCAATTGTTGCATTGTATTCCTATATCATATTAGAAAATGAAAAACTTTAGCCACACAATAGAAGCAAAACTTCTCTTGAAAGTATAAAGTCTTAACTAGTTGATATTAACCACTCTCTCCAACCCAATTTATGTGCTCTCAACAGGATTTTCTCCATAGGGGATCGAACTCGAGACCTCTGTTTAAGGGTGAAGTAGTCCCACCACTGCAGCACAACCCATGTTAGTTCTCATGATTAACCTCTTATTGTCGCATCATAAATGTCACTTTCTTGGTTTATGCTTTATACAACAAATTGCAAGAATTTTTCTTTGGGAATAATATTTTATCTTATTTGAATTGATTAACTACCTAACAATCATGCAATTTTAGGCATCTCTAACAAACTCTAATAACAGACACATACAATGGAATACATTATTTGCCATTTGAATTAGTGATGTTGACAAATCTTGTGGATTTATTTGGTTTGTCTTCTTTCAAAGTGCACAATTTTCATGTATCATACCATTCTAATAAATCTAATCAAACAAAATATAGTAAGGTCTGATGAAAAGGCTAATTGTTTTGCGAGTCCATGGCCTAGCGGTAAATAAAGTGAGATAAAAATCATGAGAGACCATGATTTAAATTCGAGCAAACGAAAAAAAAAACTATAGTGTAATTACCTTGACCTCAAAGGTGATTAAGTTGCCTTTCCATATAGGTGGGTTGAGAGATGGAATTCCAGAGGATTCAATCAAGCATACCATAGAAGCCCATTGATTCTTGTTCAATGAATCCCCAACAAACAACACCCTCTTCCCTTTTAGCTTCTCCAACAATCCCTTGGCATTAAACCTACACTCTTACAACACATATATAAAAACTAAATTCAACAAACGACAGCACCAACATACTCAGTATAGTCCCACGATTGAAATCTGGGGATGGTAGAATGTACAAACACCTTACCCCTACCTTGGTAGGTAACATACTCAGCAGAGTCCCACAAGTGGAGTCTAGAAAGGGTATATAGGGGTAGAGAGACTATTTCCGAAAATGAAATATCAACTAGACAAGAAAAGAGGAAATCAAGGAGAATTTTTTTATTTTGTTACCTTGGAAGATCACAATGATAAGGTTGCCATCTCCAATAATGATATTTTGAGTCTTTTCTTCCAAATTTGTGACAAGCAAAATCATCAGGCATGAAAGAACATTGTTTTTCTTTGTACAAAGGATATGAGACATTATCAAAAATCCATCTTCCAGAAAACAAATCACATTTTGGAGATGAATTTTTCCTTGTAGACTTATTAATTGCTACAAAATTAACACCATCATTATTATCACCTATAAGATAAAAAGACACAAAAAGAAAGAACAAGAGGAGGAATCCTAAAATAGAATGCAAATTATATTGAATTATCCATGATTTATGCACTACTTTTTCTGCCATATTATTCTTCTCTCAAATAACCTCTTAGCTTTGATTTATCTTCTTACAAGTAAGTACTTATAATACTAAGGAGAAAAAGCAGCACAAGGGAAATGAAGTTGTTGAATTTAAAAGATATTTGAGTGGGTAACTATACTTGCCCCTTTTTGCTGGACCGACAGAATTCAATAATTTTGACTAAATAATAAAAAATTTATTTTATATACTTCTTCTATTTCAAAATAAATGCCACTTTAAGAATTGAAGACAAAAATTAATATGTTTTTTCTAATAATTATACTACATATTCTTAATGGTATTCAATTTTTAAGAGACCGTTATTAAATAAGATTATTAAGTAAACTACAAATTGATTTATAATTATAAATAGACATAATTTTTGTCAAAGTAACACTTAATTTTACTCAAACAAACAAACAAACAGGAGATAAATATTAAATTAAGCAAAACAGAAGCAGGTCAAAAACTAGTAGCACTTTGAACAATGAGCAATATAATAGCAGTGATTTAGTTGATTTTATTTGACTTTTTTCTAATGAATAATGAAACTACTTCTCTAACTAATTTAATAAATATTTAAGTTCACCTAATCTATGAGCTGATCCGTTAATTGATTACGAGTCTGTTTAAGTCTTTATTATGATATTATTTGCCAAAGTCCTAATTAATTGTGGCATCTAACATGAAGCAAACTTTTATTTTTTCTGTAATTACGACATGCCTGCAAATCTATTATTTAATTTCTGTTTCAGAGATATGCTCAATTTTTATTTTTTTTGTCACTTTTAATTTTTTTAAATTTTAGTATAGTTAAATTATTGCTATCTTCTGCAAGATTCTTGCTATGTCTGTCGATAAACGTGATGAAATTTTGACGAATGTTTGTTAATAATACATTCACATGCATCCACCTCGTAAAATGTACAACCTCTTAGGCTAAGGCATTTGGAACTCCATAATAATAATAATAATAATAATAATAATAATAATAATAATAATATATCAAAAATATTAAATTTGTATAAAAATTGATTATAAAAAAATTTGATTGTCCTACATCCATGTCAAATCAGTGGACAAAGTTAAGTTTGAATAAACCATGATTCTATTGCCACTTTGAATGATTGATACTATCACTTGGATCTGGAACGTATACACATGTAGCACAACGTGAATCGATTTTTGCAATATTTTGTTTGGATGATTATTATATATAATTTGATATGATTATTATATATAATTTGATCATAGTGCATCATATTATATAGTATATATAATATTAAATCATTTCGATAGATATAAAATTTAAATAAATATATTGTTTTTCATCATAATAAACTGTTAAACATTAATAATTTATAAAATGAATCTACGAGATAAATAAGTTGAATGAAGTATATAGAAATATTAAATAAAAAAATATGATTATTAGATATTAAAAAAAGACAAAATGAATTAAATAATAATAATAATAATAATAATAATAATAATAATAATAATAATAATAATGTAACAATGTAATCATATCAAATCGTTTTAGATAATACTAGATTTAATAATACAATATAATAAGGTTAAGTAATAATTAAAATAAATATTATATTTAAAGTAACACAATATGATAACTGACCTTCTGGTCATTAATTAGTGGTTGATTGGTTGAGGAGTTTACTCTTAACCACTACTCAAGAATTCAAAGGCAAGTAAACAGAAGAATATATAAAAAAAGAATAGCAACTTACAAAAATAACTATATTTATAGGGTTATTAAAGTTCAATAGCTATAAGTATGGTATTTATAAAAAGTGACTGCATTTTTAACTCTTTTTCTAGCTATATTATTGAATATGTTTTTTATTTTTCTATTTATACATTGATACAGTTTTATTATAATGAGCTAAATAAGGAAACTGTATTAATTGTATCAAAATTGTATCTTTATTTATAAAATTTAAAGTATTGATATATCAAGGATACATGTATTTATAAAAACTTAATATATTAATATATTAAACAAAATAAAGTATAACAATTTAGCATACGAACACGATAATTTGAAAAATGAATACATTGTTGTTAAACAAAAAATGAATACACTAATATAGTATACATATACATCGTTGTTAAAAAAAAGATGAATATATTTGACAATACAGAAATTAAAAAAATAGGAAAATAATAGAATGTGTAGGTAGCAAAAGTGTGCAAGTATTCGGTTGCATAAAAAATGAAAAAAAAAATCAACAAACGTCAATCTCTTTTTGGTCAAGTTTTTTTTATAATACTTGAGGCTTGGGGTTGACTCGTGTATTTATTTATAAAAAATAATACTAATGTATCCAATTATACTTGTAATACCTAATTAATCTTTCAAATTCGATAGGTTACTTATGTTTCCAAATATACTTGTATTCAGATAATACCATTTCAATTTGTGTTAATATTAAAATACAAGTGATTCAAAATAATAATAATTAGATATCTATGTATAAAACTATTATACGATATAAAATTTTGACAATCACATAAACCTCAATCTCTTTTTGTTCGTGTTCTTCTTGTACTACTTTTTTTTATATATAATTTTAATCATTGTAATGTAGAAACGAGTCAAACGAAAGCCTATAAAAATAGATGCTGCATATATCTGATGAAATCAAATTACAAAACTTGTTTCTAAAATCATCAAAAAGACCTTAAAATGAAAGAAATTTGGGAGAAAAATACAGAAATTTTATGATATAGGAAGATTGATGTAAGAAAAAGTATTAGTGAAGGTAAACATAGGGAACAATCACATAAAATATGCCTATACATAATAAATTAGGTGTGTAATAATAACTTTCCTATTTAATACTAATAACTTTTCTAATTATTTATATATATAATCAACTTTGCTATTTCTAATTATTTATATATATAATCAACTTTGCTATTTATTGTGTAATTATATCCATATAAAATAAAAAAGTGAATTGTAGCTATTTATTTTAAATGTAAATTAATGTTTGCCATATTTTGTAGTTTTTCCAAAAAAGAACCAAAACTTTTCAAACTTTACTTCCCAAAATACTCTCTACTTCTCAAGAATCACCAAAACAAAATTTCAAAACATTTTTAAAAAATTGATGAGTCAAAAATATATTTAAAGTACCTAAGTTTTTTGAGATTCATGTTTGAATTATCAAGTATGTGAGTTTTCTATATAAGTTGTCACTAATTATTTATTAAAATATATTTCAACTATCAATTGTTTCTTTTTCCTATATAAACACAATTAATATATATTTCAGATAGAAATTCGCACCACTACCGTTTAAATATAAAACTCAATTAAGAAGGAACCATTCTTCAAAATGAAAAAAAATATATGGTTAGATTAATTCTTATGTGTTGTTTATCCCATTAGATTAATCAAAAAGGACCATGGAAGGTGATTGCAATGAATTCAAACATATCAAGAAAAAAGTTCATTCCTTCCACTTCTCTTTTGCTAATTTACAAATTGTATCTCTATTTTTGTGGTAATTAACAGTATATGTACTTATTAATATTCATAAATTATATTGTAGCTAAAGATTAGTAAATTTCATTGAGTACGCTTCTCTTCAACTAACTATGATGATTAAGAATTTGGATGATAATCTAAACCCTTAATACCTATTATTATTAGTTGGAATATACAATAGAACATTGATGGCTATCGACTCTAAATTCATAGGATGAAAATTAATTACAATTAACAACCTTCACAAACTAAGGTGAAGTCATACGTTTATGATTTGATTTATATTCTCAAGTAGAAATTAAAGAGTAAAGTATCATATTTTTGTTTTGGACTTCAATTCTAAAAATTATTATAGACAAGAAAAATAATGCACAACGAGGAGAAATTATCCACTCTTTTTTTTTACAAAATAAAAAAATAAAATAAGTTGACCTCTAATCTCCTTATTATCTTGTAAAATTATTCTTAAAAAAAATATTCCAGGCAGAATAGCAAGCATTTAGCCTATATTGGATATTATAACTATAATTTTAAAAAATTATAATTAGTTGTTATAGTTAACCCATTTTTTGTTATTCATTTGATTTTTTAAATTTGTTTGATTTGTATAAGTCCATAATTTATATAATTCAGTTCCTGATTGTATAAATTCAGAACTGTGTATATGCTTACCCTATCTATTTGTATATGATTTATGAAAACTTCATAATGAATTACCATGTTTGTATATTGGGAAACGAAATATACAAACAAAGTTCTAAAAAATCCTAAATGTATAAATACAGAATTTGTATATACTTAGTCTATTTGTATATTCGCAAGCGAAATATACAAACGGGCAGAAACATACAAACCTCTGCAGTGACCATAGCAAATGAGACTATATCTACGGAGCGCAATTATCAAAACTATAATTATAGAGTCTTCTTATGTCTATTATGTTTGTTGTTTCTAAAATTTTCTTGTCTGAACATTATTTTGTCTTAAACAAATTTTATTTCTGAGTAATATTTCAAAAGAACTGAAACATATAGAGGAGTTTGAATCTAAAAATTAGGGCAATTTTGATGAGATTTGGGCTAGACTTAGACTAGATTTCAATCATAGTTCGGCGAAGTTCAAAGTTACGGTCAAATTGTATCAAATATTTATTGATCAAAGTTGTAAATTGTGTGCTGTGTTTGTATGAAAATTATTTGTAAATTTGCATGTACGTTATAGTTATCTTAAATTTGTATGCATATTGTATAAAGGTTGTATACCATTAATATTGTTGTAGGTATATTTAAGTTTCAGAAATCAACATGAACTTTCTGCAAAATTTCGTGAGCGAGATATTCATATTTTATATCAATAGTCTATTGTGATCAAAATTTTAAGTTTTGAGCGAAATATTCATATTTCATATCAATAGTATGCATTTTCCATAAAGAGAAATATGAGCAAAATTCTAAGCCTCGAGCGAAATATAAGTATTTCAAATAGATTTTAGATAATTTTTGTACACAAAAATGTGAGAAAATTTCTCAAGTCTTGAGCAAGATTTCGAATTTGTTTTGAAAAAAGACTCGTGTTTATATTTTATATAAATGAAAATCTCCTACTATGTTGGTAATTATGAGTCTAATTCATATATATGGATGTTTTCTTGGTGGGTAATTTTTCAAAATGTCAATATTTTAACATTCAAGAGGGCTCATTAACAACATTTTCAATATTTAGTAAAAATGTCAAAATTTTATTTTTATTATGTATCTTATTTATGTTTTTGTTATTTATTTTTATTTAAAGAATAAAATTTTTATATAACAGATTGGAGGAATTTAAGGGAGAGAATTATTTTAAAAAGGAACAAATACTTAAAAGTCTCATAAGTTACAATTTATCATAATACACCAACTTCCATCTCTTTCTTCTTCTTTTACCATGTTCTAAAAAATATACCTTTCACCATTGTTTTAAAAAATTCAATATCCAATTTTCTTAATCTTTTTTATTTATAAACACTTTTATTTACCAAAATAAATATTCAATTTTCACTAATTATTGTTATGAAAATCACGGAATTAAAGAAGTACCACATCTATAAAATTTTCAACTTTCAAGGAAAAATAACTTAAATACACAACTATAAGTTTAGTATTCTCTAATTTTCCCTTCTTTTTTTAAAAATTACATAATTCCCTTTTTTTTAATTTTAATAGAAGTTTAGATCTACATAACCTTCTCTCTCCTATGACACACACTTCCCCAATATCATGCCTATTTCTTCTCCACCAAAACACTCAATCTTCTGAATCACTTTTTGAATTTTTAATTATTACTTTTAATCAAACACGTTTCACAACATTTAATATGCAATTTTGAATTTCAAAATTCAAAAATCTGAAATTTCTGAAAATTGAAACTACCATTGTTCGCTGGTTCTTCTTCTTCTTCTTACTCCATCTTCCGTTGTTCTTTTGTTCTTCTTTTCTTCTTGTTCATCGTTATATTACATCATATTAATGAATCCTTTTACGAATAGGAGGATTTATGATTCGGACGATGAAAATTGGAAAGAAAATAGAAAAAAGTCTTTGCATGATCCTTTGAATGTTCGGAAGGATTCAAACAAAGATATTCCGAAATCCTCTAAATGAAAGGTTGCTAAAATACACCAAAAAAAAGAGAAAAGCAGCAGCAACCATTATTGCCAGGCCGACATTGCTTCGGATATGTCTTTTTTATACTTCTTTGAAATTGTTTTTAAAGTTATAGTACGTTTGATACATATCGTTATAGTGTGTTATAGTGTTTATTCGATTTTATGATACATGAATTAATTGCGTGTCAGATGATTTTCTATATATCACGAGTATTTGAAAATTGTTATGATGTATCAGACAATAATTTTAATACATATCGACTCAGTGTGTTATACTGTTTAGTCGATGCATTGATACATGAATTAGATGTGTATCATATGTTTTTTATGTAGTATGAATTTTTTAAAACTGATATCATGTATCAGTAAGGTATTAGTTGTTTATTTAGTATTAGTTGTTTTATTTAGTATTTATATTCAATATCGTTAAAATTTGTTTTTTTTTTAAATTGCAGCCACTCAAGTACAAGATAAAAAAGATACCAACACATCCCATAAGGTTTGCTGTCAATTTTAACAACACTTTTCTGGAGGATTTTGAACAATATATAGGGGAGAATGTAATTCAACTGTTTAGGGATACAATTTTTGGACCCTTTTTAGATATTACTAAATGTAATTTTCAGGGCCAAATCACTAAGTGCTTGCTGTTGTTAGAGTTAGAACAAGGCAACCCTAATGTGTTGCATATTAGACATTCAAATGGGTGTATCCTGAAATTTTGTATAGATGAATTTGCAATATTAACTGGACTTAAAGTCAAAGGCAATACCAATGATTTTCAATACCCAGAATCAACTAATTGTATGCTATTCCAAAAGTATTTTCCTGGTGCAGTGAATAGTGTTACCAAGTATCAACTAGTTCAACGGTTTAAGATGGGTAACTGGGAGAACGATCAGGATGCACTCCAAATTTCTATATTGTTCTTTATTCATACATTCGTATTGGCTACTCTTGATAATACAACTATATCCATTGTGGATTTTCTAATGGTTGAAGATGGTAGATATCAAGATTTCCTTGGGGTCAGCTATCATTCTCAAAACTCATCGGTTCACTTAGACAGGATTTTGATGTTAGCAATATATTGTATCGATTATATGGGCTGTCGCATACACTTAACGTATGGATATACGAATGTGCATCCCAGTTAAATCCTGAAATTGCTGTGAAAGAACGAAATGTCATCCCAAGAATGTGCAATTAGAGAGTTGTGTCTGATAAGGCAAAGTTTAAAATGCTTATGTCTACCATTTTCCAAGAGGTAAAATTGAATCAATTTTTACTGTTAGAATAAACTATTTCAAGTTTGTCTATTTAATATCCTTATTTATGTCTTGTGATACATTGTGATCTCTCTTAACTATTTAATGTGTTTTGATACATATGTATTGTATTAACATTTAAATTATTTTATGTGTTGTGATACATTCAGAATGCATGTTCAAACATTGTCCCAACAGCAGAGGAACTTGAAGCTTTTGACCTAGTTGAAGTTGAACATGCTTCTGCTTCTTCACCACCCTTAGTATAACCAAATGAGGAAGATGATTTTGATAATTTCTCCACCAAATCTCCCGAACAGTTATTGAGGAGATCTTCTAGAGTGTCTGATACATCTCCTCCACCACCCCCAAAAAGAAGAAAAAAAGTGGTTATACATAAAAAAAAAAAGGTTTCAGAACCGAGTCAGCCTGATCAATCAAATGTGTCTCCGACACCGAATGATGATGTACATGTTTCTATTCTAGATCTGCCTCCGACTTCGGCTACTGATGTATATGGTTCTATTCCAGACGTGTCTCCGAACCCGGCTGTTGATGTACATGGTTTTGCAGATTCTCAAAAAGTCAGCTATGTAATTCCAGATATTGAAGAGTTGAAAGGACATTTGAAAAATTACGTAAGTTAATTATTTTGATATTTTTAATCAAATGTAATTTATTTTTATCCTAATGTATTTATAATTTACAGGTTGACAAGAAATTTGAGGAACTGATTATATTGATAAAGGAAAATCACTCCCAGTTGATGCAATCTCGAGGCACGGAAAATATCAATGTTGAGGCTAATACAAACACATTTCAGTCTGAGAAACAAACATCTCCACAAATACGGATAGATCTTTCTAAGATGGGTGGTGTAGCTGAGGATGGTGTTGGTGTTTCTGGTAACTATAGTGAACATCAAGTCACCGACGATGTGGGGGATGTCGCTGAGGATGGTGTTGGTGTTTCTGTTAACGAGGGTGAAGAACAAGTCAATGCTACTCCAAAGGTATGTTTTATGATACATTGTACACTATTTGTCATTTAGTTGATGTCATGTATCATGCACATATACTCATTGTTATGTATCATACGAGTATAATCACTGTTACGTATCAGCACAAATTATATTAACACTTTTTACATAAAAACTGCATATTCAGGATGGTGACGCACATCAATCGCACCAAGATTTAAATGAACCTATCATGGAGCAAGATGGTGATGACAATGTTCAACACAACATCCCTCACGTTTTGCCCGATAAAACAACAATGTGTGCATCGGTAGATTTTTTAATTTTGCTTTATGCCACACAATTTCATTGCACACAAATTTACTAAAAAAATCATTACATCATATTATACAGGAATCTTCCACTTCAACAATATCGCCATCAACTCAAGCAGCAATAGATGCACTTATCAAAGATTTGGGGAAAGATCCTACTAATGCTAGACCATTGTATTCTTACAATCCACAGAATATAACTAGCAGCAAGTACTTGTTGACCGATAGTCAATTATCCACTGACAATCCAATAACTGAGATTGGAGTTAGAACCAATTCAGTCACTCCTGCGCAAAGAAACAGAATGCCTTCGAGAAGTATTCAATCTCCATATTGTACTTCTTTTGGGTCAAGCGAGAAGGGAAAAGAGAAATTGAAGGATATGGCTCGTCACCATTTCCCATTCGAAGGAAGTGGCATTACAGATCAAGTTTCGCCGAAACTTATCGAGGATTATATGAATTGGTTGTCAAGGGGGCTCCTAAAAAATTATAACAATAAGTAAGTTTTATACAATTTTTTTGCAAGTGTTTGGGTTAATTATTTTTTATATAACTAATTCATGATACTTTGTATACATTTTTTGTAATTAAGTCATTGTTATGTATCATGTACATATACTCAAACATTATGTATCATGTATGAAGGAACCCATCAGACGATAAATACAGATCAAAATCTTCTTCTTTTGAATTTACGATGATGGACTTTGTTGTTGCTTTTCCAATGAACAAGAATTGATTCTATGCCATGTCACAGCCAAACAAATGTTGGACTGATGAGGTAAAATTCTTAAACTAATTATCAAATGTGTTATGTGTATCAGTTACACTTATATTATTATAACATGATACATTCTGTAGAAGTATCATAATATTTAATTAGCAAAATTTATGATCAATATTTAATAATTATATTGTTCTATATTGTTTAGATGTATATAATAATTATGTTTTCATTTTTTTATAGCACATCGATGTGATTTTTTACTACCTTCGTGAAAAAATCAAAACTCTGCAGCATGGATCAATACAGATACACAACAACCCACTGCTTGTTCATGTCACATGTAAAAAATTGTTATGATAGGTATTACATGGATAATGATGATGATAGTCTTAGTACACAAGAACATGTTGATCGCGCTTCAGTTGTATCTGTATATGAGAGGTCAATAATTAACATCATCAAAGGTTATGGAATCCCAGCTGCTTTACCATGACATCTTGTAGATGAGGTTTACATCCCGATTATTTGCGATCAAGAATTCCATTGGGTGCTGGCAGTTGTTGAGTTGAAAAACAGGGTGATAAGAGTTTTTGACTCATCAATATGCACAAGGAAAAAAGTAATTCCTCATGAGATAAAAATGTTGTCTAAAATCTTCCTTCTTACCTACTGGACAGTGGATTCTTTGAAGAAGCTGAGCGAACAAATTTTGGTGATTGTCATGCATACAAGGACAACATTACTGGTTCACCTTTGGAGCCTCAAGTTTCTTTCATGATTGAATTTGCACAAGACATTGCTCAACAGAATAGTGATAGCCTGTAAGTATCAAGAATTTCATTCGTTTGTTCTTAATCATGTATCATTAAGTTTTTAATTTATATTCTGCATTTTTTTTATAGAGACTATGGGTTATATGTTACTGCATTTGCCGAGTATATGAGTGACCAAATCAACATATCATATGCTGATTTTCGTCCTGAATACCTACGTCAAAGATATGGAGCATTGCTGTGGAGTTATGGCAGCGAGAAGGCTAAGTGTGGATACGTTAGTGACAATGATGATCCACCAAAATCTAGGGGCGTAGTCACACCACCACCAAATGAAGATCTAGTTCACATAGTGTAGCATTTATGCATAAACAATGTTTTAATGTTATATTTCTTGTTTTGTTACGTTATTGACAAGTATTTTGATGTTTTTAATGTTATTTTAATGGGTTTGTCAATTTCCTTGAAGATTTCTTTTTGTTATTACATTATGGAACAAGTATTTTTGCTTAGAAAATATAAATATCAGACATATTATGGCGTCACACAGGTTTAATAAAGTGTAGTCAAAGTTTGTTTAATTAAACATAGTTACTAATAAATAGTTTATTTGAAAACTAAATTTTTAGATGATACTTAGTTATAATGAATATCATAGTTGTGTGAAGTGCGATAGTTTTGTAAAAGTAAAGCTATTTACATTATATTTTAAGTAAAAGTTATCAAATAAAGCATTACACAAGTTAAATAATATAAATTACATGATACATGATTTATAGTCATTGTAAAGTACATAGTAACCTCAATAAGTATTTTTTTTTTGAATTAAATGTAGATGATACATTGGGAAAAGCACATGATACATGTGTGTTACGTTACCCAAAATACATATTTGTTTTTTGAATTAAAAGTACATGATACATTGGCTAAAGCATATGTATCATGTACGATATGTTACCCAATAATCCTTGAATTTATATCTCATAGTGTAACATAAGAATTACAAAATTTATATAAAAAAGAAATATTGACACAAATATATTTTTCAACACAAATAATAACAAAGTATTTAAAACCAAAAGCGCAACTTAAAATTTAATTAACACAGGTTATTTATAAGTTTATTTATCAAAACCATAAGTGTTTAAATTGCAACTGAAATGAATACTGAAAATGATAAATGTTTACGTTATAAATTATTCAAAAATAATATTGATATCTTAGAAACATTATGACTAATTCACTTCTCTTTTGGGAAAAAAGTACAAGTTCTTCTGTTGTGTCCTTCTTGTCCACATTGTCCACAACAGTTTGTATTCACTGAAATCTTTTCATCTGCATTCATTCTTCTTCGTTTTCTTGGTCGTCCAGATGATCTTCTGTATCTAGGTGGATACACAGTTTCAGCTATCACATTTTTAGGATCTGACCAATCTGCCTTATCTGGCATTGGTACGATTGGAATTTCATATGTTTTTGCCAATGCATCAGGCTTATAGTAATCAGAGCAATATGGATGCATATTTGTGACATTCTTTTCTTTCAATACAGCGATTGCATGTGCACAAGGTATCTCATCTAGTTGAAATCTACCACAAGAACATACTTTCCGCTCAAGACAAACAATGTATCTTCTTCCAGCTTCATAAACCGAGAAAATAAATTCAGATGATGGAACAACCTGTGTACATTAAAAAATTTAAATATATAATTTTTTCAAAATAAATCATGTTCAAACTGCAGAATGATACAATGAATTAGATATATATAATATAAAATATTATATAATGATACATACCTCCATCTTTGAACTTTTAGCCGCGTTTATAATCAACAACTCCTCAAATTTTCTCCCTAATGTGTCCTTTGTAAATGAGGCTACTTCTCTGTTTTTGCAATGCCAAGAACCAAATAGAATTCTAACTTCTTCCAAGAATTCTAATATAGTTAATTGGCGTGCTTCAACAAGACAACCATTGATACATTCTGCAATGTTTGGAGTCATCATTCTACCTCTATTTACTATTGCATGAACTCTTGACCACATTTCATAACCTGCATCTTCAAGGTACTCCTTAACCCTGTGATCAATTCTATCAACCTTAGCCATCAACTTATCAAAATCTTCCTTTCTATATGCCTTGGCCATAGAGTAGAATAATCACTTATGGCCTTTCTGCTCCTTTTGAAGTTGCCACATACATTCTTCCAAAGATGTCATATGCATGCATAATGAGGTACATTTGGTAACACAATCCTCACACTCTTCATAATACTCTCATTTCTATCTGAAACAACACACATATCTTTTATCTCGCCAAATGCATTTTTGAATTGTTCGAAAAACCATGTCCACGAACAATTATTTTCGGTGTTAACAACACCATATGCCAATGGTAATATGCAACCTGATTACAGACACACATTATATTATTTAATACGTAACATATACAAACACATCACAACTATAAAATAAAATACATACATGCGCCATCAAGTGTGCTTGCTGATACAAATGTCCCTTTGTAAGCTCCACTCAGATGTGCACCATCCACAATAACTATTGGTCTGCAGTAATTGAATCCCCTAATGAATGGTCTTAAGGCGACGAACAGAACATAAATTCATCCTCCTCAGTCTTCTGCATTCTTATATAAGAATTTGGATACACGGTATTTAACATGTGTATGTATCGCGGCAACCGTCTATATCCTGCAGATGGTTTTCCCCTAATCATGGAGAGTGCACGTTCTTTAGCACGCCATGCTTGCTGGTAAGATATTTGAACCCCATAGTATTCTCTAATATCATCAATTATATCTTTCGGAGTATAAATTCGTTTATGATTGATCAATTTTGGAGCAGTAACTCCACTTACAAATCCGACTGTTGCTTGGACTTTGGTTAATACCCTCTCCCTCATCGGACACGTATGTTCACTATTGAAACTTCTAACAATGAAAATATCAGATTTTTTTCTGCAGGACGCCTTCATAGTCCAACCACATTTGTCTGAAAAGCATACCAACACATAGTTGTGTACATTTTTTTATCATATTAATACTTATAGCAATTACATCATATAATATATACAACAATAATGTTTAAAGTAATCAAACAATGAATTAAACGAAAGTATCTACCATTTTCGAAGAAAATTATTTTTACACGTATCAGAACTTTTTGCTATGCTTGTTTAAATTGATATAGTCCTTAATATATCAGCAATAGTATATTAAAGTATCAATATAGTTAGTTCAATGTATCAGTAAACTTAACGAAATAGTGAATCATAGATTAAAACAGATTTAACTCAAAATATCAACGAACTAATGATACATGGATGTTTATATAGAAAACAGTGATGTTTCATGTACTAATTTTATCAGCATGTAAATACATATAAATTCCAAACACTATCATACCTTTGTTGATCAGATATCTTTACTTTGCAATTGAAGTTGTTCTTTATCTTATATTTCGTCATAACATCTACAAGTGTTGCTTTATCCTTATATATCTGACCTGTCTTCACCTCTACACTTTCTGAATCGATTATAACATTTGTAACTCCAAATTCTGGATTTTCATACGAATCAAATAAACTAGATTCAACCATTGCCAAAGCTTTTGTATCCTGTGTTGTGCCTTCTACACATATAATTTCTCCACATGTTCCATCAAAGTTATGTACAGTACCACCAATCTTTTCAATTGTGTCAATACAAAATGGATACATCGAAAATCCTGGCTCATGTTTTTTCAGTTCTAAATATAGTTTAACACCCATATCGTTCTTAACCTTCATTGGACAGGAGTTACCTTCTACAATGTAACGAATTTCAATATCTTTCCTTGATACATCGATATCCAACTCGGCTGCAATTGCTGCTTTGAGATTCGAAAACGAAATTGAATCTCCAACAACGATTCCGTTGATTTTGTAACTTTCATACTGCAATTTCCTCACCCAAATTCCTGAATGCCTCATCAAAATTGATGTATTCATCATGTAGCATCCAAAATAACAGAAATCTAATTCGTATTTTTTGCCTTTTCAATGGATGTTCATAAAATTGTCTTCAACCTAGATGATATAATCTTGAATTTTCAATATTTGAAAGTGTGATTCAATTACGTGTTGAATTAGTGTTTCTTTATGCTCTGTTACCGTAACTTAAGCTGAATTAAATAACCAACTTAAATGTTCCATTTCCCCCCCTTTTTATCTCAACAGTTATTAAATTACTGTGTATCATTTACCATGTATCACAATGTACTAATGTATCACGCGACGGCATTTTTAAGAGATTTTTTGTAAATATTAAATTAGTCGGGACAGATTGTAATTATTATGTTTCACTATGGGATTCCTTAAATTTTTACAATTTTCAATATCTAATTTTTACTAATTATTGTTATGAAACTTTATGATAATACGTTATAGTTAATTTAAATTTTTTAAATTTAGAAATTTGAATACCTATAGTTTTATCTGTTATTTGCCATACTTCTCTCACAGTGTATTTGTTTTATTTTTCAGAATTTTGTATCATTGCTTAAATCGTATTCATTCCAATATGTATACCATTCGTATTTGTATTCATTCTAGTTTTCATGTTGTATTTTGTATAATGAAACTTGTATTTCTTTATTAGTTTGTATTTATTTCAATATGTATGTCAAATAAATATGTAGCTGTTTAAAAAACATATTTGTATTCATATATTTTATTTCACTGTGTATTTATTTTTTTCTTCAGAATCTTGTTTCATTCTATAAGTCCTATTCATTCGAATATGTATATTATTTGTATTTGTATTTGTTCTAGTTTTTATATTGTGATTTGTATAATGATGTATAAAATATAAAAATAATATGATGAAAAAGTGAGAATAAAATATAAAATTGAAAAAGAGTACGAGAATATTTGTTGCAATCATTCTTATATAAAATACAAATGTTAATAACATACATACTAATTTGAATACGAATTGAGAAATGATACAAAAAATTGAAGAAAAACTATAAAAACAAAATAAACTGATAGAAAGTTATTCTTTCTATAAATAAAATAGATTACTAGCTGACATACTTTTGGGATAAATACAAGATTCATAAACTATGCAACATAAGATTTTTAACAAATACAAATATTGATAAGTGATTTGAATATAAATTGAGAAGGAATACCAAATTCTAAAAAAGAACTATAAATACAAAACAAACTAATGAAAAATTGTTCTTCCTCAACTTTGTCTTCAACAGGTTTTTTCAAATTCTTCTAGATCCAATTTTTTTCTTTTATTAATAGTGTATTTACCCTACTATCTTGAACTTGAATGCGGGTAGAATCATGAAGAAACTTACATCTTCTATCTTGAGCCATTTTAGTCGCATAATCTACATTTTTGAATAATCCTTGAGCAATGCATAAATTAAAGAGGCAAAATCTCAAAAGTTGACAATTATATGTGATAAATTTTTATAGTCCTCTTTGAAATAGACATTAGATTGCAATTTTTGTGTTTTTCCCTTTATGTAAAATCTTAAATGAAAATAGGGAGATTGAAAACAAAAAAACAAACAAAAATCTAAAAAGATTCAAACGAAAATATAGAAAAAGAGAATAAAGATGAATACCTTAATCAATGGGATTGTTGAGAAACCAATTTCTGAAACCAAAAAAAGGAAAACAGTGACATGAGGGATCTAAAAAAAGGGAAAACATGATATGGAGAATTCGAAAAATAGGGGAGAATAAAAGAGATAAATTTTAGAGAGAGAATAAATTATTATTTTTTAAATTTGGTAAGGAATTAATTGAGAGACGTGCAATTTTTTTTATTTTTTTTCACTAGAATCGTAAACTAAAATGTGAGGAAAATTAGGAAGTGATTTAGGATAGATTATATTTTTAAAAGAGAAAAGACATAAAGACACCATCAAAGTTATCTCGTATTTGTATAAAGACACCTTAACTTTTAAAGTGTCCTATCACCCCATAAAACTATTTAATTTCTTTGTAAATGGGCCATTTTGACCCATTTCCTCATCTATCTAGTGGCGCGTGTTGCTCAACTCCCTATGATATAATTCAACCCGACCCGATCCTATTCTTTAAAGAAAAATCATCTTCTCCTTTCCTTTTCTTCTCTGTTTGGCATGCACCTTCAAGAAATTTCCATTAAATTTTTCTTCATTTGGATTTTTTAATTCAGCTATGGAATTAGGTGACAATAAAATTTGAATGTGGAATTGCTATTAGTTGCAACCCTTTTGGTAGCAAAACTCATATCTGCACTAACTTTCCTAGCTGGAACAAATGGAAGTCATAGACCTAAATAACTCCAAGATCATGTGCACTGTGAAACAACTCCAACTTCAGTCTCACAAATTCGTTTCAGATCATCATAAAGAGAGCGATTATTGTCTATCAAGATAACGACCAGGAGATCAAGCTTCTTCAATAGCAGCTGTAGCTTTGTCATGGCATCATGAATCGAGTTTTCAAGACTCTCTCAACCTGATCAGGGCGTGCACTTACAAGAGGCAGAACAGGATTGGGGTTGATGTTCATTTCGGATATTCCACACATTGTGCTAGCTCAGAACAAAACCTATGCGCAACACTGTCTTGCACATTGCGAGAAAAGTTAATGCAGATCCAATTGACAACAGTTCCTTCATTAACCATTTTCTTGTTCATCATTTCCATTGGCCAACTTGTGGCAGGCAATCTTTTTCTCAGCCATTATAGCTAGTCGTGATGCTTAGACAGGAGTATCCATTGCTTGGGAGTGTTTACTTTGAATTTATTGCACAAGAACATCATATTCTTCATTGGTCCAAAAGTTCCTCGCCAACAGTGGTGTCTTATTTTCTTAGAGAAGATGATGAAGTGGTCAAATAAAGAGTATCAACGTTGATTTTGCTATGGAAAAAACTATGAAATCGAAAAATTAGGGCTAACAATGATTATTTTGGGTTTAAATTTGGGGAAGATGACATAAATTGATTAAATAATTAATAATAAAGAAAAATAATGACATATGACACATTTAAACTGGTCCATGGCAGTGAAAATATTGCATGACGCGCCTCATGTGCGTGGTAACAACCCAGACTAGGGAATGGGTCAAAATGACCCATTTACAAAGAAATTAATTAGTTTTGTGGAGGTGATAGGACACTATAAAAGTTAAGGTGTCTTTATGCAAATACGGGACAACTTTGATGGTGTCTTTATGTCTTTTCTCTTTTTAAAATAATGACATTTTAATATTTTTACTAATATTTTTAAAATAGGAAGGTTTTCACTAAATATGTTAGTTTTTTTGACTAATTTACTAATTTTCCTTTTTTCTTTTCTCAATATTAATTGGACTAAAACAAGTTAAAATAGAGTCAAGGTTATTTTCTTATAATTTAATCAATTACACATTTAATTTTTTCTTTATTAAGTCTATATATAATAAATTAAATAATTTTATTTTTTTCACAAAAGTTACTCATAGATCAACTTTCAGGATAAAGATTCAGTCAAATATAATTAGGTCAAGTAATATCCAATGACCTTATAGATTTATGCCATGTGTACTGTATATAATTTATGGTTGAGATTCACTTAAATTATATACTCATTATAATAATAGCTAATAAAAATAACAAAGTTATCAACTTTTTTTAAAAAAAAAAAAAAAACTATCAAAGAAAGCAATTAAGTGTACCAAGCTAATATTTTCAAGAAAAAAAATTAAGATTGACGAAAATATGCAAACTTCTTGACTTTTTACTCGCCAAACTTCTTCGGGAGTAATTTCACACATGTTATCTCCAAATTCTGAAGTAATCTCCAAAAATAGATCAAATTTAAAAACATCATTGAATTCTAAATAGTAATTCAATTAAAGAACATGATAATACATTTTTAAAAAAATTATTTGGAGGTTTTCAAATAATTATAAATATATTTATTCAGATTCTTCAAAAGTGTCAAATTCTTTAAAATTAGAATAATTTAAAAAATTCAATACAAGTACGAGGTTTGGCAGGTAAAAAAATCGAGAAGTCCGCATATTTCCGTCAGTTTTATTTTTTTCTTGAAAATATTAGCTAGGGTACACTCAGTTATTTTATTGATAGTTTTAAAAAATAAAAATAATTGACGGATTTGTTGTTTTTATTATTAAAATGAATATAATTTAAATGTATCTCAACCATAAATTATTATATATACACATGACATAAATCTATAAAGTCGTTGAAGATAACTTGACCTAATTATACTTGACCGGATCTTTATTGTCACACCCCTTTTTCGCGCAAGCGGTAGGATTTTTCCAATTTAAGTGACGGTATTAATTAAGGGATTATTTTCTTTCAGAGTCGCCATTTAGAATTGAGTTACGGTGTTCCAAGTCACCTTTTCTTTTAATCCCTAACCAAAAGTAAATGACTCTTTATTTTGGTCCGCGAACCAGAGATTCAGGTAAGGAATTCTGTTGACCGAGGGGAAGGTATTAGGCATCCCTCGAGTCCCGTGGTTCCAGCACGATCGCTTTTATTGACTTATACTTATTTTATAATATTTTTGGATATATTATTTTTAGGTCATGACTTGTTTGCATTTTTATTGTTGAACTTTTATTTGGTCTCAAATCAGATGCATAACTGCATTCTCGACTTTGATATGTGGAGACATAATTGTCTTCATCTCTCAAGTTCCTCCCACCTAATTATTGTCTATAAGTGTTACTTTAAATTAATAAAGTTATTTATATATTTAAACAAGGTGTGTCACCGCATCCTTGAATTTTTAATGTCTCAAAAAGATGTGTAACCGCATTCTTAATCGAAACAAATATTTATTAATATGCCTAAAGCTAATCTAGTCATTAAAACAAATATTTTTCTTTCATACATAAAACTAAATAATATAAAATAAATATAAATGTTGAGGATACAATATATAATTTTGCACTATTTCTATATGTTTTATTTTATATGTTAATATTTTATATTTTTATTACTTTTAAAGTTAATGTCAAAATGAAGCGTACACTTTTTACTACAACAAAACAATAATAATTTGTTAAAATAAATATTTTTTTGTGTGTGATAACATAAACAAAAATAATTTGTTTTATTTATTTATTTATTCATTAGTCTAGCTATACCTACTTTATTTATTATTTAAATCAAAACAAGAAAAATGTTATGACCCATTTATTTTAAGAGATCACAACTAACATTTTTTCAAAAACTCAATGTACTAACTCTAAATCATTAATTAATTTTTTATATTCAATGAGATTCTACGTGACATTAACTAGAAACATATTCAAAACATCAAAATTGTACAACAATAAATACAACAAATATATTTAATTTTACATTTTATTTCAATTGAATTATGAATGAAACAAAACTATATATAAAATAAAATCCATAAAATTACATCACATTCCATAGATAAATTAAAAGAGATAAGTTAAAGTTGAATACCGCAAAGATCTTGACTGAACCTCGACTAGAACACTCATAATTTTTTTATATGAATGTGTGTTGTGTTTTTCATTTCTGTTTCTTTTGTTGTGTGTGGGTGTGTTTTTAATTTTTTTTTATTGCTGAAAATTTTCAGATTTGAGAGTGATTCTTCTCCTCTCTTTCTTTTTTTTTCCATGTGTTTTTGCTGAAATTTTCTCTTTTTTTGTTTGTTTGTGTGTGTATATATATAGTGTGTAGTAGTGTATGTGGATGAGTGGAGAATATCATGTCAGGGTGTGAAAAGTGATAGTGGGGTTATGGGTAGATGTGATGATAATGGATAATATTCTTATAAATTAAATATATCAAAATTATAACAATAAATATTAATTATCTAGAACCAATTAAAAAACTAAATGACTAATAAAAAATATAATTAAGAACATTAGTTTATTTATTACATTTAAATTACAAGAAGATATATTTTTGTAGCGTTTCATTTATATATTTTTTTAACAATTTAAATAAAACTTATCTTAAAAAAATGATTCTATTTTTGTTGTTTTCGAATTTATAAAAATAACTTAATAAAAATAAGACAAAATATAAAATATCTAACTTAAACATAAAAGAAATATTTAAGGAATAAAAAATAGTATAAAACCTTATGTTTGATCAAAAATTACGTGTCTACAGTTATCCCAATTTTCAACTATATATTAGATGTTTTTTAAACCGAGTGAATTGGACATGAAAAAATAGAGTAAATTAATAAAGGGAAAAGGGTCAAAAATATCCCTCAACTTTGTTTTATTGGTTGATTTTGCCCTTACTGTTAAAATGAAGTTAGTTTTACCCCACCGTTATCAATTTCACCATATATACCCCTCATTTGGATGAAAAGCCCAAATTGACCCGAATAACTTAATCTTATTTAAATATCCAATTTTAATCCGACCCAATTAATCATATAACCCATTTCTTTTACCCAAATCAATTTTGTTTTCAACCACCACCTCCACTTAAACTACCACCAAAGCCACCACCTCTCCTCCATCTCCTCCATCACCGTCACCGAAACCACCACCTCTCCCACTACTCTACGTCCATTCAAGTCAGCAGCCCTATGGAAACCCATCAAAGTCTACCCCGTTCAGCCTCAAACCGCTAGTACTGAGCCCTCCGAATCTTGAGCTCAGCCTTGCACCACCAGAAAGCATGTGATCCAAGATCAAATGCCTCCATTATTATAGAAGGTGAAAGTCTGGGTGGATGGTTTGTATAAGAAAAAAATAAATTCTACCTTTTATTAAAATGTATTTGTGAGAGAAACCCCCCTTTCATCTTTTCATTTCACTATCATTGGCAGTTCTCGCCAGTTCCACTTTCACTCGCCGGAAACACTTCCTTAACGAATCCACAACTTTCATCGACGGCGTCGTACAAGGCTAGACCACTCTTTCAGCAGCTAGAGATAACCTTACTGGTGATAATGTTTCGCAAAGGGAGAAAACAACGACCAATCAATGAAAATGATGTAGAGAAGAAAAAGCATATGATGATGAAGATGAGTTAACAGGTCTTTAGGCTTAAACAGGTGCAAAAATGTTAAATTCCACCAAAAACCAGACAAAAGGATCAGGCATTGGATAAAAAAATGGTTTTTTAAAAAACGAATCGGGTAATTTGGGTCAATTTGGGGCTTTTCATCCAAATGAGGGATATATATGGTGAAATTGGTAACGGTGAGGGTAAAACTAACTTCATTTTAACGTTAGGGCAAAATCAACCAATAAAACAAAGTTGAGAAATATTTTTTACCCTTTTCCCTATAATAAATAAACGAACCATAGGTCCGTTCAATTTAAAAATATGATCGGTTCATATGATCATATTTTTATGTATTAATTTTGTCACCTTATTCAAACTCCTAAGCACAAAGGTGTGTGAGTTATTAAAAATAAGGTTGAATCCATCGACAAGACCTTAAATTTGGTACCAATTTTCACTTAGACATCTCAAGTAGGTTTTGTTCATTTTAAACACCTCAAATAGAGGTCCGCTATGTCATTTTGACACCTTTTTGCCAATCAGCTAAAATTACAAAGTCTGTGTAACACACTTATGGATGACATGGCATGATGACTAATTAAAAGATGTCATGTGGCATTTGAATGTAAAAATAATAATTTTAAAATAAATTATTAAAAAACAATTAATTTTTTAGCAAAAATAAATAAATAGAATTACCTATTTTCTACCACCCCACCCCACCCCACCCCTACCCCATCTGCCTTACATCCCTTTTGCCTCCCCAACTCTACAACCATTTTCTTGATTCTTCTTCAATTTTTTTTATAAAAAAAATTATTAAATTTTCAAATTTTTTTAATTGATTTTGAAAATTATATATGACATTCTTCTAAAAAAAAATTAAAAAAATTTGTCTCTTATTCTAAAAAAAACTTTTAAAAATTAGTGTGATGATTTTTTAAAATTTTGTTCTTATAAACGTTTTTAAATTAGTGTGATAATTTCTTAATTTTATTTTTTCATATTTTATAAGGTTTTTTATCATGAATTTTCATGGGGGAAGGTGGAATTAAGTGTTAGGGCTAAAAAATGAAGAAGAAGAAGAGGATGGGAAAAAATTCAAAAAAATCCAAAAAAAAAAAACGTGTTCAGTATGGGTGCAACACACACAACATGTCAAGTCAGCAAAAAGTGTCAAATGACATAGCGGGACTCAACATGAGGTGTCTAAAATGAACAAAATTTAGTTGAGGTGTCTAAGTTTTAATATCTACTTTAGGAGGCGCCCGATGGATTCAACTTAAAAATAAAGGAGAGGGAAGACTAAAGCTTCATATTGTTTACAATATACACTATGATATACACATATCACAGTAGTATTTACGAAAATCAGTATGTAATAAATATTGATATACATGATAATGATATACATATATCACATGTGTTAAGATTCTCATCAGTTTTTGTTCCTTTTGGTTATTCAAAGGCCGTTTGGGTGATTGTCAATGGAATTCATTTGTCATTGGGGATTCCATACTTTGTTCCTTTTGGAAATTTAATTATCTTCAAGTAACCCTTTTTGACTCATATATATATATATATATATATATATATATATGTTAAGAAAAGGAAAGCTTAACCTAAGATGTATTAGACAAAGTGCACAGATACTCGATTTTGACGCTTCCATTTATGTTCTATCTGTCTATAACCTAATCTACGTAAAGTGATACGTAACAAGTAAAAATAAATGGAGTACAAAATTATTGTAATATCATCATCATCAATAACAATAACAAAAACAAAAACAACAATTCAGTAAAATTTCATTAAGTGGAGTCTAGAGAGGATATATGTATACACAAATTTTACCATGACCTTGTGAAGGTAGAGACGGTATTTCTGAGCATCAAATCCAAGTACAGGAGAAGACGCAATGAAGGGAGCATATAAGTTAATAAGGAATCAATGTAAAGTCTAAAAGAAAGAAACAATAAGAATAATCAAATAGTGTAATAATCGAAACACAAAATACACATATGACTAAAACCAGTAGTGGAGACACGATATTCAATAAGGGGTTTAAAATTTGAAAAAATAGACATACGAAGTAGCCAAAGGGGGGTCGACATCTATTATATCTATCTAAAAATTTATTTTAACCAAATTTTCCACCGAAGAGGGTTCAAATGAGTCCTAACTGTAAGGTGGCTTCGTCACTAGCTAAAAGTACAAGAATATGTCTCGTACTAAGCAATAAATTATATCTCTACTAACTTTCTACCATAATAAATGTGTATGTTGATTTGGTAAAATTAAATCAATAAATCATTTCCTAATTTTTATGCCAATAATTTTCTCTCTTTTGTGCTAATCATTTAAATCCAAATGAGAAGAGATACTCAAAAAGTTAGAAGCAACCATAACACAATAAGAAAGTTGAAATCCCCAACCCCAACCATGAAGAATATAGTTAAGCCCCAATTGGTGAAAGCAAATATGAAAAAGTTGGGCCAACACATGGGCATGCATGTGACATATTCACACTAAGAAATTCACTTCTTCGTCTGAATTTTAGAATATCATCGGAACATATTCAATATAATTTCATAAGTATATTTAAAAAAATTGAAAAGTAATTTGAACATAAATTTTACCTTGTTACCTTATGCATTTTGATAGACCCTTGATCGATATAAATTTTAGAATATTATGTCAAAATTGTAATTTATAAAATTTAAATTTAGAATAATAGCTATTTTTCAGTTATAAATAATCAACGGTAGCTATTTATCGTGAATTTTTCCCATAATATTTTTGACATTAACGTCCTTTGGGTACTTTTTTCTTTTGTTATGTTATTCTCTAGGAATATATTTGATTCCACCTCCATTTTATTACTTTTCTACTTGGTCAACAACTTAAAAAATAGTCATTACAAGTTGTGTGTTTGATTATTATTATTATTTAGACAGTTAAAAATATTTTAGAAATAATTTTAAATTATTAACTATTGTGATAATCATCATTTTTCTTTATTTCCATTTGTAAGGGAATTTTCCTGGGACTATTCCGCTGTGTTTGGGAGGTTATGCCATAATCCCCTTTGATGTACTCATTTTTAAAAAATAAATAAATGGAAGTGCGATTTAGATGGTGCACAGTTAAAATTTGAAATTTCAAGATTCAAATATTTAATAATTAATTGTGAATTCAGATATACAAGTTTTAAGTTTTTTGTAAATTAAATTTATATTGGATATTTTATAAAGATATTATAAATCACAATAATTAATAACTTTAATATATTTAAAAGACATATAAATCGAATCAAAGAAAAAATTAGTTGACTCTCAATTCTATGCCACATAAATTTAAATAGGGGAGTAACATCTAAATACGTAAATTTTATTTTAAAATAATCAAAAATTATATATTCAAATTCACATCAAATATTAATCAGTTTAACTCTGATATTCGGAATCAAACCGAATAAAGGGTGAGAGTATCTTATTCCACATCGATCTGCAGTGTGGAAAAGCATAAATCTAAAATTACACTGTTTCGTGTGGGGCAATTCTCAATTGCAGTTGTTAAGTCACTTTCACATGCCATATGCATGCATGTCTTAATAATTATATGATAAGTTCATCTTCTTTTCTTATTATTTTACCAACCCAAAAACAAAACTTCATACTCATCAAAATAATGCTCTTAATAAAGGTGATTTTATGTCCGCAATTTAAATTTGAGATCACTAATTAAAATAAAATAATATTTTCATCTCATCACAATTCGCGTTGATGGATAGCTTCTAACATCTTCAATCACTAATATCAAAAATGATGTTTAGAAATAATTAATTAATGATAATAATTTAATTATCGTTATATATGTTTTTACAGATAATTAACATTTTTTATAAATGTCTCTTAAGTCTATAACTATGTTGGATCTAATGATAATTAATTAATATCAATAAAATATTTCAACACTCTTTTTTAATAAATATATTTAATATTGCTGCTAAAAATCTATTTTTATTATAGTAAATAATCACTTTGAGATGAATTAAAATGAATGACCTGGTCAATTTGACTAATTAATACTTTGAAATGTAGCATTTTGATATAAGAAAATTGTAACCTAATTAGGAGTATATTTCAAGGAGGAATATTTTTTAAACAAAAGTCTATATACGTTTAACTTTTCGATAGTTACTTTGATTATTTTTTAAAATTAATCAGATTAAATTAATTTCATATTTTAACTTAAAAAGTTGAATATTCAAAAAATATTATAAATTACAATTTTCGCAAATAAATATGTTTAAAAAATAGTATATCTTAATGTATAATACTCCTTCCGTAACGAATTATTTGTCCACTATTAAATTGACATCTATTAAAAAAATTATTGTTAATATAGTGAGTTTTCTAGTTTATCCATGTTAATTAAAAAGTGGATGAATAAAAAACTTAAATTTTTCAAAAAGTTTTACTTTTTTCAAAGTAATTAATTGATGATATAATGAGTAAAAATATTTTGTCCTTTTCTTAATTTATCAAAATAAATAAATAATTAGAAATAACTAAAACAGAAAAAAATAAACAAGTAACTAGGACTTGAGTACGGTTAAAATTTATATCATTTGACTAATCAAAAAATAATTTATGATAAATATCTTAAAACGGACGGAGTAATCTCTTTCCTAGGAATCTTCCCTCCAATAGAATCAAAGAGTATATAAGTTAATGTCTTAATTTTTGTAGCCTTAAAAGCCGTAATTAGCCAAATAATTAAAGATCCCCAACCTAGAGTAGCTAGGTGGATAAAATTATAAAAAGGATCTTGAACTAGCATGATCTAATTAAGGTTGAATGTACAATATCTTGAGATTGATTCTTTTGACAAAACAAAGTAAGTGTAAAATATATTACTTCATAGTTGGATTATTATTATTAATATTATTATATAATTAAATATTTATATAATTTCTAACACATATATTGAATTCAGGTAAACACATATATTATCCTATTTATAGTCAAGAAAATATTTAAATTCTTGTATACTCCTTTACAATTTTCATATATATGAAGTTGTTTTGATTGGGTACGAATTAAGTTAAAAGAATAAAAGAAAGAATTTTGAATTTTGAATAAATTATTGATATTTATACTGCTATAGATTTCTCATTAAAAATAGAATAAAATATAAAGTTAAACTGTTGTTGACTATAAGATGTCATTATTTTTTTCGTTTAGATAAAAGAAAAAATAAACACATAAATCGAAACAAAAAAAGTACTCTTTACGTCTCAAATTATGCAGACATACTTTTTTAAAATTGTAGTTTCAAATTATTTGTTATTTTATAAGTTTAATACAAAATTAATTATTTCCCCCCATTTTTATCTTAAGTAGTAGTAAGTATTCTTTATGACTAGAATCAATTCAAAAGAGTAGATATTTACCGAAGAAAAATTATATTTTAAAAATACAAATATAGATAAAATAGTGAAAATCTCTCTTTAATAGTGTATGGCCAGAGCCATCTTAGGCTAAGGGTGATCTAATACACACCTATATAAGTGTTTAATATGAGCTATTTTAAGTAGGGCTGTTCAAAACCAAAACGAAACCGATAAGTCGAATCGATAAAAAAGTCATTGGTTTATAGTATTGGGTTATTGGTTTAGTAGTTTTGATAACGTTTAATTTTTTTGTTATCGAGTTATCGGTGCTTAACGGTTTGAAGTTTTTTCTTAACGGATTAACCGATAACCCGATAGTAAATTAAATAATTATATTTATACCATTTTGTATATGAAGTCCTCGACTTAGAGTTTAATTTCATACTTTTATTTTTTGTTGTCTCAAACACTTGATTATTCTGCAATGTAAAAGTGTTTGCTTTTGAGAAAGATGTAACTTGTGAACTCAAGTGCATGTTTATTTGGTTTGTCACTTTGTTTCTAAGTGATTTTCAATGTTTTTTCTTTTGTATCAAATCTTAACGGTTAAACCGATAACTGAACTGATATTGATCAAAAATCGATAAACCAATAACCGATAAGCCAATATTTTAATGGTTCTTTAACGATTTAGCATTTCTACAATCCGATAACCAATAAGCCAACCCAATAAACTTCAAAACCGAATCGAACCGGCCGATACACAATTCTAATTTTAAGTGTGTATTTCATGTATACATCCTTAGTAGAATTGGGAAAAAAAAAACTTGCGTATATTCTTCGTCCAATTTTTTACTTTGTTACTATATTAACAATATTTCCTTAAGGACGTGTAACAAGAAACACGACAAGTAAATAGAAACAAACGAAATAATGCTAAATAATACTCATAATTATCAAGTGTAGTGGATTGATTAGTATTCCTTCATTTTAAATCAGAGATATTGAATTCGAATATTCTTAATTTTAAGAGGGTGATGAGAGTGGCGTGAAGACATTGATTAATATAAATAATAAGTGGACAAGAAGTTGCACGGGGATCATGAATTAGAAAATAGTACTACATCAAGTTGCAATAACAAGTTGCATATATATATTCAAAATTGCCAGAAGATAAGTAGAGCAACTTGCATCTATCTCTCTGTCCCTTTTTACTTTCTTTTTTTCTTACTTAAAAACACTACGTACGTAAACAAATCTTCATATGACAATTGAATAATTTTGCAACTTGCTCTTTTTTTTCTTTTTCTTTTATTGATTGATAAATATAATAATACTATATACTATATACTATATGTCAGCTAATTGGCTTTTCTTTCCTTAAAGTCCCCTCCAACTTGCCTCTTTTATTCTCATCAACTTGTCTCAATAATTTATACGACACCCTACTAACCATATACTATATTAGTTCTAGTTTTTAATTATATAATAATAATCGTATAATCACATAAATGTATTTGTGTAAATTTCTAATTATGTATCTCTCATTCTACGACTTACTCTACGAACTCCAACGATATACTTATTAATATATATGGGATCAAACTTAATTTTAACTCGTACGATTTATGCTTTCTTATTGGGAGGAATACTTGCCTATCTGAGAAGTAAAAGCTCTTGTTAGTTGTTACTGTATATATAATGTCGTTGAATCGTGAAAAGTTATGGGAATACATTGTTTGAATTTCTTTTTCATTTATGAAACTTCAAAAAATTCCATTCCATGTACAACTTTTGTGTTCCACATTAACTTACCATATCATCTAATTTTTTCTATCCCTACATATATCTCGTATAACTTATTATTATTCATGTATATATATATATATATATATATATATATATAGGATTGATTAACTCATGAAAATAAATTTAAGGGGTACTGTAAAGAATAACGCGTAATAATATGACTTACATGTTATTATCATTTCTACCTTGCCTAATGTACCACACACAAAAAAAATCAATTACTATCCTTAATCATGTATTTCTTTCTTTTTTTTTATTCAATGTTCGATATTTACATTGAAATTCACTAAATTCGAATTCACATCGAAAAAATTCCACAGAAATAAATCGCTTTCGTAACAAAGGAGGATAAATAAAGTCATTAACTTAATATTTACCGCTTGATTACGTTGTTGAATTTATTCTTAAAACTATAAAACAAAATCAGAACCATTTAGCTTCATCTTCATTCTTATAATTTGAATCATATACATATAGCACATATATTAAAAGGATTTTATTAATAATTAGGGCATTGCTAAATAATATATACTCCTATTAGTATTTCATTTCAATATTAATAATCTCTTGATAGTATATCGATATATCCATCTTTGCACTTTGTCAAGATTATGAATTGATATTTGCATTACTTATACTTAAAGGTTCTATCACAAATAATAAACTAGCATGGAAACAATTATTTAAAAAAACAATCGTATAAAGAAATTAATTCTAACCATGAATTTATCTTCAACAAGTGATGAACAACATTCGCTAAAAAGGTGCAACGATTCTTTAAATCATCATACCCTAAAATAAAAGTTCGATACATAAAATCGATCATACAATTATCATTGCCCCACCTCAATTAATTTTACGAAATATTTCTATCTATCTACTTGAATTCTCCGCGATCTGTTTCAGTGATAGAAGATTACATTTTACAATAGTATCAACGAAAACACACGTTTCCTCTCTAGTATTCCCCTTTGGTATATCAACAACGTACGATTCCACAACGATCGTTCCATTACCTGACGGTTCCGGATGTAAAGTAGTAACAGATTTATAATTCGCGAGTCGGTGATCCCCACCAACTACGCTAAAACTAATGACGTGGCGCTCTTCGTCAAGTATTTCCAGTCTCTCTGTGCTGTTGACAGCTGGCAGCCCAGAGATAACTCGGACTTCACGAAGAGTGCCTACGTTACCGTCTCCGTCGATGAGGTGGCAGCTCTTGACAAAGTGTTTGTACGCTTGAGGATTGTCGAATCGACGGACGACGGACCATACGGTGGATACCGGTGCTGAGATCCGCTGGATCGCGGCGGAGCAGCACTGGTTGGGTCCCACTAAATGCGCGTGATATTTGACGACGGAATCTGGTATATCTGCGGTGCATGGTATTGGTGTGTGGCGCTGTAGTGATTGTTTGTTACAATTAGATGGATTGTTGGAAGTGATTCTTTGGAGTAAAATTGATGATTTTTGAGGATTTGGAATCATTTTTTTCTTTTCTTGTGTTGATTAATCAATTTACAAAACTATATAATAGTAACTAATATAAAATGTGAGTTTTTGTTGTGTTTTTTCTTGTGAATGATATAGTTTTGTATAGAGATATATAGAGGAGAGAGAGAGAAAAAAAAAAATTGGACTTTGAAAGGAAGAAGAGACAATAGGTTTCATGTGAGGATGATAAAAATAGGAAGCTACTTGCTTATAGTCAACTTACCAAAACAACCCTAACCTTCAAGGATATTCTTCTTTATTTTTATTTTTTTAATTATTTAAATTTTCCACTTTTCTTTTGGAAGTTTATTGCCAAGTGAAATAATTAGTTACACTAGAATTTGCAACTCATATGATCAAATGATAAATAATTTAATAGTAAATTTAGATATATTTCATCCTTTCTATGAGAAAAATGAAATAATTCATAACGATATAATTTGATTTAAGAATAAATGACATAAATCCACCTTTAGTTCCTCTGATTATCATTATTCCCTATTAGTTTTACAAATTCTCAAGATCCCTCATTTTCACACATCAAATTAATGTATCAATGCATCAAATTGATGTATCTCGCGCATCAGATTAATATATCTCGCGTATCAGATTAGTGTATCACGTATAAAATGTACATCATATTAGTGTATCATGTATAAAATGTAATGTATCTTACTTAATGATTATTGTATTTGACGCATCAGATTAATGTATATGCGCTTATATTATTGTATCACTTTGAGGGATTTTTGTAATTATAAACTTATAAGGGATAAATGGTAATTTTATCTTAAAAGTATGTGATTCTTGTCGATTGCCCAATATTTAATCATGTTAGGATTTTTTTGGAGAGAGATGTACAACAAGGTAGAAAAGGTGTAGCAATAATTGATGTAATACTCAACATTTCTCCTTGCTTTTTTTAACCGTAATCTAGTAAAGTTAGTCTTCTCCATTTTCTGCTTTTATTAATAGTGTTTGTGATTTGTTTTTAATTTCTTTAAACTTGTGCGCTTTTATTATGTGATCTAATATCGTGTCAGATCTCCGTCAACAAAATTTTTTAAGTATATTTTCTTTTTTTTACGATATTTGCAGGAGGATATATAATCACACATTTATAAGAAGTGTATTTTATCATTAATGGCATCTCTTTAATGATAAAAATCAATAAAAGTTGTTATAGATATTACATCAATCACCAAATGTTATATACTTATATTCATCTTATTATTGAGCAGCGGTTACTAGAAGCAACACCATATATTCCAATTTACATTTTTTTTTTATGAACTATTCCAACTGTTTGCCCTTTTTCTACTCACTTATCAATCTAATTCTTGTATGATTTTTGAACCAAAAACATTGAAGATGTCTTCATAATTTATGTTCGTACATATTTTATATGGAGTCATAAGTCATTATCCAAGACTTTTATAACCAAAGGTGTCATATTTGGGCCTCAACCAAAGATATGATATATGAGCCTAATCTAACGTCAAAAACTAGCTCACGAGGCAAAGATTTCTCATATTCATATAAGTAGTGGTAAGAAGTTTCACATCGATAGAGGAGTGGGAAATTGCATTTTCCTTATCTGGATTTGGACAAACCTCCCTTCATAAGCAAACTTTGGGGGTTGAGATTGGTCCAACTGGTATCATATCTTTACAAGTAGGCCGTCAAACAATTCTTTAACCAATGTGGTACCTTAATCCACTCTAACACCCCCTTTCACGCCCAAAAGCCAAATTGGAGTGTGGGTTGGGAGCCCAAGCAGAATGGACTGACTCTAACACTACATAAACGTAAAGATATGACACATAGACTTAACTCAACCTAAAAAATTAGCTCATGAGGAGAGAATTGCTCAAGACCATATAAGCAGATCAATAATACTCTATTCTTCAACTAGTTTAGAGCTTTAACCCACTCTAACAATACAACGATATTATCTACCAAGCTTCACAAGGAGAAAAAAATGTAAATTTACATATAAAAGAACTTGTGGAAAATTACTATAGTTTAGGCTTCTAAACTTCCTTGAAGAGCTCATAATTGCTGAAAGGAACTGTTCATTAAGAATGGTCTCATTTTATTTTATTTTATTTAAAGGGGTGCAAAGACTGGACCAAAGACTTTTAAACTGTTGCGGAAGCCAAATATATAGAGAGTGATAGAATCACAACTGCTATATCTAAATGTAGCTAATAAATAGTAAATGAGACAACAACAAAAGGAACACCAAGAATTAACGAGGTTCGGCAAACTTTTGTTTTCTTTTGCCTAGTCCTCAGACACAACCAACCAATATTTATTTCACTCCAAAAGAGTACAAGTGAAATACTACAAGAGAGAAAGAAGAACAAACGCCTTAGGAGATGAGAAGGCAAGTGAGAGGTGTGTTACAAATGAATTTGGAGCTATCTATTTATAGGAGTGAATTCTTCCTATTGATGTCATCCATGACATCACAATATGTCAAAATGTCAAGATTTACCTTGTGAAACCAATTTGTTGTTCACCTAAATTTCACCTACAAAAGGTGCTATCTTTGACTTTCCTACCAATGAAGAATTATCCTCCTAACTATCATATCTTCTCATTAATCCATTTTTGAATCTTGTCAAATTTAACAAATCTCCACCTTGGCAAGATTCTCCATTTTCAACTTTTTCTCAACAACAATTTTGATTGTGTCTTCAACCTCAATCTTCAATGTTCAACAATGTTAATCAAGTTCAAACAATGTTGAAACTTGACCGCAGTCACCACTTTTGTCAACATATCGGCAGGATTATCCGTAGTATGAATTTTCTGCATTATGACTCCACCATCTTCTATGATGTCTCGTATGAAATGATATCCGACGTCAATGTGCTTCGTCCTTGCATGATAAACTTGGTTCTTTGCTAATTGAATAGCACTCTGACTATCACAAAATATTGTGATTCCTTCTTGTCCAATACCAAGTTCTCTAAGCAATCCTTGAAGCCAAATTGCTTCATTCGCAGCCTCTGTAATTGCCATGTACTCTGCCTCAGTGGTAGACAAAGCAACTGTTGACTGCAAAGTAGACTTCCAACTAACTGGTGCATTTGCAATAGTGAAAACATAACCAGTAGTCGATCTTCGTTTGTCCAAATCACGTGCATAATCTGAGTCACAATATCCAACAAGATATTGACTATCTTTCTGCTCGAAAAACAAACCAACATCTACAGTATTATGAATATACCGTAGAATCCATTTTACAGCCTGCCAATGATCCTTTCCAGGATTGTGCATGTACCTGCTTACAACTCCAACAACGTGTGAAATATCTGGCCTTGTGCAAATCATTGCATACATCAAGCTACCAATAGCATTAGCGTATGGTACTCTTGACATATATTCTCGTTCAACTTCATTCTTAGGTGACATAGCATCACTAAGCTTAAAATGAGGAGCAAGCGGAGTGCTAACCGACTTCGTTTTTTCATTCATACCGAATCGGTTTAGTACTCTCTTCAAATATTCTTTCTGAGATAAATAAAGTTTCTTTAAATGTCTATCTCTTTTTATCTCCATGCCAAGAATCTTCTTTGCCTCACCCAAATCCTTCATCTCAAACTCCTTTCTCAGTTGAATCTTTAGCTTCTCAATTTCCTCTTGACTTTTAGAAGCTATCAACATATCATCAACATATAGGAGAAGATATATAAATGAATTATCTTCAAGCTTGCGCAAATACACACAATGATCGTATTTGCTTCTTATGTACCTTTGCTGCAACATAAACTTGTCAAATCGTTTGTACCATTGTCTAGAAGATTGTTTCAATCCATACAACGATTTTTCAAGTTTGCACACCATATTTTCTTTTCCATCAACTTTGAATCCTTCTGGCTGAGTCATATAGATTTCCTCTTCCAAGTCTCCATGTAAAAAAGCAGTTTTTACATCCAACTGAACTAGTTCCAAATTCAACTGTGCTACCAAAGCCAACAAAACTCTAATGGAGGAGTGTTTCACAACTGGAGAAAATACCTCATTATAATCAATTCCCTCCTTTTGAGCATATCCTTTGGCCACCAATCTTGCTTTGTAGCGAACATTTTCTTGGTTAGGAAATCCCTCTTTCTTTGCAAATACCCATTTGCACCCAATTGCTTTCTTGCCCTCTGGGAGATTGGCCAATCTCCATGTATGATTCTGATGAAGAGATTGCATTTCTTCATCCATGGCATTCCTCCACTTATCTTTTTGTGAACTTTGGACTGCGTCTTTATAAGTGGTAGGAATGTCATCGGCTGCAATTGAGTTAGCACAAGCCACCATATCTGTGAGTCGAGCAGGTTTTATTATTGTCCTTTTTGGCTTGCTCGTTGCTATTGATTCAAGTTGTGGTTGAGGTTCTTGAGATGGAACCTCCTCTTCGACTGGCTCTCCTTCAAGAGGAAAATCTTTTGTTGTTTCCTCGTTTGATCCCTGTGTTGGGAAAATTATCTTTCCCTCAAACTCCACCTGCTTTGAAGCACCATCAATTTGTTTGGCTTCTTCAAGTGTTACCTTATTTGTCAAGGCAGATTCATCAAAGGTAACATCCCTGCTGAAAATAACTTTTCTTGTCTCTGGACACCATAAACGGTATCCTTTGACTCCAGAAGTAATTCCCATAAATAAAGCTTTCTTTGCTCTTGGGTCCAATTTTGACTCTCTTACATGATAATATGCAATTGAGCCAAATACATATAAAGTACCATAATCTTCAGCAGGTTTTCCATACCATTTTTCAAATGGTGTCTTCCCACCAATAGCAGCAGATGGTAGACGATTAATGAGATGGCACGCATATGTTATTGCCTCAGCCCAAAATTCTTTGCCCAAGCCAGCATTGGACAACATACACCGAACTTTCTCCAGCAAAGTTCGGTTCATGCGTTCTGCCACTCCATTCTGTTGTGGTGTATTTCTGACGGTGAAATGTCTGACGATGCCATTTTCCTCACAAATTTTCTGAAAAAGATCATTTTTGTATTCGCCACCATTGTCTGTGCGAAGACACTTGATCTTTCTGCCACTTTGAGTTTCTATCATCGCCTTCCATTTGAGAAAAATTCCCAATACTTCATCTTTTGTTTTCATCGTATACACCCACAATCTTCGAGAAAAGTCATCAACAAAGGTTACAAAATAGTGTTTCCCACCTAATGAAGGTGTTTTGGAAGCACCCCAAACATCTGAATGAACATAATCCAAAATACCTTTAGTATTATGGATAGCTGTTCCAAATTTAACCCTTGTTTGTTTTCCCTTGATACAATGTTCACAAAACTCCAAGTTGCAAGTTTTAACTCCTTTTAGCAATCCTTGATCTGATAAAGTTTTCAAGGATTTCCCTCCAGCATGTCCCAAGCGCATATGCCACAGCTTGGTCATTTCTGCCTCCTTCTCGTCATTGGATGTTGTTGCCGCTGTCCCAATAACTGTACTACCTTGATAGTGGTACATGTTATTATTTCTTCGAATTGCCTTCATTACCACCAGTGCACCAGAGCATATTCTCATCACGCCATTATCTGCAATGACTTTGAACCCCTTTGATTCTAGGGCTCCTACAGAAATGAGATTTTTCTTCAAATCTGGTACATATCGAACATCTGTTAATGTTCTACTTAATCCATCATGGTTCCTTAATCGGATTGAACCAACACCATATGCGGTAAGAGGATTATTGTTTGCAGTGTGAATAACTCCACATTCTCCTTCTTGTAAATCAATAAACCAGTCCCGATTGGGACACATATGATAACTACAAGCTGAGTCCATCAACCATACATCAGATGATTTGGATGGATCTGTTGTAACTAGTGAGTAATCGGAGTCATCACAATCAGCCACATTTGAATCCATGACAGCCTTCCCATTATTTGGTTTGGCTTTGCTATTCAACTTTGGGCAGTCTTTCTTCCAATGCCCTTTTTCTCGGCAAAAGGCACATTCATCTTTGCTGAGTCTCGATCTTGACTTGGATCTCCCTTTCTTCGTTCTCATATGATTTTGAGAACGACCTCTCGCAACCAGTGCTTCTGCTTCTCCGCCTTTTTGTTTTTCTCTCTTTCTTTGTTCATAACTGTATAAGGCAGAACAAACTTCTTTGAGAGATACTTCATCATTCCCATGCAGTAGAGTCGTTTCAAGATGCTCGAACTCATCGGGAAGTGAACTTAACAACATTAAGGCCATATCTCCATCCGTAAAAGTCACGTCCATATTCCGCAAATCTGTCGCCAACTTATTAAAGCTGGTGATATGATCATTCATTGTGCTACCAGGAATATAAGTGAAGCGTAACAGTCTTCTTTTCATGTAAAGTTTATTTTGACTGTTTTTCTTCAAGAATTTCTCCTCCAATGAATTCCATAATTTATTTGCAGATGTTTCCTTCGTGTATGGATACTTTTGTTCTCTTGCAAGGTAAGATCGAATGGTACCGCAAGCAATATGGTTGATAATCTTCCAATCTTCTTCTCCTACACCGTCTGGTTTCTTTTCTTCAATGGCAATATCTAGTCCTTGTTGAAAAAGAACATCAAGGACCTCGCCTTGCCACATTCCGAAATGTCCTGACCCGTCAAAAATTTCAACTGCAAATTTCGCATTTGACACAATTCTTGTCATAAGAGAAGATGCCAATGATGACGTATTATTGACACTTGATGTGGACTCATCATTTTTCTTGTCTCCCATTTTACTACAAATATTATTTACTAGCTAACAATGCAAAGACCAAAGTAAATCTTTTTCTGATGTGGAAGTTCAGACTATGCTGCAACCACAGAGCATACTCAGATAATACCTTGGCTCTGATACCAATTGTTGCGGAAGCCAAATATATAGAGAGTGATAGAATCACAACTGCTATATCTAAATGTAGCTAATAAATAGTAAATGAGACAACAACAAAAGGAACACCAAGAATTAACGAGGTTCGGCAAACTTTTGTTTTCTTTTGCCTAGTCCTCAGACACAACCAACCAATATTTATTTCACTCCAAAAGAGTACAAGTGAAATACTACAAGAGAGAAAGAAGAACAAACGCCTTAGGAGATGAGAAGGCAAGTGAGAGGTGTGTTACAAATGAATTTGGAGCTATCTATTTATAGGAGTGAATTCTTCCTATTGATGTCATCCATGACATCACAATATGTCAAAATGTCAAGATTTACCTTGTGAAACCAATTTGTTGTTCACCTAAATTTCACCTACAAAAGGTGCTATCTTTGACTTTCCTACCAATGAAGAATTATCCTCCTAACTATCATATCTTCTCATTAATCCATTTTTGAATCTTGTCAAATTTAACATAAACAAGCAATAACCATTTTGTACCAAGTTCATAATTAGCTGCAAAACTGGATGAATTATTTTATATTCTCTTGTCTAAGTTTGAATAAACTAATTATGTTTGGCAAAGTTGTGATATCATGCATAAACACTTGCATTTGAACCTATATCGTCCACGCACAAAATTCTTTATAAAATGTTTCAACGAAAACATATATATTCCGCCTCATTGTCATCTCTAATTCATATATAAGTATATAAATATATTCATAAAATATACATGAACATATACAAGTACATATGTATATATGAATTCGACTAGAGATAAGTTAATTCAAAAATTGATGTATATTGATCGTTAGAGGATCAAGTGATCCTTAGGCATTTGTTTATGGTTGATCCATCTACAAGATTCTTTTTCTTTATTTTTAGCCTGAATTTCAACATGGAAGTTTGTATTTTTCTATTTAAACTATCACTAACTATTTAACATTTAACGAATGATCATTATCTCTGAGGAGCGGAGACTTTTTGTTTTAGGATTTTGGTTCCTATGGTTATTATTTCAAATTGATGATTTATTTGTTATTGATGGTGTTATATGCTAAAAGATTTCATTGATGGGTTAGGTCATACATTTAAAAGACACTCACAAAGAAATAGGAAATGAAATCTCTTACCCTTTTACTAGTTGAATAGAAGAAAATAACATTTTCAGATTTGAAAAATGAACATCGTCTCTTATGAAAATAAAACATGTGATTGATGGGTTAGATCTTAAATTTAAAAGAAACTCACAAAAAGTCAAGGAAATGAGATCTCTTACCCTCTTACAGTTTGAATAAAAAAAAAAGTCATATTTAGATATTAAAAATGAAGATCTCTTATTAAAAGTAGAGAAAATGAGATCTCTTATCTTCTTACAATTTGAATTGATCGAAGAAAATGATATTTTCAAATCATAAAACTGAATATTGTATTACAAAAATAAAAATCTCGTATATAAAAAGGACATAAAATTATAAGAAGTTTATAAAGGGCTAGAAACCATTTGGGATAATATTGAAGCAAATTATAAATATTGCAACTTACTATAATTGATTTGGTTTATTTTAATATCTAATAATCAAAATTTGGTTCCTTTAGTTTATAGGTGAAAGATGACTAACCGAACAACAAGTATTCCTACTATTCATGATTAGAATTAACTCATAATTCAGTTGAAGGCCCATACCTGAGAAAAAATGGAACAAAATTAATATCTTAAAAATTAAAAAAATAATAATTAAAACTACAAAACAAATCCTTTTGTTTACCCTCCCCGAAGAGCTCCCACCCTTTTGCTCCATTGATGACTCGAACTCACAACCTTCGGGTTGGAAGTGAGGGGTGCTTATCATTCGAACAACTCCCTCTCATCAACTACAAAACAAATCCATATTTTATTTTTGCAAAATGTAATTTTGTTTATATGAATAACTTCTCGTCAAACTAAATCTTTCAAATTTAAAATCAAATCTAACATAATCAAATCAAATCAAATATATGTTTTCAATCAATTTGGTTTGAATTGTGATTTAATTTGATCTTCTAATCATAACCATGAACAACCCTACTTGTGTCTTGTGAATTTGGATTGCAATTTTTTTTATTATGTCAAAGGGTTATCTTAACCACCTTTTTTTTATCACTTAAAGTGTTGAAGGGCAAGAAATAGAGACCCTCAATTTTATATATCATGGTCTTTAGGTAACAATATTTTCTCATAAATGATTCGACTTTTATTGCTAAAGACAAGATGATTCTACAAAAAGAGAAATTATTGCTTGATCAAGTCAAATGAGAAAAAGAAGTCGATAGTAAATATATGATGTGTCAAGTTGGACAAAAACACAATAATTTTTTTTTACATTTTTTGTGAATTTTATACCATCATAAAAGGTCAAGACGTGTCGAGCTGTATTAAGTTAATAAAGTATCATATAAATTTTAAAGTTATTGGACCAATTATAAAAATGGTAAGTCAAATTTTTTATCGCTTCATCACCACCAAAGAAACAAACTTAATTTGCACCAAAATCTAACTCACACTTTAAATTTTTTCCAAAATAAACATATACTAATTTACCGATGACTTCAAAAAGAGTTCATCAATTAATCCTAAATCTTCTATATTACTAGTATTTAGATATGTAAATAGTTTCAAGATAACAATTTTATATATGTAAATAAACATAGTGAAATGGAGAAATCTTTTTAAATTAACAAAATGTTTTTAGGTTTTTGGGTGGCTCCATTATTTGTATTAGCCCAAATTAATTTTTTTAGCCATTTTTTTTCCAAATTTTGTACTTTTTTTAAAACCAAATTAATAAGCGATGTGAAATTGTATAAACAAAATATAACTAAGCTGTATTGTCTCTAACAATGATGTATTTTGTACGTGTATATTGTATTTATAAATAAAATTGTATATAAGATTAAATTAAAAAAAGTAGCAATCAATATTAAAATAAATATTATATTTCTTTTAATAATATAAATAAATATACTTTATGTCAATTATGCTATTATAGGTTGTATCTCATTTTGTCTTCTTTTACAAAATGATTTATTGGGTTTATATATATATTTTCGGTTGCATTTTACTGTTTTTATTGTAATAGAAAAATTTATCGTCGATATTGATAATGTTTTTTGAAGTGCAATATATATTTATCCATGCGACATAATATTTTGAAAAATACAATTCAATTTTTTGCATAGTTTGACACTATAGTGTACTATTTACTATCGAACAAGTATATTTAAATTAATGAATAACTTTTCTAAAATTATGATTAGATAAAAATATTTAACTTTCATATATTATTTATTAATGTAAGAATGATATTAATAAAAAATAGTAAGTTGAACATAATGTACAAATATGTAACATAAACTTAACAAGTATCCATACGAATACGAAAATATATCTCATAAGGAAGATAAATATATTGGGTAAAATTTAGCCGTATCTACTGTTTATACCAAATCAATACATGCATATCATGTGCTTAGATTTACAGTTAATTTTACTTTATTAAATTACATAATAATAAAAATTACATTAACTTAATGAAAATACTGAATAACTTTTTTAAATATAATTAGTATACGGATCCACGCTATGCGCAACCATTTTACTAGGCAATTAATGATTTAAAGATATAAAAAGGGTTTACGATTGTGGCACGCACGATACTTAAGAGTTAAGAGAACAATAATAGGAAACGAAGCTTTGCCGAAACAAAATTGGGGTTAGAGGAAAACTCGATTCCACTTTATCTCTCTGAATTGGACTCAGAGAGAGGGAGGGAGGAAGGAGGAAGAAGAGTTGTTTAAGCTTTTGGAGTTTTCGTTATTGGATTTATTGAAATTTTCGACATTGAGAATGGATCAGATATTGAACAAAGTGGGTTCTTACTGGATAGGTAAAAGAGCCAACAAGGAGATCAATTCCGTCGGCGATGACATTAATGTATGCCCTTTTCTCCCTTACATTCGGTTTGCTTATCAAATGTAGTGTTTTTATTTGAATTTTGATTGTTATGATCTAATTTTGGGGGATTCGTTTCTTTTATATGTTTGTGGAAGCAATAGTTTGCATAATTTACCTGAATGATTAAGAAGTCTGTCTTCAATTTTGATAAAAATTAGGTCTTTTTAGATAGGGTTTCTACTTGGTATACTGCGGTTCAAGCTGAGGATAGTGGGTGTGACCACAGTTTCCATTTTTCTTTAATCAACTTTAGTGTTTCCTTCAGTCCTGATTATTTGAGCTTTTCCTGTGGTCTAATTTTGGGAATTCTTAATTATGTTTGTTGGAAGCATTAAACTTTTACAGCGTTGATTGCAAAATTTACGTTAGGATTTTTAGTAGCGTTTCTTGCTAGAAGTGGATATAGGATTTTAAGCCGGAGTGTGTTTGTTCTAAGATTTAGGTAGAACAATGCAGGATGTGTGATGGGTGGTGCACATCATGACAGAGTGCCAATCTTTTTAATTTATAATCCTAACACGGTGAGCCAAAACTCCTATTTGAGGATGTTATGCTATTTACCAAATAAGACTCTGTTGTCAAATGCATGGAACTTGCTAGGTGCAAAGCATGACTTTTGAAACTTGTTGTCCCTCTTTCCGATTCATGTGAAGATGTTTGACTGACTACAACATTTACGAATGAAAGGAAGATTTTTGAAATCTGTTGTTCAAAATAATCAGTAGGCATTTCACATGTGTGTGACTAGAACTCAAACTCATTAAGGGTAAAATGAAAAGTTTAAAGTCAAATGATTACTATATATAGAAAAGTTCCATTCTTTTTGGGACCGATCAAAAACGACAGGAAATTACATAAATTGGAGCGGGGGGAGTATAGAATTATGCATATGAAGATACCATTTTGCTGATTGCTCTGCAGCTTGGTTATCAAGTGGTGCCCCTATATGATAATATATGATCAATAGTGTTGCTTTTCAGAACGACTACAACTTGGGATAAATATGACTTCTTTGACATGATGGAAGTTAATTTAATCGGGGTGGGGTGGGGGGTGGGGTACTGCATTTGATGTATTGGGAAAATGGCTCTTTGACTGTAAATGGGAATGCGGAACCCTTCTTCGTGGAAAGTGGATTGATAACCAGTTAATGCAGCTAGATTTATTTTTTTTGGACAAGACTTCCACATACAACTAGCTTTAGTGGAGGCATGGTACCACTAGATTTTGTCACTGATGCGGTAAAATTCACAACTTTTTGGATGAGCAGTATCTTCTCTCTCGTGCTGTTCTTCCAGTTTTTTCGTATTTCCTATCTTGTTCTTGGACAGTAGACAAATTTGGATTTTCCATTGCTGGCCTAAGGCTCATGTGGACTTATTTGTGTGGTTGCCCTTTGATTTTGATGAATTGCATCTCTTGTTGCATTTATTATGTTCTGTTAGGACATTAGTTCTTTTTCCTTTATTTTGAAAAATATTTTTATTGAACATTGTTCTTGGTTAGTTTTTTAAGGTGATTTTTTCAAATTTGAACAAGTGAATTTTTTCTCACTCATGAAACTTTCAAAAAAAAGAAGAAGAAAAGAATCAAGCGAAATGCATGTCCAAATTTCAATTTCCAATACAGTTTTTCAACTTCTATACTATTTTTTTTCCAAATATCATTCTGTTAATGTCCAGACGCCTACTTACTTGATTGTTTTTAAAGAATAATATAAATTCTTCATATTCTATGGAGATAAAGGAACCTTCTACGCATCTTCTCCACCTTTGTTATTTAAAACATGAGCATAAACTTTACAGTTGAGAATGCCGATGAATGCTAGTGTGAAACCATTAACTGTGAATGCAAGAGTTATACAATTGAAAAACCTTTATCCTAAAGATGGTGCCAAAAGCCAAAAGCCAACAGAAATGCTTCAATTCTAAAATAAAAAAAGCCAATAGAAACTTTTATGTTCTAGTATGATTAGAAGTATTATAACGCTATGACATTGACAGTTCTTCAGGAGAGAAAAATGGTAACCAAATCCACTCAAGTGTTCTGCTGCACTGAAGCAAATGACCATAATTGACGGAGAGATCGAAAAGAATATCCCATTTAGCAAAATCTTGATAATGTCACTTTTCTAGCACATCAGTTGAAACCAATTTAGAACTATTATTCCTTAGAAGAATAATAGATGTTTGCTAAGTTTGGGTTGTTTCACAAAGAGCGGTTGGTTCCTATCAGTCACTTCTCTGTGTGGTATTTCTATATATCTGTTTCAGCCGTTTTTGGTTCATACTGATCTTTTCCCTTTCAATAATCAGTCATTGCAAAGCAGCATTGAAGGAGGAACCAAATGGCTAGTGAACAAGCTTAAAGGTTTGTGCTCTCTATGTTCAAAATTTGCTGTTTGATCCACTAGCCCACCTGTCTTTCCCCAAGGCAGTTGGAGGGCAAGGACAGGAAAATAAAATCGCTATGTTGCTGCCAAGAATATCTCACCATAGTGTTTATGAATATTAAGAATGGTGAGTGAATTATTTGATGAGAAATCAGGGGGGGGGGGGGGGGGGGGGGGGGAGCATTTCTTGTAAGAGTCGTGTTTATTCTTGTGCGCTTTTCTTTTTCTTTTTTATGTGGGTGGAGAGGAATCGACCAGCACAGTGAGGTAGCATTTTGTTCACAAGGAGGGAACATTGGTTGAATATGGTGTACAGAATCTTTCTCTAGTGATGTTTTTGTTGGGTGTTAGCTGTGTACTAGAAAACTATTCTATTCAAACTGTCTTGTTTCACGATCTTTATTCTAACTGGGAAGTCCCTTATTCATTTTCTTGAGGATTTCTAGTTACATCAACAAGTTCTTTAGTATGTCGTTTGGTACAAGTGATAACCTTTATCTTCCCTTCTTGATCTTGGTTTTGTAGGAAAAATGCAAAAGCCATTGCCAGATCTTCTGAAGGAATATGATGTTCCAGTAGGTATTTTTCCTCGTGATGCCACCAATTACGAGTTCAATGAAGAGACACGAAAGCTCACTGTCTTTATACCCTCTGTATGTGAAGTTGGTTACAAGGATTCATCTGTATTACGCTTCTCTACAGCTGTTACTGGATATCTGGAAAAAGGAAAGCTAGTCGAGATTGAAGGAATGAAAACAAAGGTGATGGTGTGGGTAAAAGTTACTGCCATCTCTTCAGAAAAATCCAAGGTTCATTTCACAGCTGGGTTGAAGAAAACCCGAAGTAGAGAGGCTTACGAGGTTCTGAGAGATGGAGTAGCTATTGAAAAGTTCTAGTGAGATAAAATTGTCTTTGAACGTTCGATATACTATGAAGCCATTCTGAGGGCTCAAAATTACAACTTTTGTTTGTTAATTTCTGTCTCTCCTTTGTATGCTGCTGCTGCAACCCTGTGTTGGTTTTTTAAGTTTGATTCCAAAATATGTTTCTTACCTTTGGGTAAGTAACAAACAAAGCCCAAACAACTTTGAACTGATATTATTACTTTGTTTTAGACCAGTCCTAGTATGAAAAAATTGTTAGCATTTTATTTTCTTTGTTTGAAACAAGAGAATGAGATTTTTTTTTGGATATATATATATATATATATATATATATACACTCTACTCTATTTGAGAGGTAGGAAATATAATTAGATGCAATTCATTGCTTATACAATTTATTTGGTTTGGTCTTATACAATGATATACATATATCGTATTGTATAATTAGGTTGGATAATTTTTATTTTTTATTTTTTTGGGTACAGATAATGTTTTCTTTTTCGACCACAAAAAATACAATATATTTAGTAGGGTTAATTTGTGAATTGTCAATAGACTCGGATGATATTTTCTTCTTTTCCACATATTTCATGTTTTGGAGTAAAGGTATATTTAAATAACTAGATATTATTTGTAAAATTTATAATCAAACACAATTTCATCTTCAATCGCAATGTCAAAAGTTTTAAATAAAGTGAAAAAATATTTATAAGAGTACAATGTAGCTCATATGTGAGATTTAATCCGTGACATTATGTGATTTATTATAATAAATTCATAATTTTTTTTTATTCTACTTATAATATTAATAAGCTTAAATAAAATCATTAATAAAAAATAAATATATATAATGTACAAAGATGATACAAATTCGCATAACTTAACTATTGAGTTAATATTTCATATGGTTACTCAAGTATTCTTTTATCAGAAAGTCACTCAACTTTGATTTTTAACTCCAAAGTCACTCAACTATAAATTCTTTTCTTAACAAGTCATTCAACTATGAGTTCTTTTCTCATAAAGTTACTTAACTTTGATTTTTAATTCAAAAGTCACTTAACTACGAGTGTTTCACTTATAAAGTCATTCAATCTATTTAATTGTTTTTTTCGTTAAAACTTACAAACATAAAATTTTTATTTCTAACTAAAATTATAAGAAAATAAAGAGATATTCATTTAAACTATTTAATAACCCGATCGATTGGAAATATATTATTTTAATGATTTAATTATTTGTTGAATTTACTAACATGAAGATTTTATTTCTGACCAATTTTTTTTTTAAAAAAATAAAAGGATATTCATTTAACCAATTAATTAATTTAACTCTAGCACACTAAAATCAACATGTAAAGACTATTTTTTTTAAAAATCTTAATTAACTTAACGGTAGGAGAAATATCAGTAGCAAATTTAAGTCACTTTTTTTAATCACTTCTTTTTGTTCCTTTATAAGTATCGTTGTTACTAAAATTTAGAAATTACAAGAAAAAGCAATTTTGTAATTTCTAAATTTTATGAACAATGCAAGGAGATCGTTTTATTCACACACAATTGGAGAAAAGGAGTAAAATAAAATATAATGTATTATAAATTTGACGGATCGAGTTATTAAATGATTTAAATGAATATCTTTTTATTTTTTAAAATTTTAGTTAGAAATACAAATTTCATGTTTGTAAGTTTAATGAAAATATTTAATTAAATAGATTGGGTGAATTTGTAAGTAAAACATTCATAGTCGATCGAGTGGCTTTGTAAGTTAAACACTCATAGTTGAGTGACTTTTGAAATAAAAATCAAAGTTGAGTGACTTTCTAAGAAAAGAACTCATAGTTGAGTTAAAAATCAAAGTTGTGACTTTCTGATCGAGAAAAGAGTGCATAGTTGAGTGACTATATAATATATTAACTTAACTTTTGTATCAAAGTTGTGCCACATGATTGTGACTATCTACCAATTAACAGACCCTTTGAGGCATGATGATATAAAACTCACCTATATACTGGTAAAATAGGTTTGCAGAAATATTCATGCTACATCAATAACAATTATAATATATTTCGTGAAATTTTACAAGTGAAGTTTGAGTAGGATAGATTGTACGTAAGTATTATTACTATCACGTAGAGGTAGAGAAACTATTTCCAAAAGAAATTAGGCTCAAGTACAACAATTTCATGTATAAAGTAGGAGAAAATGCAAAGCCTACAAGAAAAGAATATGAATAACGAAATAGTGTACGTAGTAGCGAAAACACATATGCTGATGATAGATACCAAAAATTAGAACTGCAAAAATACGGCTAGTACAACGATAAACATCAACAAGTATGAACCCTAGAAAATAAGGCAACACTCCACTACACCAACTAACCTTCTACCTTAATGCGCGACCTCCACACCCTTCTCTACAAGGTTATGTCCTCGGTAATCGAAAGTTGTATCATGTCCTATCTAAACACCTTTCCCCAATACTTTTTTCGGTCTATCTCTTACTCTCCTCATGCCTACTACATCCTACCTCTTACACCTCCTCGCTAGGGCGTCTGTGCATCTCTATTTCACATGTCCAATAAGGGATATTACAATAATTACGGGCAATAGAAACTTCATCGATGACAACCAAACATATAATATTGCAATACTTGGTGTGTACATGCTTTGCACGTGTGTCTAGTTTAGTGCACATGTTTTGAACATGTGTCTCACATCAATCAATAAAGTTATGCATATATTTTTTTATATTTTACTCTCAACATTAATTACTTATTCTCTAAATCATTTCTGAAGATCTAAGTGATTGTTAAATTAGAAAACTTTAATAATTCAATTAAATGTACGTGCTTTGCACGTATATATCACGTTAATTAATAATAAAAATTATAAGTTATTGTGTGTATGTTACATTGTTGCCAAAAAAACAACACTAATATTAGGAAACATGTAGTGACATACTCCAATTTTTACATTTTTCCTTCAAATAATGTATTATTTGTGTTATCATCAATATAATACTACCTTTGTTCCATTATTACAACAACTATACATAAAGGAGCCGCTACGTAATAATTTCTACCATCTTATTTTTTTTGTTCCTTTCATATTCTTCCTCTAGTGACTGTGTTGATAATTTCAGCTTTTGCAATAGCTATCTCGAATGTAATGTCATTGTTTGTTGTTGCAACTATGTTATCAACCATAATTTTATGTTGTCAAAGTTAGCTGATAAACGTTTAACGTGATTATTTCTAAAGACAGGACCGGAGACTTAAAAGACAATAGTTGTAGCAAGATATATTAGGAGTACTACATCATAGTATCATGCAATAGTACACAAAGATTAAGCTAGACTCAAGTTGCTAAAAAAAAGACTAGTATAGTCCTAATCGGAGAAGGAATGGATACTACAATAATAACGGGTAATAGAAACTCCATCGATAGTATCCAAACATATGACACTACAATAATCAATAATGGGTAATTCTATATATTATACAGTGTGTTGCACATTTCATTGATTTTGATTAATTACTCATTTTCTAATTTAATTTGTAGGGGTACATGATTCACAATCCAAGACATCACCTTTAGGAATGATGATAGAACAAAAAAAGCATCAAGCAGTGGCATTAAGAGTAGAATCAAATTCTGTTTCGTTCTATAGATGTCGTTTGGATGGATATCAAGATACCTAAAAAGTGATCGTCAATTTTAATATATCAAGATTGTGAAATTTATGGCACGATGAATTTTATTTTGATGACGCGACAATCTTGTTTCAAAACTGCTTAATTGAAGTACGTGTTCCACTGCTCAAGCAGTATAACACAATCACTGCACAACATAGAGAGCTTGAGAATTCTACAGCTGGAATAGTGGTTCAAAATTGCACTATAAAGGCTGCATAAGATTTGAACAATGTTAACACATATTTTGGTCGACCATGAGGAAAGTTCTCTAGGACAGTGGTATGAAATGTTATCTAGACAACTTGATAAATCATAAAGGATAGATTGAATTGATTGAATCTACAAACATTTATTTTTTTAACTCCAACCATATTATTATCTAGAGTACAAGAATAAAGGACTGAGTGCTATTACAAAGGGACGTGTAACATAGACATCCGTCACTTCGGATCCAAATATTGCATCAAATTTCACTGTCAGACACTTCATAAATGGTGACAAGTGATTTTCTGATAATTTTCCACATTATCTAGATTATTCGTAAACAACATCAAGAAATTTGTCAATAAAAGCTTTTCGTGCAACTAAGTATCATTGTATATTCTTTCTACAATAATTTGATTTATATAAATATTCTTTTTTAAAAAAATTAAATCAGTAACAAAAGTATATATCAATAAACTCTGTTAATTATAAAAATTAGTTTCTTATAAAATAAGAATATTATAATTAAAATAAAAATGAGTATAAAGGTGGATATATATATATATATATATATATATATATATATATATACTTTTCAATCAGTTTGTTTCCTTAAACAAGTCGAATATAATATCATTGTTTGTTGTTGTAACTATGTTATCGTCAGCCATAGATTTATGTAGCTAATAGAAATACCTAACGTTGTTGTTTTTCAAGACGGTACAAGAGACCTTAAGGACAATATCTGAATCAATATTAGTGGCGCTAGATCATAGTGTTAAACAATAACACATAAGGATTAATTAACAAGACACGAATTTAGAATACATTCAAATTGATAAAATAAGACCAACATAGTGCTAATCGGAGAAAAAATTGATACTACAATACGAGCAATAGAAACTTCATCGACGGCAACCAAACGTATACCATTGCAACATTGGGTGTGTACGTGCTTTGCACGTGTATCTAATTTAATGTATACGTGCTTTGCACGTGTATTATATCAATCAATAAAATTATGCATATATTATTTCTATTTTTTTTTTAATCTTCAACTCATTACTTATTCTTCAAATCATTTTCAAAAACCTAAGTGACTATTAAATTAGAAAAAAAATAATTTTGATTAAATGTACGTGTTTTGCACGTATATATCACGTTAATTAATAATAAAAATAACAAATATTGTGTGTACATTATTGCAAAAACACTACTTATATTAGGTTGCAATGTCTATTGATTTGGAATATAATGTCATTTTTTGTTGTTGCAATGTTATTAACCATAGTTTTATGTTATCAAAGTAAACGTCTAATGGTTGTTTCTCAAGATGGGACCGGAGACTTAAGGACAATAGTCGAAGCAATAGTAGCACCACATCATAGTGTCATGCAATATACCATAAAAATTAAATAATACACGTATCAAGAATATATTCAAGTTGCTAAAACGAAGATCAATATACTCTTAATCGGAGAAGGAATGAATACTACGATAATAATGACAATATAAATTTAATTGACAAAAAACCAAACGTATGACACTACAATCGTGGGCAAGTCTATTATATTGTGTATTGCATATTTCACGTATTATATTGTGTATTGCAAGTATCACTAATTTAATTTTTAGGGATACTTGAGGAGGACTTCACAACCCAAGACATCACTTTTAGGAATGATGCTGGACCAATAAAGCATCAGACAGTTGCACTAAGAGTATTAGAAGCAGATTTTGATTCATTCTATAGATGTTGTTTGGACAGATATCAAGATACCTTATACACAAAAAAGATCGTCATTCTATCGAGATTATGAAATCTATGGCATGATAGCTTTTATTTTTATGAGGCAATAATACTATTTCAAAACTGCTTAATCGAAATATGTAATCCACTGCTCAAGCAGTATAATACAATCACTACACAACACGGAGAGCTTGAGAATTTTACAAATAGTGCTTCAAAATTACACTATAAACGCTGCCCAAGATTTGAGCAATGTCAACTCATATTTTGGTAGACCATGGGAAAAATTCTCTAGGACAATGGTAATGGAAAGTTACGTAGACAACTTATAAATCTTAAAGGATGAATTAAATGGATTGAATCTACAGTCAAATTTATTGTTCAACGCTAATCATATTATCTTGAGATAAAAATAGAGGACCGAGTGTTGTTACAATGAGACAAATAACATAAGAGTCTATCCGAATGTCAGTAGGGGTACAAATACTGCATCAAATTTCATTTTCAAACACTTCATAAATTGTGATAAGTGAATTCCCACAAATATTCCACTATATAGATTTTTCCTAAACATCACTACAGAATGTGTAAAAATGAGCTATTTAAGCAAATGAGTGTCATTGTATAGTCTTTCTACAATAATTTGATTTTTATAAATCTTCTTTATGAAACTTTATAATTAGTAATACACATATTTATTGATATTAAAATTTAGATATATATAATTATTTTTATTTCTTTCTTTAAAATATCTATTATAATTTCTTTCTCACTTTAGAATTTTATTTTTTTCTTTCATTAATTTTTCATATTTTCACTTTTAATTATTTTTTAAAGAATTATGTGTAGTTTTTTTTAAAAAATAATTAAAAAGTGTATAATTTTAATGTTTAATTTATATGTTATATTTGATTTTCTACACTTATTTTGATATCCTTTCGAAATTAACTTATTTTAAAAATAAGATATTTGGATTTAAATTTAAAATCAAAGGAAATACAAAGAAAGTAGAAAAGAGTAAATAAAATCAATAGAAAAACATTGAGAAAAACAAAATGAAAGTAAAAAAAAAAAGTTTAGATACAAGGCAAAAAAGTATGTGTAGTAACTTAATTTAAATACAAGATAAGGAAAATAAAAATATTTTTTTTAAAATAAGCAAATAAAGAAAAAATATCTACACATGTAGCATGCGTGTGTGTACAAACATAGCTAACTTGGACGGTTGAAGGTGTCACGTTAGCATAAAAGATGCAAAAAAAAAAAATCAAAAAAATGAATTTGGGAGGGGGGCAGGGTAATAGGACCCTAATTAAATTTAGTTATTTCTATAATCTTGGTTATAATCTAGCGATACTTATGCCTTATTTATTAACTAAAGATATCTCTAAATATAGTAAGTTCATATTGTATATCCATATTCCTGCGAAATGCGATATTTTAAATAATCTATGAGATATATCTCTTTTGGGAAGAAACTAATTCAACATTAACTTACAATATAGTATGAATCTCTTTTGGAAATTAAGAACGTTATAATTGACACAAATAATGAATATGGAGATGATATTTTTTGTCGTTAATTGTGAAACATTATTGAAGCAAAATACGCACTAAACCTGTTTTTATCAACAAAAGACATTCTTTGAGAAGTGGTTTCTTTGTTTTCTCTAGTAGACTTACGCCCTCATTATAAATATTTTTATTTTTGTCAAACATTATTGAAACAAAATATGCACAAAGTTTTTTTTATCAATAAAAAAACTCTTAGAATGAGCCGATGAATAGTTTGAAGTTACTAAACATTAGAGGAAGAGTGATGAAGAAAATCAGAGTCCGAAGTCAAAAGAGTAAAAGAAATTATCAAAAATTCTAAAAGGGTACATTAATTATTATTTTTTAACTAAAAGGGTAAAATCGCTCCTGACGGAGCGATTTTTCTGACAGAATTGACGTGTTAATTTTTTAAAAAAAACACAAAAATTGCTACTGTAGCAATGATTTCATCCAAAAAAAATTCTTTTTCCTTGAATTGCTGCTATGACAGCGATTTCTCAAAAAAATAATAATTAACAAATGCACCAAATGTTGGACCAAAATGCTGCCTGCCTCTATTAACTTTTTTAATGAAAAAGAAATAGCAGCGATTACAATTTCAATATTTTTTTTTCGAAAAACGCTGCTCTCGCAGCGATATTAAAAAAATAAATTGTCAGGAGCGATTTTACCCTTTTGGTTAAAAAAAAATTGATATGTCCTTTCAAAATTTTTGAATAATTTTTTATCCTTTTGACTCCGGACATTTAATATTGCACGGAATTCATTTTGACATATATTTTCGATGTCAGGGCGGTTCTTATAGCTAGGCAATATTCACATTTTTTTTTTCATAAAAGATTACGTAGATATAATTGTATCGAGATTGTGGTAATCATATCTTACCTTTATGAAACAAACTATTAATTAATAAGTGCTATCGTTAATTTAGGCATGCAAATAATCTTATGGTTTTCAATCAGCTTCCAAGACTTTCCTTCTCCAACTCGCTCAATTGATACGTTGAGGCAATCAATTGAAAATGGACCAAAAAGATCTGTCAAGCTTTAGAAGTCAAAGCATGCATCACATATCATTAACTTAATCTGACGAGTAATCGATACAATACAATACAATACGATTGTTATGAAAAAAAGAAAATGTAAATTTTCTAATCTATTATCAATTATGTTTTGTGAATGGAAAAAAAGAAGAAGAAGGAATCGCAAATTAATTAGTACTTTCACTTTTTTTCTCATCCTAAAAGTAACTTTTTTTTACAGGTAAATTATTACATAGATTTTATATATAAAAAAAGTATCATAATTTTAAAGAAGTAAAAAAAAAAAACTAATTAATGATGTAAGAGTAGAATGAACATTTTAAAATTATTCGGCTCGACAGTCATCCACACAAACACAAGTTCTTACATTCAGATAAGATTTAGCTCTCAACCTTAGCCCTTGAATAACCTCCTTCAACTTTAGTTAGAACATGATATGATATTTTACGATTTATGGAGATAAATACATATAATTAACTAATATGATATATTTTAAGTGGTATGCTTTGGAAGGAACTGACTTTTGAAATCCTTTTTTTCTTATTATACATGGTCATAATATTATTTTTTTAGGCTTCAGGAAATAGCAGGTACATCATATTACTTAAATAATAACTTGATAAACGTATACATGTTCACAATTTTAAAGTCGCACTCCCACCTTATATTTTTCTAATTAAAGCAGTATGTTTTGGAAGAAACTTGTTTAATTTATTCACTAATGACGATGTTGATCTTAGTTTTCTATCTTAAAATTGGCACCTCATGGTATTCTTTATGTGATATGTCAACTTCTTTTTGTAACAAATTAATATCATTAACATAAAACAATCAATGTAGATTGAGTTGACCTATAGTTCAATCAACTTAATATTGGCACAATAATTGAGGAGATTTTTTTCAATGTTTTAGACCTTTAATGTACAGAGAGTCGGAGTCAGGATTGTTATGTCATGAGTTTTAAACCATACCTCCTTTTTGCTTATTTGAGTTCTAGTAGATGAATTTTTTTATACAAATATACAAGGTTTGAACGAAAATTACTGAATTTTGTCGACTTGTAACTACTATACTGGCTCCGCCGCTGTGTTTTGTTAGTAGTATGGTGATTGAGGCATTATCAATCCTCAAAGAAAATGTATGGGATCCATACATGGGACTTGAGGAAAAACTAGAAACAGTAAAAAGAAAGATGGAAGTGTTGATTAGTCGAAGGAGAGATATCGCGGATGAGGTGAAAGATGCAGAGCTCCATTCGAGTAAAAGACGAAAGACAGAGGTTGAAAATTGGCTGAGTAGTGTACAAAAGCTAGAACATGAGTTTCAATGCTTTGAGCAAGAAGTAGAACAGAGTTCAAGCTTTTCGCGCATAGGATTGTCAAATCGTGCTGATAAAATACATGAAGAAATGGAATATCTCCTAGATCAAGGTAAATTTTCTGAAGGAATTTTGCTTCATTTGAATGAAGAGAAGATGCAACAGTTGGTGATGAAACACTTGAAAGGTGAAGCATTTGTGGAGAGTCTAACAAAGGTGTTAACGTCGTTGAGTGAAGTTTCAAGTATTGTCATTTATGGTATGGGAGGCGTGGGGAAAACGACTCTTGCAATGCATATACATGATCATCTAATCAAAGAATCAAGATTTTCGGGTAATGTTTACTGGATTACTGTATCACAGGATTTTAGCATTTCTAAAATTCAGAACAATATTGCTAATACTATCGGTCTAGACCTTTCGAGTGAGGATGATGAGAAGAAGAGGACAGCAAAGTTGTTCCATAGTTTGAAGAGGAAGAAAAACTTTGTGTTCATATTGGATGATGTATGGAACATATTTGATGTAACAAAAATGGGAATTCCACTGGAAACTGGTGGAGGTAAGATGATCATAACTAGTCGATCGTCTGAGGTGTGTGATAAGATTGGCTGCCAGAAGAAAGTAAGAGTAGAAACTCTTTCAATGAATGAATCATGGGAATTATTCATCAAGACACTTGGTTGTCAATGGTGAGATCTTTCGATGGAGATAGAAGAAATCGCGAAGAAAATGACTAAGAAATGTGATGGATTGCCACTGGGGATAATAACTATGGCTGCAAGTATGAGAGGAGTTAACGATGTTTTTGAATGGAGGGACGCGTATGAAGAATTCACAAACTCTTGTATGGAAATGGAGGATATGAACAATGACGTGTTTCCAATTCTCCAGTGTAGTTATAACAGATTGAGAGATCCAAGACTACAAAAGTGTTTTCTTTATTATTGCTTATACCCTGAAGACTACAAAATTCGGAGAGATGAATTGGTTCGCCTTCTCATAGTGGAAGAGTTACATGTCAAAAGGAACAACAGGAAAGCAGAACTTGACCAAGGCTATGCAGTATTGAACAAATTGTCGTGAATGGAAATGGATCTCGATGTGTGAGGATGCATGATTTGGTGAGAGAGATGGCGTTGCGAATTGCAGGAGATGAAATTAATTTGATGGTGAGAGCAGGAGCACAATTGCGCGAAATACCAGGGGAGCAAGAATGGACAGAGGACTTAGACAAGGTTTCTTTGATGAATAATGATATAAGCAAAATTTCACATCCCTTATCCACTATATGTCCAAAACTTACAACTTTGTTATTGCAAGGAAATTGTAGTCTGAGTCAAGTTATCGATCCCTTTTTTGTGAAGATGCCTGGTCTACGTGTTTTGGATTTAAGCTACACCGCGATACATCAGCTGCCTAGTTCAGTGTCAAATCTAGTAAGTCTCTCTGCATTACTGTTACGACGTTGTTATGGACTAAGATTTGTGCCACCATTGAACAATCTCAAGAACCTCATTGAGTTAGACCTTTTCCACACAATTATCCAGGAAGTGCCCCAAGGTTTAGAAAGCTTAGTTAAATTAAGAAGCTTGGACATGACAAGAGATGAAAGAGTTCCAAAGACACTATCTAAGAAACCAGCTGTGGACATTTTAGCTAAGCTCTCTAATCTTCAATTCCTCTCAATTCCTTTCGTTGTACGAGTAGAAGACTTAGTAGGGATGAGACAACTAGAGGTATTTCATGGGAAGTTTATTGATGTTTGTAGTTTTAATAGATTTGTCAAACATCAACAGCGTTGGGGGAAGCCGAGTTCCTTTGTAATTACTTTAGATACAAAAAGTTCTTCCGAGCCAATTTTGGAGAGTGATCATCATTCTTATGATTTGACCTTTTATGGTGAACGGGTGATTCTAAGGCATCTTCATCTCACTGGAGACAACATAGAGATGCTACGCTATGACCAGATAGTAGATGAAGAGCGAAATGTGACTCTTCTACCAGTAAACATTCAGGAGTTGCTTATTTCAGAATGTGATTTTCGCACGTTGGGTAATAGCTTGTTAGATGCTATTCCATCTCTGATTCAGACCAAAGACTTGAGACTAATTAAAATTGGAAGATGCAATGGGATAGAGTTCCTAATTAGGACATCGAATTATAGCTCAACGAGACATCAGGGACTCATGTCTACTTGGAACACACTTGATACTCTTGAGAGATTGGTTCTGCATTGCTTAAAAGAATTCAGTAGTCTTTGTAAGTTGGAATTAGGAGAACCTTTGCCTCCTGTTGGAACCTTTTCCCATCTCCGGTGCCTTGAGGTTTCGTTCTGTGATAAAATGAAGAAGTTAATCCCTAAGTGGCTGCTGCAATACCTCCAAAATATCACAGAAATTACTGTAAGGGTCTGCAATGAAATGGAAGATAATAATAGCAGATGATGAAGAAGAACAAGTTAATCAATGCGCGAGTTCTACCTCATCATCGCCTATTATTGTTCTACCAAAGTTGCAGATGCTTTATTTACATGCATTGCCAGAACTCAAGAGCATATACAAGGGAAGAATGACTTGTGGTTCTATTCAACGTGTAACAGTTTCGTTATGTGGGAAGCTAAAGAGACTTCCATTTACTCTTCCTCTTCGAAATGGGCAGCCATCAGCTCCACCAGATCTTGAATTTATCAGAATGAGTGAAAAATCATGGAGAACTTTGGATTGGGACCATCCTCAATACAAGAATGTCCTCCATCCTTTTGTGAAAAAAACATAGATACAAACCTCAGTTACATAAATATGTCTACTCATTGTTTAGATTATTGTAGCATGGCTTCATGTATATGGATTATCTCAAGCTATATAGTTCATTGTGATATTTTATTTTAATAATCATCTATCTTGAGCATAACTTTTACTTGTATCTGAAGTATTGTTGAGATTATATGAATGATTGCGAAAAGAGAAACCGATTAGAAGTGGTTAAATAGGGGAGAAATATGTTGCAAAATATCTAGTTGAATCTAGCTTTTTTGTTTAGTACTGCAACAAGGATGAATACACTATATATCGAGTGGTAAGATTTGTGTATATCCTACCCTCTCCAGACTCCACTTGTGGGACTACACTAGGTATGTTGTCGTTGAGGCCACCAAAGGATGTGGTGCAATGAATGGGGTTGCACCCCTTAACCAAAGGTCTCGGCTTCGAGCCCTAGGTGTGGAAAAATCCTTGGTAGGGAGCACTACCTGACACGAATATGGATTAGTCGGACTCCAATGGGGGTAGGGACATCGGTTGAGAAACAAAAAAAATAAAAATTAAGTTCATCCTCTTTTGGAGACATACTCTAGCTATGCGTCTATTCAGAACATAAAGAAACCCAAAAAAAATTAACAAGAGAGTGTCATCACATTGGAAAAACTCTGACTGAGCAGAGTACTAGACATTCATAGTATGCTGCAGTTCAATGTACATACAGAAGGAACCCTATCTTTGCAGTGTTACAAACAGAATCAGCAGCATTCTGCACTATGAAGTTCAAAAATATTTCGAGTTAGAATGCATTTGTATTTACAACTTTCCTCACTTTTTCATCTTTTCAGTATTTTCTTCCCATCACGATTTTGATTTCTAACTCTTCTTTTCTTTGAAGATTTTTGCCGCTGCCATGTGTAGCGGTCATTGGAAGTCTCATCTGAATTCCTTTAAGCATAAATGAAGTGGATCATCACATGAATTAGTATTGGCCCTGTGTGCACCTTAAAAGAATTTAGGCAGAAGTGAGTCAGTGACTGACTGTCCAAAAAATAACAATCCTGAAGAAGCCAATGATTTTATCTGCTCTTTCACATTGATCGTTATTCATTAGATCGTTGTCGTGCTTTTGAATAAAGCTCAAGTGTATCTGCATGGCTAGAGTCAAGACACAGTGCTGCTTCACAATCTCGAATGGTAAATGTAGGCTCATTCATCGAGTCATGAAAAGCTGCTCGAAGATGGAGCAGATGTAAGTCGGGCTTGAAAGCTATGACTTTTGTTAGCTCTGAAATTGCCTCAGATTCCTTATGGTCATCCATTAGAACTGAAAATACAAATACAAGATATTACTTCTCTAGCCAATCAATCAACTAAGAGAAATAAAGATTTCCAGTAGCAGAAATGATCTCTTGCATGATCTTACTTCTCAGATTTTATTTCTCAGATCTGATGCAAAAATATTTATTTATGTTTGGCAACAAAGTAAAAGTGACCATATATTAAGACATTAGTCCGATTTTCAAGTGAAACAGCCAAAAGACTTGAGTCGCTTCTCCCATCAGCCAAGTGAAGTTCCCTCAATAGCAAACATTTCTTCTCTGCTACCAAATATGTCCACTTTGTAGCACGGAGACTAGGTTGTACAAGATGGATTCTTTTTAAATCAAACAACAATGATGGTGCGCCCGAAGCAATCATAAGAATACATGAAATTGAAGAAAGATTTGGTTGACCAAGTAGTTAACTTTTTGTCATTACACATGTTAAGGGACAGAATTCAAGTGGATTTCACTAATATCTTTCTCTTTTTTTAAATATGCATACCAACCTATAGTTCCACACAAGAAAACTCATATATAAGCATGCATAAAAAGTTATACGTCATTACATAGGACAAAAGCAACTAGACAAGCCGCCTAGGACCACAATCAATAAGACACCACCTCACTACATATGGCATGAAAAGATGCAACTTACCAGCTGCTTTGTATCTATATGGATATGTCCTGAGGGGATCTAACTTTGTTGCCATTGTAAGATCACTTTTTGCCAATTCACGATCACAATATTCAGAACGCTTCTCATAAGCTGATGCATTGTAGCTTGCCTTTTCAATCAACTTTGTCATCTCATCATAGGCGTCTTTCCTCTGGTTTTTGAGGTGGTAAACACGTGCCAGGCCCTGATGGGCTCGTGTATGCTTTATAGTCAAGGCATTCACGTAGCAATCAATTGCATTGTCTAGCTTATCAACATCTACATAGATACTTGCCAGATTACTCAGAGCCTGCATGAGTATGTAACTTTTTTTGAGTGAATGTTCTGGTTCACTAAACATCATGTATTTGCATATTCCTGAAAGGAGTACTAACCTGGCCTTTCCTAAGACCATCTGAAGGGCATCTAAGAGCTTCCTCAAGCAGTTGTATTACATACAATGATGACTCAGAATCTGAATTTGTTTCTGATAAAACATATGCTTTTAGGAAAAAGGCTTCAAATGATCTCTGGATTGAGATGGACTCTTCAGCTTTAGAAATAGCTTCTTCACGATAACCTGTGTCATATAGTATCCATCCTTCATAGACTAGCCTTTCATATTCGGTGGTAGCTTGGTTCCGGGCTTCTCTCAGACTACGCATTGCAGCTCTGTGGCTGTTCAACCTGTAATAAAACTGCAAATTAGTCTTACAGAATTCATGGAGCACAATAGAACATTACTCAAACTCCAGCCAGGTATTCAACTTGAGCTACTCATGCATGAGAAGACAACTGCCTGATGCAAAGTTGTTACGATGAACTGAGAGTTATGATTTAAAAAATTGTTTTAACATAGAGAAGTGAGATCATACTTTAATCGATCATTTAGAGATTGTTCAAATACCGAAACAAAAAAATAACTGCACACATTTCATGGTTAATCAATTGATGTAAATTTTAAGAGCTTCAAGTTTCTTAAAGTGACTCAATGTAGACAGCCAGCAATGTAACATGCAGCTGATCAGGAATGATTGCCAATGACAAATAAAAAACTAAATATATACTTTCATCATACCGTAAAAGAAGGAGAGATTGCCTGAACAGTAAGAGACTCTTCCCAGGGTCATTAGCCAACATGTGGTGAACAACACCTAAGGAACCAATATCATCTACAGAGGACCACCTGTCATATAGTTGCATCCAGCAATCAGCCTGATTACGCTGCTGAACAGTATGGCGTAGCAGCTCCACCAGTGTATCACCTTGCAATTTCCCATGGAACATCACGTACTGGGGATCCAAAGTCAACAACGCTCTGACATCCCTTAAAGCCCCTTCATAGTCTTCCAAGGCTATTAAGAACCAAGTACGAAGCTCAAGGCAGTCAGGAGAGACCTTGAAACCAATTATTTTGTCGATCTCAGAAATAGCTGCCTCAGTTCTATTCTCCTCAACCATTGACATAGCTCTGTATTTATATGGATAAGTAAGGGTTGGATCCAATTCAGTAGCAGTAGTCAAGTCCATCGTTTTTTCCTTGCCATGACAATACAGGGATCGCTCCTGATACATCCACCCGCAAGGTGTACAGTCAGATATGAGGGAGTTAATCAACTTATATGCCTTATACATATGGCCGCGCTTGTACTTGGCTCTGGCAATGCCAACTATGGAATAAACATGACCAGCTTCAACAGCTGCCTCAAACCATTTCTGAGCATCTTTATACTCTTTTCTTTCAAGCATCACACAACCTAGCTGGTGGAACGCAAGCTGTTTCTGCCAGCCTACGCTTGAAAATTCTCCAAGTCTTTCCAAGAGCATTACAGTTGTGTTTGATTTCATGTCCTCCTCCATAGCTGTTCGGGTCAGAAAATAATACAGCAAGAACGAAGCATGCCCTGCAGAAGCTAATCTATCCTTACCCTCTGAACTGCAGAAGAGCCTTGACACGTTGGGGTTGTGCATTGAATTTGGAAGTTCCCTCAATAGCACCTGCAAGCAAGCTGCCACGAGAACGTATGCGGTCTCCTCCAGCCCATACTCAATAAGTAACATAGCACTATCCATATCAAAAACCAATGATGTTAAATAAGCATCACAAGCAGACTTCATTTCATTGCAACAAAACTTGTTGGCCAATGATAGGAGCTCTAAGACAGTTTCTGGATCAAAAGACTCCACACTTTTCGTTCTGCTGAACATCTCAGCAGCTTTCATCCCCTTTGCAGAAATCCCATTCTGTGAAAAATTTATCTTTTCCCTTCGAGACTCCATAAAACCATCATACAACATCACTTCAAATGGCCTCGAAAGTGAAGCCATATTAAATCTCCTACACCTAATCTCTTCTTCCCCAATGCAAAAAGACATATCATAATCCTCCTCCTCATAACCATGACTAATTGATGTTGAACATTCCTCATCTCCAACAAAAGCTTCACTATCCTCATCTTGTACAGGCCTCTGGTGACACGAACAAGGATCAGTAGCTAATTCAGGATTATACCCTGACACCAAAGAACTCCTCGGACATTCAATACTCCGTCCACAACAATCCATAGCCGATACACCAATAAGCTCATCCTCTCTTCTATCAAACCTCAACCACGCGGAAAGCACAACCTTAGAATGCACATCAACAGCATGTTCTCTACCCGACTTTAAGCACTTCCTAAATAACTTAGGATCTGATAACCCCTTAAATAATGCACATTGTTCAAGATACATCCCTGATATCTCAAACTTAGAACAACCCTTCATCCTACGATAAACATCAGCTAACGTCTCCACAAAATTAACAGATTTCAAATAAGATTCAATCTGGGGTTCAATAAAATCAGTTTGGGGTAGGCCATAACTAGCTAAAGCTTCAACTAAAACAGCAGCTTTCACATTATCTTTGGGTTGCATAGATTGGTAATTCCTATTAGACTTTGACCTAACAGAATTTACCCTCTCATGAAGATGTTGTAGAAATTTCTCACCAACCCCACCATAACCATTAGTTGTGGTTTTACCAGATTGATTAAAAGCGTAAGTTTGTGTTCCTTTACATCCTTCAATCATATTCAAACTACGCATCGTTGCAAAAATGTTATGTTGCATATTCCCTCAAATTAACAAAACATACAGTATCAATCAATCACCCAGAAAGAACAAAAAATAAAATAATCAATGGGTAACTCAAAAAAACTAAATTTATACAAAAAATGAATAAATTACCCGCAAACACCACTGTTGAAAAAGGGGGGGGGGGAATGGAGAAAACAATGGTGTTGCAGGTTATTTGGGGCTTTTTAACAATTCTGGGTGTCTATTAGTATTATTTTTTTCTCACTCCGATTCTTTTAGATTTTCTTTTTGGTGAAGAAGAAAAGAAAAGGAAAAAAGGGGACATTGATGGGTTGATTTTTCTCTTAGTTTAGGCGAAGAACAAATGTAGATTGATTATGAAGGAAGAATGGTGGCCATTCAAAGTGTAAACCACTCATTACAGATATACAAATTACACTTACGTGTATACTCTGCTTTCCCAACAAAAATGGAATGGCTGTATATTCAAATCCGTTGAAGGTGGAGAGCCTATCAAAAACGAAGAAGAACAATACCATTTTTTCGACCCGAATCCATAATTTTTAGGAAAAAATTGATACCTCCATTAATGGAGTCTAATTAGCTCAATTCATATTAATTAGCCTATGGGATCACAGTTACTCAAAACTGTTTAACATATAATAGCAATCGACTCTTTCGATCAGCGCGAGATATTCCAACTCTTATTGCTCGCACAAAATTGGATATTTGAAGTATGAACAATATAAGTTGGGATTAAATATTTTGTAAATTTATAAATAGTATTAACTCTACAATAATTAATCTCTAAATTATTGAGATACGATTTTAAATGAATTTTTTGTAAGTATTATTTATGCTACTATTTTTAAAGGCCGAACTCATAAATAGATCTTTAAATTTGTTGGGTTTTTTTTCTCACGTACCTCAACTACACTATTTTTCTATTGAATCATTGCACCATCCATAACTTGTTCCTTTTAAACATTGTTGGCTGATTTTGATCGATTTTTCTATTGTAAATGTGTTCAATTGTGTTCGTATTGTAATAATTTTGAATATTGAAGAAATGAAAACAAATTGTGTGTTAGTCTCATTTGTTTTTTAATGTGTTCAAATGACTTGAAGTAAAACACAATTATTCTCGAATATTTTCACTATCAATTGAAATAATGAGTTCTGGAATAACATATGTATCATCTATCAATACCCCTCACAAAATGTGGTTCCATATCAACCAACGGTATTTAAAATGAACAAATTATGGATGGTTTAATGATTCAATAGCAAAATAACATAGTTAAAGTACCTCAGAAAAAAAACTCAACAAGTTTACGAATTTATTTATGTATTTAGCCATTTTAAAAACGTTTCAAAAAGATGCATATTACGATTACGTACTATTTATTTTAACAACTCTAGTAAAAATCTCAATATTTATGAGATACCCTCAAATATAATTATTTCCCTTGAGTATTTATATGGAAGATGCATGCAATATGTAAACATATAACAACATCACATGCATGATAATATTATTCCAAAGTTGATTGTGAGGATCAAAATAAAATTATTTTAAAAAGGATGAAAGACGACAGATATGCTCATTCTCAAAGAATGCTAGATCCGCATTAATAGGCACATATATTTGTTTTCTTATAAATAAAAAAATAGGCAAACATATCCCTATGGGAAACTTATTATATAGTACTAATAATAATAATAATAATAATAATAATAATAATAATAATAATAATAATAATAATAATTTGGTTCGTGTTACAGAGTCTAAATGAAAAAGAACAAAACTTGTGTCGGAGAGAGTTGACTTTTTCGAATCTTTTCAGACCATGTGTTTGTCCGAATATAATTTTTTTGTGAAAAAATAATTATTGAATATAATATAATATATAACTGACTACATTTTTGGGTAATATTATGAAAAGTTAATAATTCGAAGGAAAATGACTTCTTCCTAAAATTGGACGAACCTCAAGAACTTTAATTAAGCATTTTTGTCTTAATCTCAAAAGATACATTTTTCTTTCATGAAGTTTTTGAAAATTCTTAACTTTTATAGAAAGATAATGTTTGTTGACTATTAATGTGCTAATACGTAAATGAGATGAACGGTAATTAGATTAAGATAATATAATCTTCATTCGATTTAATTCTTTTAGTATGAACATGACTTAAAAAGGCAAATGTACTATTGAACTATTGCGATCATTGACAAGTTTTTTTCTAAATTGTTCACATTGAGAATGGACTAATTACTTCTTAATTATATTTTGATATATCCTATTATTAGCTTAGTCAATTTAGCTAAGCTTACCCTAATGCATCAATTTGTATTTTGGTCATATAGCACCTTATTCAAACCATATTATACGAGTTGGACGTTGATTTTGTTCACTTTATCATGAAAAAAGAATTGATCATCATAATATATACTTTAAAGTACGCCATTTAGATCTCAAATACTTAGACTATATACTCTCTTTGTTAATTTTTATCGTCATGTTTCGCTTCTTCAAAGTCAAATTAAACTGTATGAATTTTGATTAATATTTTAAAATATATTTTTTAAGTTATAGTAATATGAGAAGAATTACGATTTATAGTATTTTGTATAATTTTTAAATTTCAAGTATTATAGCTATCTAATTTATTTTAACTTTTACATCAAGCTAGACTCTAAAAAATGAAAAATGAAAAATGAAAGGATAATGGATTTAACTGCTACTGCTCACAATGTAAATTAATTATCCACATTATCATATATGAGTAATTTAACATGTTAATAGAATGTTATTTGTCTTACTCTTTGAATCTTTGAGGTTATTAAATGTGAGTATAATTTGGAGTGGTAATAAAACAAACTCCATAAAAATATAAATTTTTTATTCTTTTTGTAGGAATGCTAACGCGCAATTTTACGTTTTTTCCCACTTGCTCATTCACTTATTTATTACTGTTCTTTATCTTATTTTGATCGGTAAAAAAAGAATAGTATACAACTCACTTATTAACTCTGCTAATTTTAACCTATTTAAATTCAATCATATCCGTTTATATTTAATATTCTCTAGCTAGTTACTTATATCATATAAGTTAATATAAATAATGTAATTTTTTTAAAAAAATTATTCATCTCACGAATCACCGATACAAACTCGATCATACTCTAATCATATATAGCTATATTATGTGTAGTGGAAGCAGCTAAGCAAAGGTAGGTTAGGAACACAGCCCGTGATTCCCGTCGCAATGCAAGCTGCAAACAACAAATTAATTTTCCTTTCTTTAATACATTTATAGTCAGATACACCAAGGCATCATATAGAAAAATAGAACAATATTAATATTGAAAAAGAATAAAAGAAAAATAGTAAACAAATCGTATGTCATAACAAGTCATTATTTTGAAAGCGATTTTAATCTGACACTAAATTATTGTATCGAATATCATTGCCTAGGATTACAGCCATTGCTAATGTATGATCACATGACTAAGAGTTCGGAGATTAAACAAAATATATAATTTTCAAAAACTATTTATTCGAAGAAGAAGAAGAAGAAGAGAGTATTTCATTGATAAAAATATCGAAAAGTAATGTATTGCTTATATAAGCTAAAATTATAAATAATTAATTGCGGAAATATATTTTACGCTTTTAACAATACATAGAAATTAAACTCTTTACTTGCTCTGATCCGCCTAATCAAACCCAAAAAAAAAAACACTATATATACTTTCCATTTGTCATGTTAGTAAAGTTGCCTTTCAAATAATCCTCATTCTTCCAAAAAGTTAAAAAGCAAAATTATTGATTTAGGGATTACGTCTTATTAATGTCTCATTTATTAGACATGCTAGCGTTTAACTAATATTTGAAACTTTTTGTTAGAAAAATATTTATATATAGTTGACTCCCTAAACTAACTTATCTGCTAATTTTTTGCCCCCCGTTTTACACTGAAAATGTAAACTTGACTTCACTTCACCAATTTGAACTATATTAACCCTTTAAAAAAAAAAGGAAAGGAAATGGTAGCTATATGTAATTATATATATGAAAATTTTACACCATATGAGTTATATATGACAAATACGATTCTCGATCAACCTCAATAGGAATAGGCATGTGGTTTTACGATTTGTTGAGATTAATAGTTAATTATAACAAGTAATATATTTTAAGTGGTTAATTAATTAACTAATCTATATAAAACACATTTCAGAATACATACATAAGTAATTTAAAGGAGTAAAGCGTCTAAGTCAAGGGGCAAAATTAAAAATATCTCAAAAATTTGAGTTGGATGTGCCTAATAAAAATCATTATCATGTGTTAAGATACTCAATTAAAATAAGCCAAATTTCAAATTCTAAATAAAATATTCTGACATATTTAAGATATTATCCATATATTTCGATCAATATATATTTATTTTACTAGAAAATTGAACCGCAATTAATCGACATAGGATTTACTTTACCATATTTAAATTTAATGACCTAATAAATCTCCTATCGCAGTTTGTCTTGGACTAGATCTAGAACTACGTATTAAATTGCTGAAGAATTAAAATTAAATTGGATGGGGCCGGTTGGTTAATTACACACGATAATTTCCTACCTAACAATGTGAAAGGGGGAATTATTTTTGGAAAAGAGAGAATTATTTTATTTTTTGGTTTAACAAAAAAAAAAGAAATATAAGTTGCAATTTTTATGTTGGAATCTTTTGAGAATGATGTGACATAAAAATTGACAAATTCCAATCTTAAATAGAGTGGTCCCATGACTTGTGTTTTTTTAATATCTATAAAATAAAATAAAGTGACAAGAGTAACCAAAGATTTATTTTCAAATTAATTGGACTCCATCAATAAATAATATTATATTTGAATGTTTACTTGGCCTTTGCATGCACTGTTTCTCTCAAATTGGTGAAAAGTTTATGTTTTCAACGATTTTGAAACGTCAATTAATAAAACTGCCTAAGTTTACTTTGTTCATTGTTTGTATGTAATATCATATATATATATATATATGGTATTAAAAATTATTTATATAACAATGTATAGAGAAGTTCGCCTTTACTTTCAATCTTATATTATGAATTTAAGTCAGTAAAAGCAAAAAGTAAAAACTCTCGAGAAATAAATTAAAAAAATAAAGATCACAGTATTATTGTTATTACACTTTTTACAAAAATATTTTGCTTGTCGACTTAAGAATTATTGTGGAGTTACTAGTAAGAGTCAAAATAGTCATAAAAAGAAGACTTATTCACACAAATTAAAATATTCAATTGGTGGAAAAAATTTCAATAATTTTTAAGTAACCGCATAATAAAAAAATGATTTAAGGAAGACATTTGAGACCATATCAAACAAACCATCAAATATGATTTTCCACGGAAGTACAAAGAAGAGCTGGTCTCACATGAGTTTAATATACTCTTTCGTCCCAATTTATGTTATAATATTTTTAAATCAGTCTAAAATAAAATGCTAATTTTTTTTAATTTTATTAACAATTTAACTTTAGATATCTCAATCTATCTTTAATAAAATATTAATTTATAATCACACAAATATTTATCACTAAAATCAAATCTTTTTTTCTGATGCTTCAAATATGTGCTTAGACAAATACCTTCACATAAATTAATACATATAAAATATCTTTTTCTTCCTTTATTTTTTCATTTTGTGTCAAGATTTGTGGTGCCCTTATCATCCATGAAAGCATGCATGAATGGTTGAATTTACTATATTCACACACAAACATACATATATTTATATATATATATATATATATATATATATATATATATATATATATATATATATATATATATGCATGGAAAGTTAGATAAATAATTGGAGAGAGAGAAGAGTCTTGATCCAACTTCTAGGTAAAGTCTATATGGTTGATTTTTCCATTTGTTCTACTTAGAATATTTCTCTTGTATAGTAAGTATACTTCTCCTCAAATAGAAAGAAGAATAAGTAGAAGTATGCTCAAAAGTCTATTTCTTCTCCCTTTTTTTTTTCATTAGGAGAAGGTAGAGCTAGCTATTAGCAAGTATGATGGAGGATAGTGGTGACACTGAATTTTCAAAAACAAGCCCTAATTCTAACCAAAATGAGGAAGAGGACGACAACGTCACCTCGACCAAATTACATAAGGATGGAGGAAGTTCAAGCATCAGTACTATAGAAGAGAGTGAAAAGAAGTTCTCCGTGAGGCCTTATGTTCGATCTAAGATGGTTAGACTCCGATGGACGCCTGATCTCCATCGTCGTTTTGTTCATGCTGTGGAAAGACTTGGTGGACATGATCGTAAGTTTCAAGAATCTTCTTGATTGTAATTTGTTGAGATTTTTGCTTATCAGGTATCAGAAATTCACTAGTTCAACTAATCTTGATTCGCGTGAAATAGTACCTATACTAATTAAGAGGACAAAAGTTTGCTTTTTAATTTGGAGTTTGTAATTGATCTAAATCTCATAATTAGGGTAATTCACCTTGTTAATTAAATGTTTGTGTTTCTTCATCTTTTTTATGGTACAGGAGCAACACCAAAATTGGTTCTTCAATTGATGAACATAAAAGGACTCAACATTGCTCATGTCAAGAGCCATTTGCAGGTAACTAATTTAAGAAAAAAACAATTATCTATAGATTTCTTCATCCATATAATTATGAAATATAGTTAGATTCATATAAACTACTATACCTTTTCCTAATTTTTTTGTTTGTTTTCTAATTTGTTGTTTACATAGATGTATAGAAGCAAGAAGATTGATGATCCATCTCAAGGTATATATGTTGTTTATCTTTTAAATTTACAAGTTTAGGGTTTTAATATGGTAAATCTTACTAATTTCTAGTCCTTTATAAATCTTTTAGGGATTACAAATCATCACAAGCTTTGTATGGAAGGTGGAGATCCATACATCTACAACTTGAGCCAACTCCCTATGCTCTCAAGCTTCAAGCAAAGGTTCAATTCCACTTTTAGGTATGTCAATTTATTATATTCAAATCCATAAGAATTACGCCTCAATTACAGTCAAACGTTTCTATAACAACATCGTTTGTCTGATGATTCTTTGATTGCTATGGAAAATATTGTTATAAAGAACGTATAATATGGCATAACATGAAAAGTCGATTCCACAGAAAACATATGATTATTATAGTGAAATGTCGTTGCTGAGGATAACTATTTTAGAAAAATCTAAATAGGTTATATGAATCTTTACTATTCATGTTGCTCTATTTAAATTCGTCTCAATGAGATATTTTTAATTAATTTATTACTCTTTTCCCTAGATATGGAGATGTTTCTTCTAGGAATTATCAAGATCATGACTTGATGCATAGCTCCATCATGGGACAAAGCACAATTGAAAAGGCAAGAATAGGATTGTACACTACACTCAATGAGAGGATCTTTGGCAGCAACCCTATTGATAAGCTCACTCCATTATTCCAGATAGCTGAAAAATCTCAAGCAAGAGTATTGAGTACTCCTTTGAAAAGGAAGGCTATGGATTGTGACCTAATTGACCTGAATTTATCCCTAGGAGTAAAGCAAAAACACAACAGACATGACAACGACGACGATGATGATGATGATGATGGGAGTACTTTAACATTGTCATTGTCCTCACAAAGATCTCCTTCAAGATTGAAAGAAGATGTTAAATATGCTATAATTGAAAATGCAAGAAGAGGGGCAAGTACTCTAGATCTGACTCTATGAATGTGACATGATGATTCTAAGTGAGATCTTGAGGTACTTGTTTCTAAGGTTAATGCATTGTGTTGAGAATCTCTATGACCTATTTACTAAGTTAATATTACTACTCTAGTATTTAATTTTATGAACTTTACTTTGATTACTGCGCTTAGAATTAAAAAAAGTAAGAAGAATTTTGAATCTTATATTACATACAAAATTAAAAAAGGCTCGTAATGAAACAGAATGATCTTAAATTTTATGGTCTTGAATATAATATATATAAGGTAAAATGATGAAGTTAAAAATTACTTATATAGAAAGTGACATATTTTTAAATAGACTAAAAAATGAGTAAGATGTCTAAATGTTTTCTTCATTTTAGATTTTATTAGTAATTTTTATAAGAACAATCTTTAACCTACACGGACATGAAATAATTATGCATACATTATCTCTATTTATGTGGTTCAATCTAGTGATAATATTCTCACTTTTATTATGATTGATTCTCATGAGAACAATTATCATGTTATTTACCTATTGAAACTTAAATAATTTATTCTGATTCTACTAAAAAGAGATATGTCATATTATTATATTAACTTTTCTTTTGATTTTCGGTCATTAAGGTGTATATTATCATTTCTATCTTTTTAGAAAAATATATCGCTTAGTATCTAGACATAGTTTATGTCATGATTAACCAAGTATGTGTATTTTTAATTTTCTTTTTCTTAAGCTTGTCATATGTTTACCGTTTATTTCGTAAACCAATGGTGGTTAAATAAATTGCAGCCAAAACATAATCACCCAAAACTTTAAAGATATAAAATCTTCTCAAGGCTCTAGTGACTTCTAGCACATCTTTGCTTTTCTCTCCACAATTTCATTTTGTTGACGAGTATACATACATGATCTTTGATGAACTATCTCATTTCTTTGAAGAACTTTTCACCAACTAAATTAACTATCAAACCTTATAACTTTGACAGACTTATCAAACTGTGTTTGCACATACTTGTCAAAGTACTGAAGAGACATGCAACCATCTGATTTGTGCTTTAACGAACATAATTAAGTTATTCTAATAAAATCATCTGCCATAGTGAATTACAAACAAAACGAGTCTTCTATCCAATGTTTTCTATTTAAAATAAGTCAATAACATACCCTCAAGAGCGGCTCAATTGAATAAGAAATCTAAAGCCAGATTTTTAAAAAAGAAATCTTATGCTTATTTAATAATTATGTATATAGTCTCATAAAATTCTAAAATATATAATAATTGATTATTATCATTTTCAATTGTCAATATAATATTTCTTGTAATAATTAGTTAGACACAAATAAACATATGTAAATTATTATACGTTATGTATCACTAAAAAATGTTTACATCTTATAGAAGTTCTTATTGATTATAGTTTTGAAATTTTTATCAATTAAATTAATTGTTATACAAACTGTCAAAATATTACAACAGTAGTAGGAATATTTTTTTTAAAAAAAGTTGAGACTTCATCTGATTGAATATTCCAATTAAAATAGAAAAACAATTGTATAAAGTAACAAACTATTAATTCAAATTAAATGATATTACCACAGTTTCATTTAATTTTAATCCGTAGAGAACACTTTGTCATTTGCCTCTCTCCCCAGAAATCTCGCTCGCCACTCTCCCCGTCTCTCTCACTTTATACAAATACAAATGTATAAACTACATTTATGTTTGTATAAAGCGAGAGCAAACAGTATATACTAATACAAATACATATGTTTTCGTCCTATACACTTATAATATCAAATACAGATTTTCCCCTATCAATTTTCTTTTGCCTTTCTCTCTTTCTCGCTTTAGACAAACACAAATTATACAAATTACAATGTCTATTTTTTGTTTGTATAAAGCTACAACTTACAATTGTATATCATAACAAAAAAGTTATACTCATACAACTTACAACCAAGTTAGTTTCTTATTTATATACAGATTCCAAATATATACTTATACAATTGATTTTTATATATATGTATATCGAAACATACAGATTAATAGTCATAACAACCATAAAATTCGTTATGGAGCGCAATTATGTAAACTATAGTTATAGCATACAAATATGATTTTTGTGTTTGCTTAATTTTTTTTTAAAAAAAAAACCCTAAATTTTACTCATTAAAGTATCATTTTACTTTTATATGTTTCATATTATATTTAATTATAAAAATAGATCTAGACCATGGTGAATGTTACGCTTTAGAAGACATTCAAAGTTAAGACAACATCTTTTGAAACTTAATTATTTTATAAGCTAATTAACTTGAGCTTGAAATGTGTAAGCGACATCTAAAACAATTGAAGACAATCTTATAAAGTTATTTTAAAATATGATTGATTCAAATTGATATAAATTAGACAAATTAAGAAGTAGAAATAAATTACAACTTTAATTGACTACAAGTTCTTATTATAATTACACCAACTTTATTTTAAGAAAAATAATAAAATTAGATTTTAAAAATATATGCATAAAAATTAGTAAAATGTTGACGATAAATTATTAAAAGAAAATTTAAATAATACTAACAATAAATATATAATTACTTATATATATATATATATATATATATATATATATATATATATATATATATATATTAACATTGAATAATTCTGAGGCCTTATATTTTCAAGGTTTAAAGTCACTTCGGTGGCTTTAGGGTTGAGTCGCCCATATATGAACCTAATGCATATAATTTTTTTTGTTTGTTGGAGAAATTATACATAATACATAATCAAAGAAATGTATATAGCGTATTCATTAATATTTGATAAAATGATTGTTTATGGTGAAAAAAAATTGTATTCAATTATAAATTGAGACGGAGAAAGTATACACTATTACTTATGTTAGTGTAATTTTAATTATAATTTATATCATAATTTAATATACTTGTTAGTAACAATCACCTACTTCCATGACATCTCTAAGAAAATTTGGCACCAAGTTTCCCAAATTGATGTGGATTTTTGAGAAAACATATAAAAGTGGATGTTCATGTTTTAGTGTGCTTCTCAAGATTATTACAAAAATTATCTTTACAAAGAAAGTGACAAAATGAAATAAAGGATGCATGAGGATGACCAAATGTTGATAGGAAGAAAGTTATAGGTATTTGTGTTGTTGGAATATAGTGTATGAACCTTAGTGCCATAAGATGTGTGTAAAGTTAACATGAAACTTCCCTTCTATTGATAAAAAACTATATTGCAAAAATAATTAGTTACAAAATTCATATTTCGAAGCTGATCAAAAGCTACTTGAAGAAAGACAGAATTATTTAAAAGATAATATATTTTGTTGCTCGAGCTTTGAATATTGGAATAATAAATTAATTAAGAGCATTTCTAGGTTCAGAAGAGGATGTTTGTTTGTATTATATAGAAAAGGGCAAAATATTGGTAAACCCATGGTAGACTTCACTTATGAAGTTGTAATTCCAAGATAACAGGTATTGTCTGTAGGAATCTTTCTTATAAATAAATATACATAACCTTATTTGGCTCTTAATTAGACTCTTCGCGAATATTTTTATCGTCATAAAATAAGTGTTATTTTAGTAAATAAATTATTAAAAATATTCAATGTAATAAAATTAAGCTTATGCCTAGCTAATTAACCAACGTTAAACTCCATGTGAATCAGTTTATGCCTTGCATGTACATTAAGTTTAAGAATATAAATAAAATTTATTTGAATCATGCGATACTAAACTAATGATGTGTATAACGTTAACATCATGTTAATAATATTCAATAAATTTGGAAATATTGTCGGATAAAAGACATATGAGACCCGAGGGTACCATCAGCAAAAGAACTATACGTTCCATTTAGATGCATTTTTTCTCATGGAACTTTTTGATTTTCAGAGTTCAACTTCGAAAAAAGTGAACAAAATTTATGACAACGCCTCCTAACAGAAAAAATAAACAAAATTCAACTTCGAAAAAAGTGAACAAAATTTATGACAACGTCCTAACAAAACTAATAAACAAAATTGATGGCCCATGCAGGTCTCGAACCTGCGACCTTCGCGTTATTAGCACGACGCTCTAACCAACTGAGCTAATGGGCCATTTGTTTTATCTTTCATTTTAGTTTTTGATATTCAAACTATATACTTAACTATGGGCTAATGCAATTCATTAACTTATTGTGTGCCATTAGATTGTAGTATTACTTTATAATTATAGGTCACATATATGTATTGATAATGATAGGTGTAAATGCAATTGATCACTCATTCAATTTTGACTACCTTTTTTTTTTTGGGGTTGGGGTTGGGGGTAGGCAGGGTTGGGGGTTAGGGGGAGGGGGGTAACAATACTTTGTTAGAAAATGTTAGTGATGACTTTCAAAATTTAATTCAACATCCAATAATATTAAAGGTTCTGATAACCTAAATTTAATTACAAAAGCATCGTAAATCATAAATATATTAAGAAACCAAACACAAGATTTTAAGACATGTAATTTGACATTTGGAATCGAAGCTCAAATATATAGAGTACACAAAATTGATTCTTACACCAAAGGAATTTGCAATTTACCTTCATTCGAACTCATCACTTTGTAACTGTACCGTACCGTACCTAAAATCTTGAACTCATAAAATTTAAATTCTACGTGCTCTATCTATTAGGATATGTCGATGGAATCTCCTCCTCCAATGTACTTGTGTTGGACTTTGCAGTACAATTAGGATGTAAATGTTTCATACACAACAATAAAATCATAGACAATAAAAAAATTGTAAAGAGCAGTACAATTACAACCAACATAATTTGGCCATGGACAGCAAAACTATGGTCCTTCCCAGAAAAATTTATATCTGGAACTATGGATGGTGAAAATTGAGTGGAAGACATCCTTATAAACAAATAAAAATAATTATTTTTGGTAGACATTAGTTAGAGATTTATAATACTAGTGTCTTGGCTTGTCATGCTGTGGGATGGGTCATATTTTGTGACTCATTGATTTTGACCCGACTTGGGATTATTTTTCATAGAGAATATAGTCTGAAATCAAGGGCGACTCAACATAATTGGTGGCCTAAAGTAAAATTTTAATTCACGATTTAAAATATAAATATATTTCATATACGCATTTATTAAAAAAAAAATTACACTATTTAGATGAAAATTGTTAGTACTTAGTATTGTTTTTTCAGTTATTAGTTTTAGGTAAGATTTTACAACTCAACATTGAAAAATATTATTTAATAAGTGAGATAATTATTATATGTATTGCTAACATAACGATACAAGTAATAAGTTGATAAATATTATATAAAGATAAGAGTTAGAACCATAGAACTTGACTCAAAAAAAGTTGATGGCTTAATATACCTCATTTTAATATGATTGAAACTAAAATTTAAAAAGAAATAAAAAAGAGTTTATAATTCATTTGTTCAATATTTTTCACTCTTAATTCTTATTTTTAATAAAGTACAAAATATATTAAAATGGATAAAATAATTTATTTTAAAAAAAATTATACTTTCTAGTTTCTATCATAAATAATTAATTTATCTATAAAAATTTTAACACATAATTTATTCTTAACAAAAATTTAGAGCCAATTTGAAGGCCTAAGACAAAGACCTTATTTCTTAAAGCATAGAATTGGCCCTGTCTGAAATAAATTGAATTAATTTAAAAAAGAAAAGGAAGTACGTGAAATCACCGCAACAAATAAAAGATTTTAATGTGCAGTAATATTTCATATAAATATCGTTAAGGGTTTAAGGACTCTGAAAATAATAATAATATTAACTCCATTGCAGTTAAATATATTTACGACAATAAATAAACGAAAAATATATTATCATTATTTTTTTTCAAATTGTAGTGGATTAAAGTAGTTTCAATAATTATAATTTAGGAAACGACTAAAATAGGAGTCAAAGGCCACCATAAAATGAAGTACGCTGAAGGAATAAGATTTCAACAGCTAAGATAATATAGTACTAAGGTGTCAAATCATACATACATATATATATATATGATGTATAGTCTATGTATATTTACTAAAAAAAGTAAATAATAAGTTTGATAATTTATTTAAATAAATATTCTATGGGAAAAATCCATGAAATATATCTGAACTTTGAGCTAAATTGTTATAATAATAGCAAACTTTTGGAAAGGACCTTTTATTCTTATACTATTTAATAGTGTATTCTGATGGTATATATGTGTTAATGTAGGCATAATTATAAATAGTAATTAATGTATCCACGTAGACATATATAGATCTTTAAATTACACTATTTAAATCGTGCAGGATGATAAAATGTTCTCCGTAATAACAATTTCAGCCAAGTTAGAAGTATTTTCAACCCTTTTCCCATATTCCATTATAATATACTTGGACTTATTGTTGCATCGTTCAATTTTGAAAGATAACTTTTTATTTTGTTTTTGACATGAACTTTGAAATTTTATTTTTTTTATTAACAAATTATGAAAATATTATTAATATAAGTTAAAATAACTGAAAATTAAAATATTTACCAGACATCTGAAAGAATTGCGTTCAATTTTTTTCTTGTTTAACTCTCAAATTTCTTAAAGGTCCCATGTAAATTGGGACAAATAAAATATTAGAGTAATTACATATATAAACACCTTTATTTTTCATAATTTCTATTATTCCCTACCATTTAAAAATATTTCCAAAATTCCTTATTTTTACCCAATTCTCAAGTTATCCGGATACATAAGTATTTTAGCCTTAACCCACGTTTTCCTTCCTTTTTCACTTCTTTAATCTCTCCTAATTTCACTCCACAATTTTATCAATTACAATTTTCATCTTAATTTAAATTTCAAAAGGATTCTCTCTCTAGTCAATCAAATTTGAACCATTGAATTAGGTATTTTTTTATATTTTTCATTGTCTTTTTTTTCTTTTTACGCTTTTTCCTAAAACATATGATTCTCCATTGGATCCAATTCTCCGTTCATCCTTGTTTATGCATGTATCATATTCATATTTAAGGTGTTGATACATAACTCTAATGCTGTTGAATTTTCAATTAGTTTTATCATGTCCAATATAAATGTAATTGATACATTAACATTATCAATGTATCAAGTTTTTTAATAAATCATCAATCTTATTTAAATTTAAAAGGTTATATAGAGAATAACAAATCAGTTTTGTGTTATGTATTTGCACTATTTAATGTTTGTTCAATCTATCCAACTTAGAATGCTATGTACATATTACCAATAATAATCTTGGTACATAAAAACTCAGACAACATGGAACAATCTGCGAACATTAAAAAATCACTGATATATTATATGAAATATATTTTTTTCATTTTCAAAGCCACATATCAAACAAACTAACATATATCGACACAATTTTGTAACCATCTTATAACATATAAAAGGTACATTACAATTATCAATGATACAATCATTCACAAAAAAATCCAACATTGATATATATTAATGTATCATACGTATTTTTCTTGATCAAAACAAGTAATATACATATTTTAATTGTTACCCTATTTATATGTACAATATATACAATAATAACTTGATACGTTATACAAATTTTTGATACACACTCGATATTCAAAACGTATCTGATCCGTCTTACTTGTTAATTCATTTATTACATGTATCATATACAATATATTATGATGATACACTTTTATACAAATAACATTCGAACGCAAAATCATGAGTCATAATCTATAGATACAAAATTACTATACACGGAGTTTGTTTACCACTAATGTATCATGACTTGCATGTTCACATCAAAATGATAAAACAAAACTATAACAATGATACATCAAAAAAACTATATAACAATGGTGGAGAGGGGCAGAGGGAATGGTGGAGAGGGGCAGAGGGAATGGTGGAGGAGGTGGTTGAACGGCCGGAGATGGATAAGGAGATGATACGAAAAATAATTCCTTCATCGGATAAGAAACCAATGAATTAATGGCACAAACATCACTTTTACTTTTATCGCAACCATTGGATTTGCATTCTTTTTCTTCCTGTTCATCAAAACCCTTGATATTTTTATCAATTGAGCAACTTTTTCAACTTGAGATCAATCATTGTGGTATCATCAATTACTTCAATCTTGAGTGAACACCTCACAAACCCATCATCTTTCTTCTCTTCCATATTAAAACAATTTTTTGCTTCATTTTATTGAGAGAACCATGGACAAATCATTTTTGGGATTCTTGAAAGAAGAATGATTAAAGAAATATGTAAAAAAAAGGATAAAAATTAACAATCGTTCCATCGATGCTAACAGGTTGTTGAGCAACAACATGGACAATTCCTTCCGTGAAACTTTTACGATTTTGAATTGACAAGGAAGATGAAAATTCGAGTTTTGATTTTGGTGAAACTGTTACAAATTGGAATGGATTGATATCAACCAGATCTGCATAATTTAAGGAAAAGAAATTCAATTTTATGTTAATATTCCATATTAAATGCAACAGACAAGTTTTATAATGTACCACAATTAATATATTTGGATGAAACTTATGTATCCGGATAACTGATATATTAAGAGATTTTTGTAAAATAGAAAAAAATAGGGATAGAAGGTAATTTAGGTCTTACTCTATGGAATTATGTAAATTATACTAAAATATTTATATTAGTTTAGTACTATTAATTATGAGAGGCTAATTTTATTATCTTGGTCCTTTTTCCCTTGTCATGCCATTGGTTGGGGACAGTGGGTTCATGTCCCAACAATAAGACCTTGAGTATAAGTCTCAATGAATTATATTTATTATAATATATATTGAAAATTAAGACAAAATTATGTGTTTTTGATGAATAGTCATGAAGCTTGTTCTATTGAATTGACTCTATTTTCTAATGGTAGCAGTGCATGATAAATTAAAAAAATGATAAAATTAAAAAAATTGTATGAAATAGTAAGTTATTAATTTAAATTAAATGTTATAAACATAAATTTTTTTATTCGTAATTCGTAACAAACATATCATGTTTTTTGTCATCTGGCAAGACCCATTCAATATAGATATGTGTTGTATAGATGTAGTAATTTTGTTTATATACAATTACTTGTTTTAGTTTGTAAACCGAAATATACAAATACAAATTTTTATGCATATGTATATCGAAATATACAGATTAATAGCCATAGCAGACATAAAGTTTGTTATGAAGCACAATTATACAAATTATAGCTATAACATACAAATATGTGAGGAAAAAGTATTGGAAACTAATGTTCATCTGTTTGAAGATTGCAAATGGACATCAACGGTGTGGCAAGCTATGCACCAGTGGACAGAAGTTCCAGTGCAGAATATTGGTATTGTACAGATCCTAGAAAACATAAAAAGGAATCGTTGGAAGCAATTAAAAAAAAGATATCACGACAGCCATCTGCATAGCAATTATATACCACACTTGGCATGCTAGGAATTGGAGGAGATTTAGAGACATATGTGTACATACGGAAGATGCAGTAACACAGATAAAGAAGAAAATCAGTGAAAAATTACACTTGCTTAGTAGTTCAAAGAAACCAAATAAATGTAGACAATTTTTTTCAACATTTGTTATGTAACAAGTTGTTTTGTTTTGTTTTGTTAGAGGCCTATCTTCTGTTTTAGAAATAGGTGCTCTTTTATTTGTATCTGTTCTTTGGAGGTGGTAATATTTTACTGTTGTTATCAACAGTGGCGGATTCAGAATTTTTTAGTTATGGGTGCTAAATTATTTCTAATTTGAAGATATTTGTAAAACTGGGTGCTGAATATACATTTTTGTACAAATTACTAGATTTTCAATATAAATAAGAATATTGGCTCCAAAATGTAATGGGTGATCAAGCACCCATAAGCTTGAATATAGAACCGCCATTGGTTATCAAAAAAAGAAAATATAAAATAAAATAAATAAATAGAATTTTTATGTTTGCTTAACCTAAAATTTACTCAAAAATAATTATAGAATATGACAAAAGACAGAATAAATGATGGAGTAGTTATTATTGAGGTAATGAAAGAAAGAATAATATGGTTCCTCAAAATGGTCCTTCAAAAAATAAGATATTTGTTTTCATTAATTTGGTGCGAAAGGTATTGAAAATGCGGTTGTTGTATAACCTAATTTGATAAGCTTTATATAAGCGGTATAATACATAGTTATACTAGTTAACTTAACGTTAGTTGACATATATGTACCCTCCAACCTTGTGTGTACGGTACATGTTTAAAATTGAATAAATATATAAATTTAAGTGTCTTCTTATGCATATCCGGTTAATAAGAAATTCACTGATTTTTCAAAAATACATTTTCCTTGTATCAAACACACAAACCTTTCTAGTCTTGATTTCTCATTTTATCTTCTTTCCTCTCTTTCTAAGGACAACTTTTAAGGTTATTTTAATTCATATAATCCTAAATTTTAATTTTCTAAAATTAGTCAAGCACAAGATGTCGTGCTTAGATACACTTCTAATCTGATTATGTCAGCTAAAACTTTAATACTAATTTAGCTAAGATATAAAAATAAAAGAGGACTAGTTAACTAGTACGGACTAAACTAAAATGCATATAAAAACAAACTCATATTTTCCCTATCTAACCTAATGCTAGTTAAATACTGTTATTTATAACTATTTTAATGATAGTGTAAGTTGAAACTTAAAAGCAAGAATTATTATATTTCAAAGTTCAAAGTTGTATAAAAGTCTCCTTAAGTCACCATCAATTCCTTAGTTGTTGGCACAAGATGACTAGTTGAAACATTTTATATATTTTTCTAAGTAAGACAAGTCAATTAGTATGTAAAAATTGACTTGTCAAAATTGAAGCTTCCTCATTACTTTCATTCACATGCCTCTTTTCACAACTCACAACCATAGACTCCCATGACCTTTGCTTTCTCATTAATTTCTAGTTACTTACCTACCATTTCTATGTATTTTTCTCATGAATTTAACTTAATTTGATTGGATATCAGAGTTAGAGGAACGGAAGAGGTTCATTCAAACTTTTTTTTAACAGAAAATTATCAAAAATGACTTTTTTTAATGTATATATATATGATATATAATGAATTTCTTGGTGAAAATTATGTCTTAGCCATTAGATATAGAAAAGAAGTTACTAGACCGACTAATTAGTTATGAACAGAAACATATAATCGTAGGTCAACTTTATAAGAATGTGTACCATTCATGAATAAAATTAAAACTCTATTTCAATTTGTATGAAGCTTCACAACTACTTCATAACGCTTTCACACCAATTTCTCAAGTATAGTCACTTATACCACTTCTCTGTATTCTAATCATCTATTGTAATAGTCATATACTCCCGCCATCCACAATTGTTTGCAGAGGCGAAGCTAGAATTTTTCGAACATAGGTAAAATGTATTGAACTGTGAATTGATCCTTGATCCTCAAGGTCGAAAGCTCAACATTAATTAACCATGTGAACCATTTAGACTTATTGTAGTACGGGTGCCAGAATATAATATTATACAAACTTTAGTAAATATATATATAAAATATCTAATTTTACGAAAAGACCACGGGTACCGGTGTCCTACTTTTTGGCACTAAATTCGCCACTGATTGTCTGTCATGTTAAGGTCATGCACACCTCTCAAGGAAAATTATACAAGGTGTAATTTGACTATATAATCCTACTATATCAAGAATATCAAAAGTCTACTTAACTTTTCAATTGAATTACACTATCATTAAGGGTAAATTTGAAAAAAAAAGACTAATTATTTCTTGATAATTTCAATTGATAATTAATCTTGGACATCTATTTTTATTATACCTGCCAAAAAATTATGGACGGAGGGAGTACATAATAACTTGACATCAACTAATATTTATGTACTCTAGTTTAAATTTATATAAAATTGAACTGATAAACATACACATTGTACATGTCATAATATGCGTCCTACGTGACATAATATAAATCAATTCAAGTTATTTCACTTGAATTGTCAGATAAGCAAAACAGAGCATATATCATACTATTTAAAACAAAGAAAAGACATAAATCTCATCAAATAAAATTTCAAGAAGCTCTGAAAAATAATTAGCCATGTCCATACCACCAGGAGCATATCAATCAGATTTACCAGCAGTTCCACCATGGCTAAACAAAGGCGACAACGCCTGGCAAATGACTGCAGCGACCCTCGTTGGTCTGCAGAGTATGCCAGGCCTTGTCATCCTTTACGCCAGTATTGTCAAGAAAAAATGGGCAGTTAACTCTGCTTTTATGGCTCTTTACGCTTTCGCAGCTGTACTCATATGTTGGGTATTAGTAGGCTATCGTATCGCCTTTGGCGATAAGCTTTTGCCCTTTTGGGCAAAAGGGGCCCCTGCTTTAGGCCAAAAATACTTAACAGGACGAGCAAGAATGCCAGAGACAACGCATTATTATAGCGATGGAACGACAATAGAATCTCCTATGCATGAACCTTTTTATCCTATGGCTGCACATGTCTATTTTCATTTCACTTTTGCTGCTATTACCATGATTTTGTTGGCTGGTTCTGTTCTTGCTCGTATGAGTATCAAAGCTTGGATGGCTTTTGTTCCTCTTTGGCTTATCTTTTGTTATACTGTTGGAGCTTTTAGCCTTTGGGGAGGTGGATTTCTTTATCATTGGGGTGTGATTGATTATTCTGGTGGCTATGTTATTCATCTTTCTGCTGGAATTTCTGGATTCACAGCTGCGTATTGGGTATTACAACCAACTAATTCTCCCCTTTTTGTTTATTCATTCGACTCTGTTTTACTCTGTTATGTTAAGTTCGTTCCAAAATTTAAATCTATGTTGCTCAGACTCTTCAAATATGTCGATAGATATGTGTTGGATCCGAGCAACATAGGCTTGACGTCAAATTAGTTTATATTGAGTGAGTATGATTTAGAGGTTGATTCAGGATTTAAAATTGACGTGTTCAACCTATGTTGAAATTAGGTGATCAAAATTTTGACGTTGTTTCAACTTTTAGTGATCTAGTCTAGCCTTTTAGATCACATAACACAATACATGATTCGAACTGAAAGTAGTGGATTCAGTTCAACTCGAGTGTTTCTCGTATAAACTAATTGAGTTGATTGGATATGTTGATGGCAGGTTGGGCCAAGATTGAAGAGTGATAGGGAAAGGTTTCCACCAAACAATGTGTTATTGATGCTTGCAGGAGCAGGGTTACTTTGGATGGGTTGGTCAGGTTTCAATGGAGGAGCACCTAATGCTGCAAATGTAGCTGCTCCTTTGGCTGTTTTAAACACTAATATATCAGCAGCTACAAGTCTTCTTGTTTGGACAACCCTAGATGTTTTTTACTTTGGCAAGCCATCCGTTATCGGAGCGATTCAAGGAATGATGACCGGCCTAGCTTGTGTAACTCCTGGAGCAGGTAGTTTAACTTCTATGTACTGACAGTTAGAAAACAGTTACACTATGATAGGACCTAACAAGTCGTGCCATCGAAGGTAAAATGAGTAATACTAAAATTAAAAAATTGATGTAGGAGTGGTGCAAGCTTGGGCAGCCATAGTAATGGGAATTCTTGCTGGAAGCATTCCATGGTATTCCATGATGATACTCCACAAAAAGTCCACTTTTCTACAGCAGGTACGATAATTGTACTTACTTTCATAATATTCCATCATTTTATTTGTAAAGAATATACTTTTCATATAGAGCAGTAACAGACTCAGAATTGTCATTAAAAGGTGTTAATATTCGTATCTATTAGTATAGATTATTTGGTAATTGTTTATATATGGTTGTTGAAATTGAATATAGTGTTCAAAATAAGTTGCTACCCGTCCCTACGACTCTTACCATGTCATATTCAAATGAAGGAGAAAAGTAGGTAAGCACTAAAAAGTTTTAACTTGCACTTTTTTTTGTTGTTGTTAGGTACACAAGCAAAATGTATAGTTTAATGTTGACTCCCACATCGGTGATTCATAGCATATGTTTGGTCAATCTTTTAAAATCTGCTTATTTTGAAAAATATTTTTATCATTAAGTGTTTTTTGAAAAAGTATTTGTGGAGATCAACAATTTGTATTTGACTTGCCAATGTTAGAGAATAATAGGATTTATCTCTTATACACTACGGGGTACAAAAAATATTTACACGATCCGTATATGTAAATTCTTGTAGCAGATTAATTGCCTTATTTTATTACTTGTTAATTCAACTTATTATGGATGGTCATCTATCTCTAGTTACATTTTAGGCCCAAGTGTGAGAATAATTTGGGTCAATCCGAATTTTCAAAGTTTCAATAGATTAGTACACTACGACCCTACTCATTATAGTACTAAGTCCAATATGAAGTTACACATTTTGTTAACTGCAAAGAGTTTTAGTACATTCTAAATAACAAACTGTTTGGTGAATCGAGGTTGTTAATTGCTTTTGTGTGTCTCAAACGGATTAATCCAAACTCCAACTTAAAAAATCAATCCAATCTAAAAGTTAATTTTTTTATATCCAATCTGAACGGCCCCAACGCCCATCCCTATTTGTGACTAACTTCCTTGTTGTATAATAACAGGTGGATGATACACTTGCTGTGTTTCATACACATGCTGTTGCAGGACTTCTAGGGGGTTTATTAACTGGTCTTCTGGCAGAACCATCTCTCTGTAATATTGTTCTTCCAGTCACCAACACAAAGGGTGCATTTTATGGTGGAGGTGGCGGAATTCTTTTCGTTAAGCAAATAGTTGCAGCTCTCTTCATCATTGGTTGGAACATAGTTGCAACGACGTTAATACTACTTGCAATAAGGTTGTTCATCCCACTAAGGATGTCAGATGAGCAGCTAAAGATTGGAGATGACGCGGTTCATGGTGAAGAAGCCTATGCCCTTTGGGGTGATGGAGAAAAATATGATCCCGAAAGACATGGTTGGCAAGGCCCAACTTCTCCGCCACAAACAACTACAGTATTGACATTTGATTTATAACATGTTATAAACTCATACATCTATTGTTTAAAAATTTACAGTATTAGATTTGTACATTTTATAAGGTGCACATAGAAATTAGAGGAATTTTTAAAGAAGGTGTCGAGTTTGTGAGGTGAGTGCAAGATATCATGTATATATACTTACAATTTCCCTATGTTTGTACACTATATATTCTTGAGCCGAGGGTCTTTCATGAACTGATTCAGTACATTATGTTATATTATTCATTCGTATTCCCTTAGCGATAACAAGATAGGTTAATTTGTTGTGGAAACCTAAAAATCTGCAGTATCAATGTGATACCGCATACCTGAATAGTCGTAAAATAACAGAAATTCTCAGTGATTTTGATTAGAGGAGCTACAAATTCATGTATACCCTGTGCTTTCAATCCAGGTTGCTTTGCCACTTAATTTATTGAACAGAAAAATATTCAACAAGTGTTTCTTTCTAAACAGTTGCCTCAGAAAACCAAAATAAAATACATATTCAAACACCAATTACCACACACTTATACAACAAAATGTAAAACATTGAACTTAAAAGTTTATAGTGATATATCAACAATATAACTAGCCTTTTGTTCTACAACAAACCTCAACTTACCTTGACCTTCTCTGGTTTTTATTCCTGCCACTCCTTTTATGCTGACCCAAAATTCTGAAAAGAAGTCTATCGATGAGGTCATTATATTTCCAGCTATGCAAAAGCAGCCAGATTATGATGCCAAAACCCACAGAAGATCCCAAGGCAAAACTTATATATTTCCCATCAATTTCACTGGTGTCACTGCACGTTTTCTTTAAAGGAAAACCGCACAGCCCAATGTTCCCTTCAAACGAATCTGCTGAGAATGTCTGAAGTTTGTTGCCACTTGGAATCCTACCAGAAAGTTGATTAAAAGATAGGTTCAAGAAAGAAAGGAATGTGAAACTCGCAAGGTCGTCTGGAATTCTCCCACTTAACTGGTTAACTGACAAATCTAAAGATTCAAGCAGAGCCAGCTTTCCAATGGCCTTTGGTATTCTTCCAGTGAAAGCATTGTGTGAGAAGTTAAGATGGATTAGTAATCTGAGATTTTCCAATGTCTCAGGTATCTCCTCGTCAAAATTATTTGAAGCAATATCTATAATGAGAATCACTGGCCAGGTTTGATCCGCTACAAGACACTGGAGATTCCCGTAGAATTTGTTTGATCTTATGACTAGGACATTCAAACTGGCTAATGTATTCAACATGCACGGAAACGTATCTCTTATCTTGTTGTTTCCAATGTCTAAAACCTCCAGAAATGAGCATTTTTCCAAGGAACCTGGAACTTTTCCTTCTAATATATTACTGCTGAGGTTTAAAGTTTTCAAATTACAATTCAGTGGAAATATGTCAGGAATAATGCCACTTAGTTTGTTATTTGACATATCAAGAATTTGAAGCTTATCTAGACTGTATATGGAAGAGGGTATTGATCCAGTAAATTCATTATGGCAATCGAAAAGTAGGTAAGAGAAGTAGGTAGTATGGGTATATCGCCGTTGATCTTATTGGAACTCAAATCAATGACCATAGAAGTAGTAGACAAATTGTGAGATTTTTCTAGAGACTCTAAAAGATTGTGAGAAAGATTCAGATTTCCGAATCTCCAAACCCAACTTGGTATTTCCCCTTCAATTTTGTTGTTTGAAAGGTCAAGGGTGGTAAGCCTAGAAAGTCCCTTTACCGCTTCGATAGTAATGGTTCCACTGAAGGAGTTGGAGAAAAGGAAGAGTTGTGAAAGCCTATTGAGTTTAAAGATATACCGGGGGATCGATCCACTTAGATGGTTATTGCTCAAATCAAGTGTTTCCAGAATAGAGGAGGATGCATTAGGAAATTCGTGGATTTCTCCGCTTAATTGACTGTTCTGAACACTAAGGAACTGCAATGATGGCAGCGAAAGAAGAACTGTTAATTGAGTTTGAGCAGAAGATAGTGGACCGTCGTTATTAGAAAGTTCAATGTAATCGAGCTTCTTTGCCTTATGAAAGAGTGGGATAGAGCCAGTAAAACTGTTGAATGACAAGTCTAGATGAACTAGTTCTGTGAGATTTCCCATTTTTGATGGAATTTCTCCACTGAAATTGCAACTTCCTAAATCAAGCCGGGTCAAATTCCAAGGTTAGCAATTGAATCTGGAATTACAAAGTAAGAGTTGTGAAAGCCTATTGAGTTTAAAGATAGACTGGGGGATCGATCCATTTAGATAGTTATTGCTCAAGTCAAGTTTATACAAAAAAGAGGACGCGTTAGCAAATTCATGGACTTCTCCACTGAAGTGATTATGCTGAAGTTCAAGCACCTGCAATGATGGAATGGAAAACACAACTATCGAAAGGGTCCCACCGATAGAATTGTCTTCCAAGTATAGATACTCAAGCTCTGAAAGACCTCCAAAATGAGTAGAAGAAAGTGGACCTGTTAGATTGTACTTGAGCTTATTTGCCTTATGAAATAGTGGGATTGAGCCAGTAAAGCTATTGGATGAAAAGTCTAAATAAACTAAATCTCTTAGATTTTCCATTTTTGATGATATAGGTCCAAAGAAATTGCATGAACTTAAGTCAATCTCGGTTAGGGTTGTGAGCTTAGCAAGTGAATCCGGAAGTAAACCTGTGAAATTTGTGCTGCCAAGACCTAACTCCCTTAATGAACCATTCTGTGAAAAGTCAGCTAAAGTGCCAGTGAGTTTTTCATTTCCATATAAATCAAGCTCCTGTAGAGTTGGTACCTGAAAGATCTTATTCGGAAATCCACCTCTCAAGTTGCAGTTACTGAGAGTGAGGGTTGTCAATTTTGTAAAATTTTCTAGAAATTCAGGAACTATACAGGACAAGTTGTTGCCATCAAGACGAATGACTGAAAGGAAATGAAGATTTAAGAGGACGGGATCAAAAGGGCTTGAAATGCCACAATCTGTCATGCTTAACACTCTTAACTGAGGCAGAGATGAAGATAAAGTTGAGCACCACTCAATCCCCTTCAATGATATGTACACCTCATCAAGATAAAGTTCTCTAAGATTTTCCAGGTTTCCAACCAGTGTCTTCAGATCTCCTTAACGCGACAGTAGAAAGGTCAAGAAACGTTAACTTTGTCAATCTTGACAATTCCATTGGAATCTGCCCACCAAAACCAGCATATGACAAATTCAGGTATGTTAAGTTCGTGAACTTATAAACTTCTGTTGGTATTTGAATAGAGTTTAAATGATTATAAGCTAAATTCAGTTTCTCAAGATACTGAAGATCGAATAGACTGGTTGGATTCTCAAGTCCTCTACACATGACCTTTCTGATCACAACTTACACCTGGCCACTAGCAACAGTCAGTGTTTTGATTCCATCTGACCAGTTTGGTCGACCTAGAAGAATCGAATGTAAGACCATTCTTGAGTTTAAGCAACAATGCCTTTTGATCTCCCAAACAATGACCATACACTGGAGAATTGATCAGAAATACCACCAGCATGGTGATGAAAGAAAGCTGTAGCAAGAGTGATATTTTCATTCTGAGGCAATGTTATAAAATGCAGAAATGATATTGAATGATGTGTTACATGTATACAAATAATATTGGCCGGCACACGCATAGAAATATTAAGCAATATCAACTAAAGTTACTGTGTTGCTCCAATTTTGAGTTTTGAAAAAGTCAAGACTGCATCACCATTTTGTCTAATGAGGTCCTACTTCAGATGTTTTAAAATACAAACAAAGTTGATGTTTCTGTCTTTTAATTTATGCATAAGATGGTGAGGAAGACTACTCTTTTGTCTCTTATCTAGTCTTTAGTCTCTAAATAGACAAATTACAATTTGGTTTTCTGTTGACTTGGGTTGTGCATATGCAAGTCAACCTAAAATGTTAATCACATAAGGGTAAATTTGAAAACTTCCCAGAATTTACCTTGTCTGAATACAACAATCAGAAGTGTTTCCAATCTTATCTTATGCTCACATTTAACCAACACTTTCTTAAACCTGCATACTTAATCTGTAGATGATACAAAATGAAGTCCCTACTGAACCTAATAATTGTGTATATATTCTGTCTCATGTGTTGGGAATAAATCCGTAACAGAAATAATATTTGCGGTAATAAAGGAAATAAATGCGGAACACAACAATACGGTTAATCAACGAGAATAAAAGAGAAATAATGACACCAAGATTTTACGTGGAAACCCTCCTAAATAAGGGAAAAAACCACGACCCGAGAGGAGCAACGAATATCACTATAGTAAGGATTTTACACTTGTAGATCCGAGCAAAACTCCAAAGATCACTACACACTCAAAAGAAATAACCCTCTTTTGATTTTTCCACCTCACTATAATATCGCTCACACTCTCTATTTTTCCTCACAGATTATTTTCCTCTGTGATGCCTCACTCTTCTTTTCTCTCCTTTGTAATTTCCTTTTGGTGTATTTAGAATGAAGAATTGTCCTCCCTTTTATAGAGAACAAATACACTACCCTCCAAATGTGCTACAGAAGAAAAACAATTTTTTCTTCTTCATAGCTTACCTACTCTACCAAACTTTGAAATTGGCAGAAAACAATTTTTTCTTTACCAACTTTGCCAAACTTTGAAATTGAAGAAAAAACAATCTTTTTTTCTTTACCAACTCTGCCAAACTTTGAAATTGGCAGAAAACAATTCAAAGTTTGGTACATGGGGATGGACCCCACAATCTCCCCCTCCAGACCCATTCACCTGAAGGAGGTAGCTCTAGGTTTCTAGCTTGAGTGCATGCCGACAAGTTCTTTGCATAGCTCGAACTTGTCTTTTGATACCACCTTGGTCAGCATATCTGAAGGGTTTTCACTAGTAGGGATCTTCATGACCTGCATAGATCCGTCCTCTATCTTTTCACGAATCCAGTGATATCTCACGTCGATATGCTTCGTCCTTGCATGATACATGGTGTTCTTGCTCAAGTCTATTGCACTCTGACTGTCACAATAGACGACATACTCCTTCTGATACAATCCAAGTTCTTGAAGAAATCGTTTCAGCCATACCATCTCTTTGCCAGCTTCAGTAGCTGCAATGTATTCTGCCTCAGTTGTAGAGAGTGCGACACACTTCTGCAACTTTGACTGCCATGATATAGCTCCCCCTGAAAATGTAAACAAATATCCAGTAGTGGATTTTCTATTATCGAGGTCACCTGCCATATCAGCATCAGTATAGCCCTTCAAGATTGGATCAGATCCTTCAAAACACAAGCAATCTTTTGTGGTACCTTTTAGGTACCTGAGTATCCACTTAACTGCCTCCCAGTGTTCTTTTCCAGGATTTTCAAGGAATCTGCTAACAACACCAACTGCATGAGCAATATCAGGTCTTGTACACACCATTGCATACATCAAACTTCCCACTGCTGAAGAATAAGAAACTTTAGTCATTCCCTCTTTCTCCTCTTTTGTTGTAGGACACATCTGTTTGCTCAACTTCAGATGACTCGCAAGAGGCGTGCTAACAGGTTTAGCACTCTTCATGTTGAAGCGTTCTAGTACACGTTCAATGTACTTCTCTTGAGATAGCCACAACTTTCTTTTTGTTCGTTCTCGAACAATCTTCATCCCTAGAATTTGTTGTGCTGGGCCCAAGTCTTTCATGTCAAATGACTTGGACAAATCTTTCTTCAACTTTGCAATCAGCTCTTTGTCTTGTCCTACAATTAACATGTCATCCACATACAACAACAAAATAATAAAATTATTGTCAGAAAATCTTTTGAAGTATACACATGGATCAGAATAGGTCTTTGTGTACGTTTGACTTTTCATGAAAGAGTCAAACTTTTTGTACCATTGCCTTGGGGCCTGTTTCAACCCATAAAGACTCTTATTCAATTTGCACACCATGTGTTTCTTTCCAGATACTTCAAATCCCTCTGGTTGCTCCATATAAATCTCTTCTTCCAAATCTCCGTGAAGAAATGCAGTTTTCACGTCCAATTGCTCCACTTCAAGATCTAGACTAGCTGCTATGCTCAAAATAGTTCGAATAGAAGTCATTTTGACAACAGGTGAAAAAATTTCATCAAAATCAATACCTTTCTTTTGTTCGAAGCCTTTTACAACCAATCGAGCTTTGTACCTGACCAACTTGCCATTTCCATCTTTCTTGAGTTTAAAGACCCACTTGCACTTAAGCGGTCTTTTGCCTTTTGGAAGTTCAACTAGCTGGTATGTGCCATTTTTCTGTAGAGATCCCATCTCTTCGTGCATGGCTTTCATCCATTGGCTCTTTTCTGGATGAGACAACACCTCCTTAAGATTTTCTGGCTCCCCTTCATCATTGATGAGGACATACTCTGAGGTAGGGTATTTGGATGACTCTACCCTTTGTCTTTCTGATCTCCTCAGAGCTTGAGATTGTTCTTCTTCTTCTGGGTACTCCATTTGCTCGGTATTATCACCGAGTTGCTCCCCCTGCTCAACAATCTCATCAGGTTGCTCTTCATGCTCAGCAACTTCATCAATCGTACTTTCTACACTTATGGGATGGTTAGAAGAAGAAGGAATGGTAACAAGATTAGGGACTATACCATTCTTTTTCTTGGCCTTCTCGGATAGATCATCAGCAGTTCCAACTTCACTTTCTCGAAAGATTACGTCTCTGCTTCTGATGACCTTCTTCTTTACAAGATCCCATAGTCTGTACCCGAACTCGTCATCTCCATATCCGATGAATATGCAGGGAACTGATTTATCATCTAGCTTGGCTCTCTGCTCCTTCGGTACATGTGCAAAAGCTTTGCAACCGAACACCTTTAGGTGCGAGTAAGACATCTCTTTGTTGGTCCAAACTCTCTCCGGAATGTCAAACTCCAACGGAACTGATGGACTACGATTGATAAGATAACACGCTGTCCGAACTGCTTCACCCCAGAATGTCTTAGGTAATTTAGCCATTCTGAGCATACTTCTCACCTTCTCAACAATGGTGCGATTCATTCTTTCAGCTACACCATTGTGTTGTAGGGTTCCAGGAACTGTCTTTTCATGTCTGATTCCATGGTTTGAACAGTACTCTTCAAATTCCCTTGAAGTGTACTCACCTCCATTGTCGGTTCGGAGATGTTTTAGCTTTCGACCTGTCTCTCTTTCTATCAGAGCATGAAACTTTTGAAATACTTGAAACACCTGATCTTTGGTTCTCAAGATATAAACCCACTATTTTCGAGAAGCGTCATCAATAAAGGTAACAAAGTATTTATTACCTCCTATCGATTCTATCTCCATTGGACCACAAACATCAGAATATACCAAATCAAGTATATTCGACTTTCTTTCAGATGATGTCTGAAATAAAACTCTATGTTGTTTACCAAATAAACAATAGTTACAAGGTTTTATCGTTGTACCTTTGGCAAAAGAGATGAGTGATTTTTTGGAAAGAATTTGCAATCCTTTCTCGCTCATATGACCCATTCTTTTATGCCATAAATCTGCAGAATTCTCTTCCTGAGCCGCATTTAATTCACCTTGGCATATTTCTGCATTTGTCCTGTACAACGTGCCACGAGCAACTCCTTTTGCAATCACCAATGCCCCTTTGGTGAGTCTCCATTTTTGATTTGCAAAGTAGTTCTCATATCCATCTCGGTCCAAAGCAACTCCCGAGATTAAGTTCATCCGCAAATCAGGTACGTGGCGCACATCTTTCAACACTAATGTGCATCCAACATTTGTTTTTAAGCAAATGTCTCCGATCCCCGCATCTTTGAGTAACTTGTGTTACCCATTTTCACATTGCCAAAATCACCGGCTACATATCTGCAAAAAAAATCTCTTACCGGTGTGGCATGGTAAGATGCTGCTGTGTCGACCACCCATTCCGACTCTACACCTGCCAAGTGCATGCATTCTTCTTCCTCATTTATGAAGAGAACAACATTGTCATTATTTTGCACCATGGCAGCTGTGTTGTCATCATTCTTCTGGCCGCTGCTTTCCCCTTTGCCCCTTTTTAGATTTGGACAATCTCTTTTGAAGTGTCCTGGTTGATCGCAATTGTAGCAATTTCTGGCCTTTGATTTTGATCGGACTTTGGACTTTTCACGAACTCCGGATCTACCATAGTTACTTGAGCTCCTTTGGTAACTTCTGCCTCTACTTTCCGTGATGAGAGCCTGTCCGTGATTTTCAAGTCTTTTTCTCATCTTTTCATTAAGCAAAAGGGCTGATGTGACATCCTTCAACTCAATAGAGTCCTTACCATGTAAAATGGTTGTTGCTAAAGTATCGTAGGAAGATGGCAACGAGTTTAGGAGCACTATGGCTTTATCTTCATCCTCGATCTTTACTCCGAGGTTTGCTAGCTGCGTGATTAGTCCATTAAATACATTTAAATGAGACAAAAAATTTGTACCTTCACCCATATGTAGCGCATATAACTGCTTCTTTAGGTACAATTTATTTGTCAGCGTTTTGGACATGTATAGATTTTCTAACTTTGTCCAAATGCCACATGCACTCTCTTCATCGATGATGTTATTAACTACATCATCTGTTAAGTGCAATCTGATTGCACTGGCAGCCTTTTCATCCATTTCTTCCCAATCCTCAAGTTTCATGGATTCGGGCTTTTTGGATTTTCCGCCTAGTGCCTTGTGCAAACCCTGTTGGATGAGCAAGTCTCTCATCCTTCTCTGCCACATTGAGAAACCGCTATCACCGTTGAATTTTTCTACCTCGTACTTTACTCCAGACATTTTTTTTTTCACTGAGTATAGTACAATAAGCTGCAAAAATATTTCTGTAAATGAGCAGAACCTGTGCTCTGATACCAATTGTTGGGAATAAATCCGTAACAAAAATAATATTTGCGGTAATAAAGGAAATAAATGCGGAACACAACAATACGGTTAATCAACGAGAATAAAAGAGAAATAATAACACCAAGATTTTACGTGGAAACCCTCCTAAAAAAGGGAAAAAACCACGACCCGAAAGGAGCAACGAATATCACTATAGTAAGGATTTTACACTTGTAGATCCGAGCAAAACTCCAAAGATCACTACACACTCAAAAGAAATAACCCTCTTTTGATTTTTCCACCTCACTATAATATCACTCACACTCTCTATTTTTCCTCACAGATTATTTTCCTCTGTGATGCCTCACTCTTCTTTTCTCTCCTTTGTAATTTTCTTTTGGTGTATTTAGAATAAAGAATTGTCCTCCCTTTTATAGAGAACAAATACACTACCCTCCAAATGTGCTACAGAAGAAAAACAATTTTTTCTTCTTCATAGCTTACCTACTCTACCAAACTTTGAAATTGGCAGAAAACAATTTTTTCTTTACCAACTTTGCCAAACTTTAAAATTGAAGAAAAAACAATCTTTTTTTCTTTACCAACTCTGCCAAATTTTGAAATTGGCAGAAAACAATTCAAAGTTTGGTACATGGGGATGGACCCCACATCATGTGCATCTATTAATACGCACAAGTCATACAATCCAATTGGCATATCCATCAGTCTTTATCTAGCAAAGAACCGTGAAATTCATCATTTACCAATCTTCGATAGTCTAATCAACTTTGAAATGGATGTCCTGGTTAACATTAGGTAAAATCATTCATACATAACACAAAAAGATAAAACTTAAAAAGGCTACTCATAAAAGTACCAAGTTAAACTAAACATTGTTTTTGTATGCAGATGTGCAGCTCTAGACGTAGCTTGTGATTTAGAACCAAAACTAACAGAAACAACTCAGACAAGAAAACTCAAGTACAAGTAATCATGTTTAATCTAGTATGCTAAGCATTAACCATGTTCGCTACTCCTCTATTCGGCTTAATACAAAACCAAGATACTTCATTTAGACACTCGAATTGAGCCCTGTTTCAATTGAACATCTCAACTCCTAATAATTACTTTAAGACGGAGTGTAAAGAATTAAAGTTGATTCCTTGGAGTTACAATAAATCCTAGATAATTAGTAGAGCTTCTGAATATTTGTAGAATACTATCTTTGATATTTGTTTTACTTAAAGAAATGTGTAGATATTGTAGAGCCTTGCCAGATCATCATAAAAATTATTTCCTATATTCAAATTCAAACACCATATATTCACCAAGTCCATGTAAAGGAAATATAAGTGAACAAAGTATTATGAACTCCTTCAAACAGAATGTAAAAGATCAAACATCAAAGATATAGCCTTATTTTTCTTGACCTCCTTTGGTTTTTATTCTTTCTCCTCCTTTTCATTGACCCAAAATTCTTAAAAGAAGTCCATCAACGAGCTCATTGTATCTTTGGCTATGCAAAAGAAGCCAGGTTACGATGCCAAAAGCTACAGAAGATCCCAAGGAAAAACTTATATATTTCCCATCAATTTCATGTTCAGAATGGTAGTTTGGTTGTGATGATTCATTCACTTTGGTTTCACTGCACGTTTTCTTTAGAGGTTGAAAGAGTTGGTTTTGGTTCTTGTGGAATCAAACTAAATGGAAGATGAATTAATATGAATATTTGGTAGGAAGATAATTAGTACAAAATACAAGTCAAAGATTGTATCTTGGTAGGTGAAAGTTAGGCAAACCATAAAATGGTTTGCAATCTTAACCTTGACAATTTTGACACATAGTGATGTCATGGATGACATCAATAGGATGAATTTATTCCTATAAATAGGTAGCTCTTAATTCATTTTCAAATCATCCTCTCACTTGCCTTCTCACCTTCTAAGGCATTTGTGTTCTCTCTCTTGTAGTATTTCACTTGTATTCTTTGTAGAATGAAATAAATATCAGTGCAGTTGTTCTTTGGTGGGCATAGGATCATTTTGATCCGAACCACGTTAAATATTGTTGTTCTTCCTTGTTCTTTAATTTCACGTTTCCGCTAACAATTGGTATCAAAGCCAAGGTTCTGTCTGAGTATGCTCTGTGGTTGCAGCACAGTCTGAACTTCCACATCAGAAAAGGATTACTTTGGTTTTCTGTAGTTCCAAATACATTATAGTAGAAAAGGAAGAACAAGTAAAAGAATGAGTTCCATGAAGTTTGAAATTGATAGATTTAGTGGGCGCAACAACTTCAATATCTGGAAAATCCAGATGATAGCGTTACTGCGGAGGGAAGTTCAATCCATGCTATTGACGGAAAGTACCCCGATAAGATATCGGATTCCGACAAGGAAAAGATTGAAGGAGATGCATTGAGTGCAATTCAACTGTCCCTTGCACCTAACGTACTTTGTGAAGTGAGTACAAGTACCGAAGAGACGGCCAAAGAGTTATGGAAAAAGCTGGAAGGGCTTTACCAGGACCAGTCAGTGACAACAAGGATGTTGTTACAACGGCGTCTTCATACATTTAAGATGGATTCAGGTACTTTGTTGCAAGACCATCTAGATGCGTTCAATAAACTTGTAATGGACTTACAAACTGCTGGAATTAAAAAAGACGAGGAGACGCTTGCATGTTCTTTGCTATTTTCATTGACTTCAAAATATCGTGATATTGAGAATTCAATGATGTATAGCAAACAATCTATTAAACTTGAGCAAGTGCGGCAAGCACTAAACTCTTGTGATGTGCGGATGCATTTTGAAGGAGACAAAAGTGACGAAGCTAGTGGACTCTTTGTAAGAGGTCGTACTAGCCAACAGGAAAGGAGCAAATCAAAGTACAGATCAAAGTCTCGTGTGAACAAAAAGAATGCGGAATGTTGGGGCTGTCACAAGAAGGGGCACTTTGAACGAGATTGCCCTATGTCGAAGTCCAAAGAAAAGGCGAGCGCATCCATTGTTGAGCAAGTACATGATAATGATAATGATTATGTACTAACAACATCATGCAATAGTGGAGTCTATGACAACAAATGGGTCTTAGACTCTGGTTGTACTCTGCATATGACATTGCGAAAAGATTGGTTCAGCTATGAAACAAGTAGAGGAACTATATTAATGGGCAATAATGCAACTTGTAAAATAGTTGGCATTGGTTCAGTTCATGTTCGCTGCCATGATGGAATCGTGAGGACTATTACAGAAGTCCGTCATGTTCCTGATCTAAAGAAGAATTTGATCTCCCTGGGTACTTTAGATAAACAAGGCTATAAGTACATGAGTGAAGGAGGAACTATGAAAGTGACTAAAGGATCTTTAGTCATGTTGAAGGCCAAGCTGGAGGATGGCCTCTACACACTTGCGGGAAGCACCATTATTGGCTCTGTAAATGCATCTACAGTGCAGTTATCTAATGATGACAAGGCAAAATTATGGCACATGAGACTAGTCCATATGAGCGCACGAAGATTGGAGATGTTGAGCAACCGCAACCTTTTAAATGGTGAGAAGATCAGCACACTTGAATTTTGTGAGCACTGCGTCTTAGGGAAGCAGAAAAATGTCAGCTTCAGCACTGGCAAGCACAAGACGGGAGGGGTGCTAGACTACATCCATTCAGATTTATGGGGTCCCTCTAAGCTTCCATCGAAGGGAGGAAAGAGGTATCTTCTCACATTCATTGATGATTTTTCACGAAAGGTTTGGGTGCGTTTCCTGAAGACAAAAGGTGATGCTTTTGAAGCATTTAAAGAGTGGAAGATTTTGGTTGAAAATCAAATGGAGAGGAAAATCAAGTATCTTCGCACGGACAATGGCTTGGAGTTTTGCAGTGAAGAGTTCAATGATTTCTGCAAGGTTCATGGGATCGCAAGACATAAGACGGTCAGGCACACACCACAGCAGAATGGAGTTGCCGAGAGAATGAACAGAACTCTTCTTGAGAAGGCTCGTTGTATGCTCTTACAAGCTAAGATGTCCAAAGTATTTTGGGCTGAAGCAGTTCATACTGCTTCTCATATTGTCAATCGGTCTCCAGCATCAGCGATTGACTTTAAGACTCCGAATGAGGTCTGGTCAGGTGAACCCTCTAACTATTCATACTTGCGAATATTTGGGTGTCCAGCTTATTATCATGTTAATAAAGGTAAGCTTGAACCAAGGGCTAAAAAGGCCATATTCGTAGGGTATGTAGATGGAGTAAAAGGGTACAAACTATGGTGTTTGTCTTTACTCAAATTTGTAGTTAGTAGAGATGTTACCTTTGATAAATCCTCTATACTTGATCCTCGTAAAGTTTCTATGGAGTTATCTAGAAACGAGAATAACAAGCAGGTGGAGCTACCGGTGGAGCTTACCAAGGAACGGGATCAAGAGACTCAAATTGATGAGTCAAAAGATGCAGATCTTGAAGAACTTGCTTCCAATGAACCATACACAATTGCGAAGGGAAGGGACAAAAGGCAGATACGGAAACCGGAACGTCTTATAGAGCAAGAAAATCTGATTGCATATGCGTTCGTAGCTGCAGAAGAAGAGATTAAGGATCTCGAGCCCTCTTCGTATGTTGAAGCAACTTCTTGCAAAGATGCTGCACAATGGCAGTTAGCCATGATGGAAGAGATGGAGTCTCTTCACAAAAATGAGACATGGGTCTTAGTTAAAAGGCCAAAGGGGATGAGGACAGTTGGATGCAAATGGGTTTACAGAAAGAAAGAAGGTATTCCAGAAGTGAAGGCTGCTAGGTTCAAGGCGAGATTGGTTGCAAAGGGTTTCAGTCAGAAGGAGGGAATTGACTACAATGAGATCTTTTCTCCAGTTGTGAAACATAGCTCAATTCGCGTGCTACTAGCATTGGTTGCACAATTTAATTTAGAGCTTCAACAGCTTGATGTCAAAACTGCTTTCTTACATGGTGATCTAGAAGAGACAATCTATATGGATCAGCCTGAAGGTTTCCTAGCTGAAGGAAAAGAAGACCATGTATGCCAACTGAAGAAGTCTTTGTATGGTTTGAAGCAATCTCCTAGACAGTGGTACAAGAGGTTTGATGCATTAATGACTACACATGGATTTTCGAGGAGTGCATTTGATAGTTGTGTGTATCACAAGAAGATGTCTGAGATAAATATTTTGAAGAAACTGTTGAGCAAGGAATTTGACATGAAGGATCTAGGAGTTGCAAAGAAAATCCTTGGAATGGAAATTTCAAGAGAAAATGGTGTTGTACATCTTTCTCAGAAGAGGTACATCGGAAAAGTTCTTGAAAGATTCAATATGCATATGAGCAAGCCTGTAAGTACACCGTTAGCTTCTCATTTCAAGCTTTCAGAGTTACAAATGCCTCAATCTATGGATGAGGTGGAGCATATGTCAAAGGTTCCTTATGCGAGTGCAGTTGGTAGCATTATGTATGCTATGGTATGCACACGTCCAGATATTGCCCAATCTGTAAGTGTGGTAAGCAAGTACATGGCAAATCCAGGAAAAAGGCACTGGGAAGCTGTCAAATGGATATTGAGATATCTCAAAGGAGCTCCTGATGTTGGCCTAACCTTCCGGAAAAATGAAGGTATTTCAATTCTCGGTTATGTTGATTCTGACTATGCAGGGGATCTTGATCAAAGGAGGTCCACAACTGGATACATCTTTACTCTCGTTGGCAGTGCCGTTAGTTGGAAATCGACTTTACAGTCGATTGTCGCTTTGTCTATAACAGAGGCAGAATATATGGCAGCAACGGAGGCAGTGAAAGAAGCTATCTGGTTGAAAGGTTTGGTGGCAGAATTGAGTTCAGTTCAGCTTAAATCAATTCTAAAATGTGATAGTCAAAGTGCTATTCATTTGATTAAAAATCAAAGATTTAATGAGCGCACCAAACACATTGATGTCAGATTTCATTTTATTCGAGATGTCGTAGAAAAGGGAGCTATCAAGGTTGAGAAGGTTATCACAGACGATAACGCTGCAGACATGTTGACCAAAATAGTCCCGCTTGCCAAGTTTGCACACTGCAAGGACTTGGCGGGAGCATGCATCAATTGATGCAACTCTAAGAGAACAACTGCTAGGTGGAGCTGGTATGTTCAACAAATGTTTGATTCTTCTTCTTTCTTACAATGGGATTGCCCAGTAAGCTTAGAAGTTTTGGCCGGAGTTGTTTATACGCATGCTTGGAACACAAACCAAGGTGGAGATTGAAAGAGTTAGTTTTGGTTCTTGTGGAATCAAACTAAATGGAAGATGAATTAATATGAATATTTGGTAGGAAGATAATTAGTACAAAATACAAGTCAAAGATTGTATCTTGGTAGGTGAAAGTTAGGCAAACCATAAAATGGTTTGCAATCTTAACCTTGACAATTTTGACACATAGTGATGTCATGGATGACATCAATAGGATGAATTTATTCCTATAAATAGGTAGCTCTTAATTCATTTTCAAATCATCCTCTCACTTGCCTTCTCACCTTCTAAGGCATTTGTGTTCTCTCTCTTGTAGTATTTCACTTGTATTCTTTGTAGAGTGAAATAAATATCAGTGCAGTTGTTCTTTGGTGGGCATAGGATCATTTTGATCCGAACCACGTTAAATATTGTTGTTCTTCCTTGTTCTTTAATTTCACGTTTCCGCTAACAGAGGTAAACCGCACAACCCAATGTTCCCTTCAAAGGAATCTGGTGAGAATGTCTGAATTTGGTTGCCACTTGGAATCCTACCAGAAAGTTGATTAAAAGATAGGTTCAAGAAAGCAAGAAATGTGAGATTCACGAGCTCGTCTAGAATTCTCCCGCTTAAATGGTTAACTGAGAAATCTAAGGATTCAAGCTGAGTCAGCTTTCCAAGGGCATTTGGTATTCTTCCCGTCAAAGCATTGTGTGAGAAGTTAAGATGGATAAGTGATTTGAGATCTCCCAATGTCTCAGGTATCTCCCCTTGAAAGTTGTTGCAAGAGAAATCAATGGATGTTAAAACTACAAGAATTTTGACATATTCCACTGTTAGACCTTTGATAGTTAAAGTCACCTTGTCTTGATACAGACTATCAACATGCAAATAATGCTCCCCTGGGTCTAGAATTCTACTTTGCATCATGCCTTTCAAGTTCGAGAAGTATTGTGGTAGCAGTGCACCGCTGAAATTATTGTAAGCAAGATCCACAATTTGAATACTTGACCAGGTTTTATTAGCAACAGAACACTGGATATCCCCGTAGAACTTGTTCGACCTCATAACTAGTACATGCAAATTGGAAAAATAATGTAACATGCATGGGAATGTATCTTCAATCTTGTTGTTTCCAATGTTCAAAACCTCCAAAGGTTGACATCTTAGCAGGGATCTTGGAACTTTTCCTTGTAAGATATTGTTGTTGAGGTCTAAAGTTCTCAAACTACAATTTAGTGGAAACGTGTCCGGAATAGTGCCACTTTGTTTGTTTCTCCCAAGATTCAGTACTACGAAACGGTCAGCCTTTTGGAATAGACATGAAGGTATTTTGTTGTTAAATGAGTTGTTTGACATATCATGAAATTTAAGCTGATATAGATTGCATATGAAAGAGGGTATTGATCCCGTAAATTCATTATTGGCAAGTGATAAGAAAGTAATACTACCTCCCCATCTACTACGGTGATACGTAGCAGCACTGTCAGGTGGTAGAAAGGGTGGATTACCCTTGATCCTATTGCAACTCAAATCAATGGAAAGAGGAGTGGTAGACATGTAAGTTTTTTCTAGAGACTCCAGGAGATTGTGAGAAAGATTCAAAATTCCAACTTTCCAAACCCAATTAGGTATTCCCCCTCTAATTTTGTTGTCCGAAAGGTCTAATTCAAATAAGAATGATTGGTTTTTGAGATCAGGAAACTTTTGCAACTGGCATGAAGCCAACCTCAGGTGGTGCATCTTAGCTGGAAAGGGAAATGAGGTTGAATTACTTACAATTCTCAAGTTGTTGTAAGAAAGGTCGAGGTTGTTTAGCCTAGGAAGTCCGCTAATCGCTTCAAGATTAATGGTCCCACTGAACGAGTTGCAAGAAAGTACTAGTTTAGAAAGACTGTTGAGTTGAAAGATAGACCGCGGAATGGATCCATTCAGATGATTATTACGCAAATCAAGTGTATCAAGAACAGAAGAGGATGCATTCGAAAATTCATGGATTACTCCACTTAAACGACTGTTCTGAACACTAAGAAACTGCAATGACGGAAGGGAAAGGAGAACCGCTAATTGAGTTTAAGCAGAAGAAAGTGAACCATTGTTATTAGAAAGGTCAATGTAATTGAGCTTCTTTGCCTAATGAAAGAGTGGGATCGAGCCAGTAAAATTGTTGAATGACAAGTCTAGGTAAACCAGGTCTGTGAGACTTCCCATTTTTGATGGAATATCTCCACTGAAATTGCAACCTGCTAAATCAAGCAGGGTCAGATTCCGAAGGTTGGCAATTGAATCCAGTAGGGAACCGGTGAATCCCGTGTAACTAAGCACTACTTCCCTTAATGCACTCTTTTGTGGAAATTCAGGGAAAGTGCCAGTAAGGTTTTCATTGTATGATAAATCAAGCTCCTGAAGAGTTTTTACCTGAAAGATTTTACTAGGAAATGAACCACTCAACCTGCAGCTCCAGAGTTTCAAGGTAGTCAATTTTGTAAAATTTGCTATCAATTCTGGAACTTCACTAGTGATTACTTCATTGTCCAGCTTCAGAACAAGCACATGACCTTCTTGATCACAACTTACACCTGGCCACAGGCAACAGTCGGTGTTAAGATCCCATCTAACCAGTTTGGTTGATTTAAAAGAATCGAAAGTAAGGCTTTTCTTTAGATTAAGCAACAACGCCTTTTCATCGCCCAAACATTGGCCATACAATGGAGAAATATTATAACTAACCAGAAACACCACTAGCACAGTGATGTAAGAAAGTTGTAGCAGGAGTGATATTTTCATAGTGAGGCAATATTGTGAAGTGAAGTATTGAAAATGATGATGAATTCTATATATAGAGACATTATAATCTTGGCCGGCACTCGCAAAGACAAGAATTTTTTTGGAAAAGTCAAGCCAGCTTCATTGTTTTGTCTAATGAGGTCCTACATCAGATGTTTTAAAATCTAAACAAAGTTGATGTTTCTATCTTTTCTTTTACACATGAAACGACTAGACTAATTCCAATTTGGTATAATTTCGCTTTGTAGTTTTATGTTGACTTGAGTTGTCCATATGCAAGTCAACCTAATATCAGTAGCATAAGGTATAAATTTACACAACTTAAGCTTGTAATTGACAATGACACTTTCAATTTTTATAAGAGCATAAGTTGATGCCTTGCAATGCTTTGTTGTTTCTCAAATACAATAAGATGGAAACTTTGACATTTTGGTTTTAGGACGCGCCTAGATATATAAGTAGAGTATGATTCTTAAGTGACTCCAACGATAAGAGTAAGCTAGTTGCAGGGTTACAACCAAAAGAACAAATATTTAAATGTGCTTAATCCTGACAACACTTCCTTAGACCTATATGTTTATCGTTTACCAGTTCATCAGGACTCAGTCAAAAGAACAAAAGGAAAAAATGAATGTAAACAATAAGGACTCTAGCAGTATTGTTTGTATAAAAGTGAAAGAGCCAAATAGTTGAAAAATGATAAACAGATCATCATGAAACGTATTCCTTACACTAAAATTCAAACACCGCTCTTCACCTTACACAAAATAAAGGAAAAACAAAGTGAACAAAATATTATGAACTCCTTCAAACAAAATGTAAAAGATCAAACATCAAAGCTTAGCTTAACCTCCTTCAAAGATTTTTATTCATGCGACTCTTTTCGTGTCAATCCAACATTCTGAAAAGAAGTCTATCAAGGATCTCATTGTATCTTTGACTATGCAAAAGAAGCCAGATTATGATCCCAAACCCCACAGAAGATCCCAAGGCAAAACTTATATATTTCCCTTCAATTTCATGTTCAGAATTGCTGCTAAGTAATTGTGATGATCCATTCACTTTTGTTGCACTGCACGTTTTCTTTAAAGGTAAATCGCACAACCCTGTGTTCCCTTCAAAGGAATTCGCTGAGAACGTCTGAAGTTGGTTACCACTTGGAATCCTACCAGATAGTTGATTAAAAGATAGGTTCAAGAAAGCAAGAAATGTGAGACTCACGAGCTCGTCTGGAATCCTCCCACGTAAATAGTTAACTGAGAAATCTAAGCAAGCTGAGTCAAATTTCAAGGGCATTTGGTATTCTTCCAGTCAAAGCATTGTGCGAGAAGTTAAGATGGATAAGTGATTTGAGATCTCCCAATCTCTCAGGTATCTCCCTTTGAAAGTTGTTGCAAGAGAAATCAATGTAAGTTAGAACTACAAGAATTTTCACATATTCCACTATTAGACCTTTAATAGTTAAAAGTCACCTTGTCTTGATACTGATTTTCAGCACTCAAGTACTGCTCCCATGGGTATGGATTGTTGCCCCGCATCATGCCTTCCCAGCTCGAGAAGTAATGCGGTAGCAGAACACCGCTGAAATTATTGTAAGCAAGATCCACAATTTGAATACTTGACCAGGTTTGATTAGCAACAGAACACTGGAGATTCCCGTAGAACTTGTTCGACCTTATAACTAGGACATGAAAACTGTATAATTTCTTCAACATGCAGGGGAATGTATCTTTGATCTTGTTGTTTCCAATGTTCAAAACTTGCAAAGGTTCACATCTTTGCAGGGAGCTTGGAACTTTTCCTTCTAAAATATTGTTGCTGAGATCTAAAGTTTCCAAGCTACAATTCAGCGGAAATTTATCAGGAATAGTACCATATTTAGATTGTTTCTCGCTATATTCAACACTACGAGACTGGTAGCCAGCATTTGGATTAGACAGGGAGGTATTTTTCCACTTATGGAGTTATTCGACATATCAAGGAATTGGAGCTGATCTAGACTGCATACGGAAGAGTATATTGATCCCGTAAATTCATTATTGGCAATTGAAAAGTAAGTAATACTACTCTTCCAGTTTGCAAAGCGATCTGGGAGAAACGGTGGGTTTCCCTTGATCCTGTTGAAACTCAAGTCAATGACAATAGAAGTAGTAGATATATAACAAGGTTTTTCCAGAGACTCCAAGAGATTGTGAGAAAGATTCAGATTTGCAACTGTCCAAACCCAATTTGGTATTCCCCCTTCAATTTTGTTGTCTGAAAGGTCAAGGGTGGTTAGCCTAGGAAGTCCATTTACCGCTTCGATATTAATGGTCCCATTGAAGGAGTTGGAAGAAAGTGAGAGTTGCGAAAGCCTATTGAGTTTAAAGATAGACCGGGGGATCGATCCTTTTATATGGTTATTGCTCAAATAAAGTGTTTCCAGAATAGATGAGGATGCATTTGGAAATTCATGGATTTTTCCATTTAAATGACTATTATAAAGATAAAGATACTGCAATGACGGTAGGGAAAGGAGAACGGCTAATTGAGTTTGAGCTGAAGAAAGTGGACCATTGTTATTAGAAATGTCAATGTAATTGAGCTTGTTAGCCTCATGGAACAGCGGGATTGAGTCAGTAAAGTTGTTGTTTGACAAGTCTAGTGAAACTAGTTCGTTAAATTTCCCATTGTTGACGGAATAGGTCCACTGAAATTGCAATTGTTTAAGTCCAGTGTAGTCAAATTCCGAAGGTTAGCAATTGAATTTGGAAGCCAACCTGTGAAACTCGTCTCATAAAGCCTCAACTCCCTTAATGCATTTTTATGTGAAAATTCAGGTAAAGTTACGTTGCCTAACAGATCAAGTAGTTGTAGAGTTGGTACCTGAAAGATTTTACTGGGAAATGGACCAAACAAGTTGCACCATCTAACACTTTAAAATTGTCAATTTTGTAAAATCTGCCAAAAAAATGTGGAACCATAGTGGACAAGTTTTTCATATCGAGACGAATAACTGAAAGGAAATGGAGATTTAACAGGACAGGATCAAATGGACCTGAAATCTCACAGTATCTCATTGACAAGACTCTGAATTGAGGTAGAGATGAAGATAACGCCGAGCACCATTCACTCCCCTTCAATGAAACATTTCACACCATCAAGGTAAAGTTCTCTAAGATTTGCTAGGCTTCCAACGAGTGTCCCTAATTCGGGGCTCTCTAGATTTAATAGAGAGTAAGGAACACCTACAATGTCATTATAAGTAGAAATGTCATTACAATATGGGTTACAGCGAAACCAATTTAGTCATTTATAAAGTCGAAGTCAATGAAGGTACTTGTTTGAAGAATAAATTACGAATTGGGCAAAATCGAATACAAACCAAAATCCCAATTCTTTTAGGGTTTCAACTTGGATTTGGATTTTACCTTTTTTTTTAAAAAAAAAACAGATTTGGATTGGTTTTAGGAAATTTTAGTATGTTAGTTGGTTGGTTAGCTGAACTCTGAACTAGTGAAAGTTTAATTCTCACTCAATATAACCCTCTCCCCATTTCATATCCAATATGAATTGCCCAAACACCTACAGATAAAGGTGGGAAACTTTCTGAGTTGTAAACTTTCACATATAACAAACACAAATTTAAATTTGTATGTTATAACAAAGTTTGCATAATTGCGCTCCATAGTAAATATATAAATGTATAATTTGCTATACATATACAATTGAAAGCTATGTCCATTTCGCTATATATATATACAAAGAAGCAATTGTATAATTCGTTGGTTCCTCTTCAGATTTGTATACGATTGAATCGAATTGTATAAAACGAGAAAGAGAGAAATTATATACAATTCAAATATGTATAAAACGAGAAAGAGAGAAAGGCAAAAGAGACTTGGGCAGGGAATATACAATTGAATCGAATTGTATGAAACGAGAAAGAGAGAAATTATAATCGAATTGTATAAAACGAGAAAGATAGAACGGCAAAAGAGACTTAGGCAGGGAAATATTTGTATCGTATAATTATAAGTGTATAGAACGGGGATATATGTATTTGCATGTGTATATATAATTTTCTCTCATTTTATACAAACAGAAACACAATTTATACAATTATATTGTATAAAACGAGAGAGGCAAGCGATACTGACAAACAATTTGCTAGGAACGCAAATAAATCAAACTATTTGCTAAAAAATATAAATAAATCAAACGATAACTACCATATTTATTTTTTACATTATTAATTTGCTATTCTATAGAATTCTCCCTAAATAAATTGGGAATGGTGCTTGAAAAACTGTCAGCACGCGTTTGAATATTTTGTCCTTGAGTTGATCATTGATATGAATGAAGGGTAGTAATGTATGCTTTTAAGTGAACCAATTAGAATTTTTAAGGTTTTTTTTTTCTTTTAGTAAATGGGTTAAAAAATTCCTTAATTTCTTTGTGTTTATTACTTCATCCATGCATAATTATTTGTCAGGATAAGATCACGCACAATTTTTAAGAAAAATTTAATATAAGGTGCAATTTGATTAATATAATCTTACTATCAATCATTATTAAAATGGTTTGTACTTTTTGAAAATCGTAAAAACAATTTTTTCTATTTTTCACATTATAGTATTCTTGTAACTTTAAAATGACTATTTTTTTAAATCAGTAGTTATGTAATTATTAAGGGCAAAATTGAAAAAAAATAACTACTTATTTTTTAATTGTTTAAAATAATAATTAATTTTGAACAACTATTTTTAGTACACCCGACAAACAATAGTGGACGGAGAGGATATATAACTCAAAAAATGTTATTAAGAAATTAAAGTATTTGTAGGGATGTTAGTGGTGGAGATGGAGGCTACCGAGGTAATGGTGAATATGAGATGTGTTGGAGGGTGTTATGTCTAGAATTTATTTTTCTTATTTTCACTAGGAAAATCATTTTTCAAGACCTTATTTTCCTTGAAAAAATATGCACACTAATGTCGAAACTTTGATATTTTTTTTAAAGTGGAAGGAGGATTATTCTTGAACCAAAAACAAAGGTTGAGGTATTTTAAAACCAAAATCATTCGACATATACAAAGTCTCTTTGGTTACAAACATGTCCAAAATTATAAATATGCTCCTGGATATATATCTTTGGTTACTTGTTAAGCTTATGCAAATTCAAAACAATCGGAAGCACGGTCGAATATAATACGTAGAGAATAGCAGAAGAAAAGTATAATTGGAGAGATCTTTTGCTAGCCCAAGATCGTTAACTAAGATCAAAAGATTCAACGAAAGAAGAGGAAGCTAGAAAGGAGAACTTGTTTATGCAAGAAACTCGAGTCGGAGCCTAACGGATGAAAAATGTTAACAAAAATTTCAGAACGGTATATGAAATTTCTTTTTAACCAAAACGGCAAAATCGCTCACGAAGTAGCGATTTTGTCCACCAAAAAAAGCAAAATCGTTGCTATAGCAGCGATTTGTTAAATTTGATTATTTTTTTTTTAAAAAAAATTTAAACAAAGCGATTTTCAAAATAATTTTTTTTTTTATAATTTTTTTAATATGTCGCTGCTGAGGCAGCGACTTAAGTTTAAATTTTTTTTATTTATTATTTTTTGCTTCTTTTTTTTTTTAAAAAAAAGTTTAAATTAATTTTTTTTTTAAATCAAATAGCTGCCAAGGCAGCCATTTTTAATTAATTTTTTTTTTAAAATCAAATTGTTGCGAAGGCAGCGATTTTAAATCAAAAATTTTTTTAGCGATTTGATTTTAAAAAATAAATAAAAAAATTTAATTAAAAATCGCTGCCAAGATTTGATTTAAAAAAAAATATATTTTTTTTATTTAAACTTTTTTTTAAAAAAAAGCAAAAAATAATAATAATAAAAAATTTAAACTTAAGTCGCTGCCTCAGCACCGACATATTAAAAAATTATTTTGAAAATCGCTCCTTGTTTAAATTATTATTTTTTTACAAAAAAAATTAAATTTAACAAATCGCTGTTATAGCAGCGGATTTGCTTTTTTCGGCGGACAAAATTGCTACTTCGTGAGCGATTTTGCCGTTTTGATTAAAAATAAATTTTATATACCTTTTTGAAATTTTTGTTAATATTTTTCAACTTTAAGCTCCGGACTCCAAGAAACTCTTTGATTTGAATTGTTCTTAGTTGCTTGGGTTGTTCTTGGGTTACTTATAAATGACTATAACAACCCCTATTTATACTAGAGTAGGAATGCTTCTAGAAATTATTCTACATAGATTTACAAGAAAAGTCTAGGTAACCTTATCTTCTAAATTTTAACTATCTAATAAGAATCTAGATTTTTCTATAATTCACTATAAATATCTACTTCTGTAGAACATCTAGATTTTTTTAAGTATAAATATCAAAGATATTTTTTACACCTCCAAAAAATCATCTTTATTTTTCACATAATAGGGCTTTCTTTATAAATAAATAAAAAAACACTTCTATTTCACTTTATGTGATTTTTTTCCCTCAAAATTCAAATTAAAGTAAACTGGTGTTATAGACTAATTAAACAGGAACAAAGTCTAATCCAGAAGACTAATCTAAATATCTAAATGGTGAAAATTAAAGCACATTTCAGTCTATAAACTCATTATTATTTTTCTTTTTAATCAAAAAATGACAATTGAGACATAACAATTTGACCACCATAATTGAATGTCTTTTCATCATATTAATATGAAAAGAATGGTATGAATAGTATTTTTTATACGATTTTTAAATATCTAAAATTTTAATTTTGAAAATATTAAACACTAATTTACCTGAATCTAAACTTTAAATATTAATTAAATTCTCTCAAGTAAATTTTCTTTTCATACCAAAATCCTGTTATGAACAAAACAAAAATACTAAAATATGCATTACAATGTTACACTTGATATTTAGATAAGTTCAGTTTTTCTTATATATATTCATGACACTACTTATATAGATGGTAAAACCAAACTTTTTGAGGGTCTGAAATGTTGAATACTTGAAACAAATATTTTAATGGTCTTAACCCGACTCATCCATACTTTTATCACATAACAAGGTGACAAAATTTCATAGAAGACATCAATTTAAACAAAAACTTTGTTAAATGAAAGAGACAACATTCCCAATATTGACAATTTTATGGACAAACAACACTAGCTGAATACGTGATAAAAGCTTAGTTAAAATGAAAGAAACAAAATTCCCAATGTTGACAACTTTATGAAACATAAAACACTAGCATCATACCCTAATGATGTTGATAGGAACTAGAAACTGAAAATGAAAGATAACATGGGAACTTGACAACTTGAGAACAGTTGCGCGGTGATCTGAAACTTGTTATCGAACATTCAGACGTTTTACTGAGGATTTGGAGGACGACTATTAGCTGCTGAGACTCTAGAACCCCATTCAAGCAGTTCTTTGCTGGTGTCATCCTTGTGAACAATCACTTCGATGAAGCACAAACTATCTTTCTTTGCTTCGGTTGCAGTTTCGATTGCTTCCACCAGCTCCTCTTCGCGACGAACCTAGTACAAGAATGCATTATTTTAGTCGAAATAACTCTTTTGACTCAACTAATGGCATAGGGATAGAGAAATTCCTCACCTTTGTCGTCCAACATTTTCCTTGCCCGTTGTGGATTGCATCGACTAGTCCAGTGTAATTCCAGTTCTTGATCACATTGTAAGGTCCGTCGTGAATCTCAACTTCAATTGTGTAACCACCATTGTTTATCAAGAAGATGATAGTCCTCTGACCACATTGCAGCATTGTTGAAATATCCTGAGCAGTCACCTACAACAAGTATTTCCCGATATAGAATGATAAGAACACGATGAAATACATAAACACAACGAACTTATCGTGTTGAATTCAGTTCACAAGACTTCTTTTTACCTGAAAACTACCATCACCAATGAAAGCAATCACCCTCTTTTCTTTTGCTGCTTGTGCGTAACCAAGAGTTGCCCCGACAGACCAACCAATAGATCCATACTGCATTTGGAACTCGTACCTGAAAGATAGCCAAAGAATTCCAAATGTCATTACGATGAACACGGAAGCAAACGTCATTTCACATTGTTATTCGGAGCTTACCCACATCCCTTGGGCAGTTTAAGTTTCTGGCAATTGAACCATGAATCCCCAGTCTCAGCAATCACAGCCGTGTCACCGGACAACATCCTCTGAATGTGCTCAAAGAGAACATTAACCCTCAATGCCTCTTTAGGCTCACACTTGAGAGGATGTCCCTCTGGAACATAAATCCTTCGATAATTCTCATAAGCAGTAGGGTTGTGCTTTAGCCTCTTGCCCAATGCAGCAAGGAAATCCTTCATTAGAATACAACCAAATGTAGGTCCATTACCAACCGTCACACGATCCGGCTGTACAATGATAGCTTTCACTCTTTTGAGAAGCAGAGAATACCCAACAGAGCTATAGTCATTAAAAATAGGTCCAGCAAACAAGTAAGCATCAGCTGATTCCACAATTTCGGCGCAGAAGGCCGTACTCACTGCACCCCAATAAGTTCCAATGAAATGAGGATGGTGCTCTGGAACCATCCCCTTAGCTGATGGCATCACTGCAACAGCATATCCACTTGCATCCGCTAATTCAACAAACGCATCACACGCCTTTGCAACGCGCATTTTTGGCCCTCCCACAATGACTGGTTTCACAGCTTTGTTTAAAAACTCTGCAGCTGCCTCCACTGCTGCTTCCAAACCCATCTTATTACTCAATCTAATACAAAAAACAAACCATACCAAGTAAACACCTTGTTCACATAACTGGAAAAACAGAACCAACACCAATGAAGATGCCCATATGTCACAACTCATATAATATCTTCTGTAACATACAAATCAAATCAAATTCCGCATAATACATAGATATGCCCTTTAATTTAATAAAAAATTAAACAAATAAACACATGTGTTTACTACGTGTTACACGTAAACACCGTAGAGAACACAAAATTACCATACACGTATGACTATGCTAAGCTAAAAGACACGTTTATGTATTATGTCATTAAGTTATCTTAAACTTTCTGCGGAATCAAATATTTTGTCATACAAAAAGGAAAACAGAGCATATTATAAGTGAATAAAACGAAAAATTCTCAAAATTACATACCTGGGTGCGATGAAAAATGGAACAGGTTCACGGCTAAAAGTAGGATGTGGAATCCCCGGCAAGTTACAGCTTATACTTATATAAACCGGCTTGCTCTCTTTCAACGACGTAGAAATCGCAGTATCAATCATTTCATGTGCATCCTCTAAGTTATTCACCACAGCCTGAAAACCCAAAAACACGAAAAAAAAATTTTACTATCAAATACAAAACATGTATCTACCGAATTCATTCAAATACAATATCTACCTGATAGCAAGTGACAGTTTGAAAGCAACGAAGTTCTTGACTAAAATCAGGCAACCCAATAGTATGATGAAGGATTCTGTTAGTTCCATAATCGTTCGAATTAGGGCCACCGACAAGACAAATCAAAGGAAGATTCTCACTATAAGCACCAGCAATAGCATTAAGAACACTAAGTCCACCAACAGTGAAAGTCACAACACAAGCTCCAACACCGCGAGCTCTAGCATATCCATCAGCAGCATATCCAGCATTAAGCTCATTACAACACCCAACAAAATTAAGCCCAGGTTCATCAATTAGGTGATCCAGCAATGTCAGGTTGAAATCACCAGGAACACCGAAAACATCGGTGACCCCAACTTGGACTAAACGGCGTGCTAAGTGACGACCCAGTGTGGATTCCGGCGAGTTGAACGGAACGGCTGGATTGTGAATGGTTACGGCGTTAACCGTCGGTAAACAGCCCACGTCGGTGTGTGGTGGTTTACACGTGTCAATTGCTCCGATCTTCACGTCCATGATGAATTTGAGTTTATCAGAAAAATTTAAATGATTATATTATGAGTAGTACTACTTCTGAGTAATTTTTTGGGTTTTATAAGAAGAGAAAAAAGCTTAGTAGAAAAACAGGGGGCGGCCTTTGGGATTTTGTATTTGTTGGTTTCGGTTTTTACTCCGATAGTATTTGTTGGTTTTCAAAAGTTAATTTAATTAATTTTTATAATTAAATTAAATTATATTAATTGATATCTTAAAAAATGTTAGATATTCTAAAATTATATGAGTAATATATAAATTGCAAATTTTATATATTTATGATAAAAAAAATATTTTAAAATGTTCATCAAATTTCTTGTAATACAACTCTAAAAATAAAAATTATAATAAATAATACCGAATACTGGAATACTATTCAATTCTCTAAACAACAGAACACATGGGCGGTGGTTTAAGAGAAGAAACGGTGGGAAAGTGCTTAAGAGTGTTTAGAATGAACTAGAAAAAGTTGATTTGAGTTTTGGCAAATGAAAAGTTTTTGTATTTATGAAAAAGAGATTCCAACGACTAGGGAAGGTTTTTGTCAAACGAAAAATAAAATAGAGGTCAAGGTGTTAACACATTACATATCCAATTCAAATACTTAACTATATTTTTGTAGAATAAATGTGAACTGAAAGTTCAAGCTCGATATAAATAAGAAGAAATTGAACAGAATTCAATATTATATATATATATATAATAATTATATTGTTTACAAATATGTAACAGAATATATTTTTTTATCTATTGTCAATGCAATATGGAATTATTTTATTTTCTATTCACCTGAATCGAACAAAAACCACATAGTTGAATACGTCACAAGAGGGAGAATCACTTTTCTACTAGTCCACTTTTCCACCGAAGAAGAGGAAATATACGTAAATCATCGTTTTGTGCTTAATATATATAAAAATAAATGAAAAGAACTTTTTCAAAAATTTAAATTTATAATATTTATATGTTCATCCAATAAAAGCGATGATGATCCAAAAACTGTCCTTGGTATGCAAAAATACTGGGAGCTAGCCTTAACTTTTCGGAATGGCCTAATAATTTGAGCTTAAACTTTTATTTGAAGATTTTACGTTTAAATTTTTTTTTTTTTAAGACAAATGAATAGCGGCTGTCACAAACCTGATTCAGATTCGGCCTGCCCCAGCATTGATGCACTTGGCCGCTAATACAACATTTAATATACTAATTAATTTTTATGATTAAATTATTTAAATATTACCTATATTTTTTTAAAAAAAAATGCAAATTACTGTATCATTTTTCATATCAATATACTAATAAAATTATTATAAAATAGTAATCAAAATTTAAATAATTTAAATATAAAATAATAAAAATGTAACATAAATGAGAGGGGAAAAAAAGTAGTTTATTTATTCATAATTACTTGTCAGTGTTTTATTTAACACACCCATGAAAAAATAATGATTGGATATAGAAATTTTATTATTTTATTTTTACTAATTATGAAATAGAAGAACTAAAAATTTAAAATTTTCAAGAAATTTTATATTTTTCAAAAATAATTGAGACATAATAGAGAAAAGAATTTAACGTTTTTTAATTTCTTAAAATGTGCAAATAAAAATAGATAAAGCGAAAAAAAATAAAAAAGTAATTAGAGAAAAGAGTCATAGTTAAAGTTCACGAGTCAGCTTCTTTGTTTATTTGAAACCAATCACATTTTGCTTTCTGCTCTACTAACCACTTTTTTGTTTTATTGGACTATCTTCGTGGTTGGTTTTGTATCCACAAGACACTTATATTTAATACCTCCATCCTAATTAACATTGCAATCAATGTTTTAAAAATAGGAAGTAAGGCGAGACGTTTTATTTTGTATAGGGCTAGGTGTAAATTTTGAGATATAGGGTATAGGTTTCATAAATTTATGGGACGTAATATGTATTTGAATTTCATAGTTTTATTACTAATATAATAAATAAAAGTAAATTTTTTAATAATTTGTGATTTTTATTTGAGATAAGTATTAGTATATTAATAATGAAGAAAAAAAGTATTTTAACTACTATTTGAGAAATATCATTACACGAATCATAAAAATATGATTTAAAACAAAAAAAAGTTTTTTTTAAATAAATAGAAACATCCGGACATACGTTTTTACGCATAGGACTTGCATTTTTATGCTTGGGGCTTACGCTTCAATTTTTAGGACTTACGTCTTTAATTTATGCCTCAAAGCACAACCTGCCCGAAACTCGCTCTGAAACTCGCCCCAAAAATATTTTTGAAAATACTGATTGTGATTTCCAATTTCGAGATTTAATTGACTAAAACTTTAATTGTGATTTTTTAAATATTATACTTGTTATACGATTATCAAACATATAAATATTATCTTAAAAAGACTTAAATTTTTTGTAATAAATTACATGATAAAAATAGAAAATGAAAGCAAAATATTGTGATATCCTTCTAGACTATTCATGCTTGGACTCGAAAACAAACATGCATGACTTTTATTACGTGAGCGTGGTGGCTGCTCATCCAAATAAAACAACAAGAAAATGGAATACGTAATTGCATGAGACGTTCAAGACAAAATAATATAAAATTTCGATTATAACAAAAACTCGACATGAAATTTACATTGTTTATTATTTGAAATTTCTAATCCAATGTAGCAAAATTGACAGGATTGATTCGACTTAATTTAACTAAAATTTAGGTCAAATCCAATGATTTCCGCTAATCTCGCTAATTTATTTTAAATTTATTAACATGATCTTTAAAATACTTTTTTATCTCAATCCATTTTATACAATATTTTGAAAAAATTTATTGAATATAGAATGATTTTTTTTTAATATTTAGAGATAATTTACTTAACTTTCTTATTTTATTCATAATGAGATAATTTATAACCGCACAACCAGGGGCAGGACCACCTTGGATAAATCTCCTTCAACGAAAAATTATAGTATTTATATATGGTTAAAATAATATTTTATGTATATATAATAGATGTGAACCCTCTTCAGGTACTCCGTGTGTCTATTTCTACGAATTCAAAAACACTTTATTGAAAATTCTAGCTTCAGCACTGCACACAACTATTTATAACTTACTCCAAATCATGAACAACAATTTTTTAAAAAAACAAAATAAGTAATAATCATACTCAATCAAACATATAATATAAAAAGAGGGGGATACAATATCATATATTGTTTGTATTTTTTGCGAAAAGTAATAGTAAGTGCAATTATTTTTGCATCAATTGATTTAAATATTTAAAAGAAACCATCTACTTTAACAGTATTTCGTATCCAAGTTAAAATGTCAAGTTATTAACAAATACAAATTATAGATGTTAATAATATTTGTATCCAAGTCTAAAATGCATGTATCTATAATATTTCTTGCATCATATTTTGAACAAAATTGTTTATTTTTCTTCATATTTTAATGAAGTTTATCAACATATATGTATGCTAAACAAATATTGAAATAATATTCAGCTCAAACACTTAAAAATACATTACATTGATCTTATCTTTTTCGATAAGGAATACAATGTAATTAAATAAATAGAAAATAAAAAAAATTCAAAACACGAAAAACGAAATTATAGTAGTAAAAAAAAAAATAATTCAAAATACGATTTCCAGTTACTCACATATGTAAACAAAACTTGTATATTTTTATCAACATTTAAATCACTTACATTATATATAACAATTACACTCACCAATCAAATGTATAGTTGATTAAGTTTATCATGGGATGAACTACATTACTGATATTGATCCCAAAAAAACAGACCATAGATACTGGTAGGTTGTGAACAACCAACCATCATAATTTAGAAATTGTATTACTTACCTAGCTTTAAAACTATTTATATTGAGGAAACATAAGCTCACATAAGGAGATTGTCTATACTACAATTCATATTAATTTTACCTTTTTATTGATCTAAACGTCGATCAATAATATATTTTTTTAAGAATAACTTTATAATATTTTATGTTTTTGCTATAAACTTTTGTTTATTTTGTAAGATTGTATAAAAAAACTATGAAAACTACTTATGAAATTTCAGAATAGTAAATAAAAATACAATTTAAAATTTCAAATTATATACCAATAAAACTTTAAAACTTTATCTTATAACTCATAATAACTAAATAAGATACCATATAAATAAAATTTCTCACGAGCCCATCGCAGTGTAAAGATTAATATTATTGAAGGTTTTAGTTTCTTCCATGTCCTTAGTGCCAAAAATCTGTTGATTATTGATGTTACTTTTTCTTCCTTTTTGCTTAGTGAAGGCCCAGGGGAAGGGGTAGATCTATGTAACTGTTTGAATTTGCGTCTCCTATGAGAAATTTGTGCTCTGTATTGTGAAATCAATTGCGGCTCTGGAGTTGTTTACTTGAGCTTTTTGCCTGTTCATTGTGAAATATGGGAATCTGTAATTACGATTGTGAAATATTTTAAGATTCAGATTTGAATGTCGATTAATTGGCAGCCACTGCACTGACTTGGTACATCTTTTTATTGCCGTGAACTTTTGCTATCCAGTATTTTAGTGAATCGTATGCTTTTTTGTTTGAGTGGATTAGAGCAATTTGCTATAGTAATGAGCAATTTGTTGACTTCAGTTAATGTTTATGTTGCTATTAATGCAGTTTATGAACAAGTTTGAATTCTTTAGGCTGCGAAGCTCATCTACAGTTCTATTGGGGATGAAACAGAAACAAGTGTTGCTTTCCATTATTGCCTTCCAAGTTCCAGATATCTCTTGTAAGTACTACCACATTTTTATCTATCCGTATAGTAACTCAGTCATGCATAATATGTATATATATGCAAAAATGATAGGGTATTTGATAGAGGAGGAAGGAGTACTTTTTCTTATTTTTACGGTTAATCGATATGATGAAAAAAGGTTTATAGTGTTGAGTTCTAACAAGTTTAATTGTTCAGTTGACAAAGTGGGAAGTGTAGGGGTTGGGATAAAATCCGGGACAAGTACAAGGCTCTCCCAAGCCATTCCGCCTTGAGAAGAAAAGGAAAAGGAACCTACATTAGAACATTCAATATGGACGAAAACATAGGGATAGTACAGTAAGAGGTGCCATTATTAGTAGCCTAGATTTCGAATCAACTTGGATTGTGTGTAGGATGCATGATACGAGAACTGTCTGAGTTGGGGTTTTTTTCATAGGCGTCGATTGGAACTGTGTAAAGATCTGATAAATCATCCTCTTCGTGTAGGTGTTGATTAGACCAAGAGACTCCAGTTACCTTCCTTAAACCTTCAAGTTGAATAGCCACTTCCTTCATTGTAGGCCTATCTTCTCCGTGCAACTAAAGACAGTTCTTCACTAGCTCAGCCATCTGTTGAAGTTGCTCAAGATTCCCTTCTCGCAAAACACGACGATCAAGAATTTGAAATAAGCGATTATTATTTATGGATGAAACAAAATAATCAGCCAAATTCTTTCGATCATCGTTTCTATCTCCAGAAACTGGTTTTAACCCCGTTAGAAGTTCTGCCAGAACTACTCCAAAACTGTAAACGTCACTTTTATCCGTCAATTGACTTTTGAAAAAATATTCAGGATCCAAGTACCCAAATGTACCTTGAACTAATGTAGCCACACGTGTTTGATCTAGAGGGATGAGCCTTGAAGCTCCAAAATCAGCCACTTTAGCTGTGGAAAATTCATCTAACAATATGTTGGAAGACTTGACATCTCGATGAATTATAGGCATGGACGCAAATGAATGAAGGTAAGCAAGTGCAGTGGCTGTCTCTATGGCAATTCTCAACCGATTTTGCCAATTTAACCAACCCCCTCCACGTTGACTGTGAATGTGCTCGTAAAGAGTTCCTTCAGAGACATACTCATAAACCAATAAAGGAACTTCATCTTCCAAACAACACCCAAAGAGCCTCACCACATTTTCTATGGTTGATTTGAGTGAGAATAAGCACCTCGTTGATAAACTGTTCAATCTGACTCTCATCCACAATTCTAGATTTTGTAATTGCAACTACGCGGTTATCACTTAGCACACCTCTATATACAATCGCGTGGCCACCACGACCAAGAATTCTGTCATTGGCATAATTGTTTGTAGCTTTCTTGAGCTCCTCAGCTGTGAAAATTTTTGTTGCTTTCACATCACCATCATTAGTTGAGATTCTGTGTTTCAATAATAAACCGCCATTTTGTTGGAAGAATTTCTCCCTAACTTCAATCAATTTCCTTTTCCTGATTCTGAAACAGAGCCAAACTATTCCAACCACTAGGGATATACAGGCACCAGCTCCTATACCTGTATAATTAGTGGAATTGAACTTTTATTGTTTGTTTCAACTAGATCAAAAGTACAGGACTAATCGTACACATATCTGCTAACGAGTTTGTGTTTCAAACACAGATAAAAAAATTGCTTATCTTTCTGTAATTACCATTAGTTGAATGGACAAAGACAGGGTCACCAATCCAAATTTACAAAACTAAACTAAATTGTGTGTATTCATAGCATTTGTGTGACCATAAAAGCTTCTCATTAAGGATCAAATGAGAAGGGTAAAGTTAATTGTTTTTGAATATAGAAATGTATCAATACTTCTGGAAATAAGGAAATAGTATTTGTGGTCATGAAAGCAGGTTCGGTCAGAGGGACCAACTACCAAGCCAGTAGCCACTTAAAGCAGGCTTTAAAAAATATTGATATGGAAAATAAGGCCTGCCGTTTAAGATAGTTTTAGGCCACTAATCTTATTGATTCGCCCATGTATAGTGAGATATTTACCTGCGGAGAACTTGATCCATGGGAACTCATCATGGTAGGGAGCTATACAACCACGACCATCCTTTTTGCCATCACCAGTATATCCATGGGGACAAGAACAATTGTAACTTCCTGGGGTATTTATGCACATCTGTTTGCACAAACTGTTATTTGGATGATCAGCACATTCATCAACATCTGAAAAAAGATCAAATCAATGCATGAAAGCTACGTTCTTGATGAAGAATCGAAACATTATATATTGTCTTATACCTTGGCAGCCTTGATTGGGATAAGGATTACCCTGATAACCTGTATCACAGCTGCAGCGGTATCCACCAAGACCAGTATCTGAATCAATGCAGTGGCTATTTTCACTGCAAGCATAATCCTCATTTTTCAAAGCTTGCGTGCAAGTAAGACTCCCGATGGCCCAATCCAGCACAATGGGGACACTATCCTTAATCCTATCATAAAAATCATTAACATTTAGATCATCAGCTAGATCTGGCAAGCCCCGGAAATGGAAGTGATCCGCCTCGCCCAGAAATGCATACAAACACGAATTGAAGGACCAAACATGAGTATGGTTTTGTGTGCTAGACATTTTTGTGTTGTAGTATTTCAAGCCCTTGGGTATCTGCGTCTGGCAGCAGCCTTTTCCCGTACACTCTCCTTCTATCACATCCCTTGTGCTTGAACAGCTGACATTGCAGCCATACTCAAAGTTATTAGGCCCTGTGATGGAAGCACAGTCATCGCAACCAACTACTGTAAACCTGTTCAGGGCAGAGAAACTATATAGCGTTGTTTCTAAAAATCTGGTCCAAGCAAGTGATTCAGAGAGCACAGCTCCAGTGGAGTTGTAACATCTCCAACCGATTGAATTGGAGACGCGGAATTCAGCATCGGAGATGTTGTACTCCACAATGTTTTCTCCTAGGATGAGTTCCTGAGGACCATCATCAGATGTGTTACAGTCGAGCTCGAACCGCACATTAAGGGCGCAACCTGAGCCAATACCGACTGGGTACGGAACCGTTACCTTCCCACACTTGTTAGGGCATCCTGGTTTTGTTATACTGATGCTGGTGCTATTAGTGGTACTGGTTTGGGCAGTGGCTAATGTTAGTATTAGCACATGACAAGCAATGAAATGAAACAAACTCATTTGTTTTAAGTCCATATGATATGTTACCATTTTGAGTTTCCAAGTTGATCTCAACTCATCTAGTTCGAGTCACAACTTCATATAGAAGCCACAAATATGGGGTGGTCCACCTCCAACTTGTGCTTTTTCATTGGTTGCACATATGACTTATTCTGGCTCCTATATTTACTTTTGTGGCATCCTACAAATCAATTCCAGTATATTTCACTCGAACTGTCACGTTATGTATAGTAAATGTGTATTTACTTATTCAATTTTATACAAATTTTAAGCATTTACTTGTTAAACTACAAGTAACATGAATATTTTTTTTTGTGACAACTTTTGTGTTAACATACACTTGCCACAAAAGTTAGGATTTTTGTCTCGACTTTTAAGTAAATTATCGCAAAAGGGTATAGTTTTAGTAGTGACAAAAATATCAGGTGAGGTCAAGTTAAAAGAGCACTACTACGTCTAAAAAATCTGTTGTACTTTGAATATTTCTACATGTAGAGAGAGCAGTGATGAGACATCTAGTAATTAATACTACTAATTAAGATGCAAAGACTTGGGGTCAATCAAGCCAATGGGGCACGATTTATATAAATGCTAACGACTAGTTCAAAAGACAACTCAAGAGGGACGACCCAGCTTGGCTTAAAAAGAAGTTCAAACCCAATGCATTAATTGAAGGCTAGACTATTTTTGCTTTCAAATACCATAGAAAATAATTATGCAGTTGAATTAAATCAAATTCTTAAAGTTGGGATGTTCAACCTCAAGTTTTTTTTTATTGATAAAATTTTTGTACAAAATATATCTATTTCAATATTTTTTTAATTCTATTAAGATATAATTATTTAAGGTGTTTCATATAAATCATAAATTTAGCAATTTGAGTCTGAATTTGTCATGATATGGGCATATCCATATTCATTTAGATCAGATTTATGTCCTCCTCCAAAATATATTCACTGTTTGGATTTTAACTAATAAAGTAGGAATTGTTGTCAAACCTTCCGTCGCCCCAAGATGGCGATAAAAAAAACAAAAAATATGAGATAATTGATAATATCGTAGTAACATATTCAATAAAAAAGATAATAAAATCATATAAAATAAATTATTAATTAATAAGTCATAACGAAAATAATTATAACAAAAAAATACTAAATTGTGCCAAAATGAGTAAGACTAATAAATACTAAATAATTACCTAACTAAACATTAAAAGCAAAAGGTCAAAAATACCATTGCAACTAACAACTTTTTTTTTTAAATAGTTATTATGTGTCATTTTCTTATTGAATGAAATAAAAAACCACCTTTATTAATTTTTCCCCATAATTTATCCAAATCAAAACAATATATTTTTTCAAGATTCAAAAACTATATTTTTTAAAATCTAGTAATTTCTTCTTTTCCAAAAAAAATTGTTTTAGATAATTGAATTTTTTTAAAAAATATTAGTCAATTTTAGGATTTATATTAATATATTATGTCCCGGTAATTGTGGCATGACTAATATTTTAAAAAAATAATTAATTATAGACATATTGTTTTGATTTGGATAAATTATGGGAAAAAATTAATAGAGGTGGATTTTTATTTCATCCAATAAGAAAATCATATAACAAATATTTTTTTAAAAAGAGAGGGTTGTTAGTTGTAAGGGTATAAGTGAGCAAAAGATGGATGGAAGGGTAATTTAAGACCAAAAAGATGAATACAAGGGTATTTTTAGACTAAAAGATGGATGGAAAATATTTTTAGACCTTTTCTTATAGTTCAGGGGTATTTTTGGCCCTTTTCCAAAAACAAAATATTATTATCCATCGAATTTGAATTTTGGATTAGGTCGGGTTGAATCAGTCTTTTTAATTGAATTTGTATTTAGATTAGAAAAAATTAATAATAAATAAAAAGAAAACGAAATACCCATCGAAAATTGAATTTTATGGAATATGTGATTTTTGTGTTAGTATGGATAAAGTTTTATAATTTTTTTGTTAGAATATACTCTACTTCCTCCGTCTGTTTTTATATGTCATCCTTTTCTTTAAATAGTTGAATCACAATACTTTTCTTATAGTTTAGGGGTATTTTTGGCCCTTTTTTGAAAACAAAATATATTATCCATCGAATTTGAACTTTGGATTAGGCCGGGTTGAATCAGTCTTTTTAATTGAATTTGTATTTAGATTAGAAAAAAATTAATAATAAATAAAAAGAAAAAGAAATACCTTTCGAAAATTGAATTATATGGAATATGTGATTTTTGTGTTAGTATGGATAAAATTTTATAATTTGTTTGTTAGAATATACTCTACTTCCTCCGTCTGTTTTTATATGTCATCCTTTTCTTTAAATAGTTGAATCACAATACTTGTCATTTTATAAAATTTATGCATATTTTACCATATTTTGCCATTATACCCTTGATAGAGTAGTTAATTAATCTTGAAAATGTATTTATCATTTAGTATAAAGTTGACTTAAGAAAACATTAAATAATGCTAGAAGGATAAAGTTACACCATTTCTTAATGTGCAAAGTGAAAATGTGACATATAAAAGGGACGGAGAGCAGAGGTGGATCTAGGAATTAGGGTCACTGGGTGCCAAGCAGAGGCGGACCCACATGATTTGATAGGGATGCACGTTCGTAAACTTCAAAAAAATATATGTATATATATGTATATCTATCGTGAGAAACTGACATAAAGTAGGGTATAATCAACCGTGCACCCATAAGAAGCGTATGGATGCCCTTGTTTAGTTGGTACAAGCCAGAGGACACACTCGCGAGAATACGGTTCAGTCTTATAATCATATTCGAGCCATTAGTACCAATCAAATACTACATTATTCGTTAATTGTAGTAAAAATTTTGTTAACTACCTAAATTAAGATAATATTAGTGCGTCAAAATCTTCAAATTTTAGATTGTCTCTAATTCTCAGTAGACTAATTGATTAAACCAATTTTAGATTCAGATAGACTTATTCATCTTGTGGTTGGACGAGAAAGCAGGATTGGACTACGGACGGAAGCCTAAAGCTTTAATTAATGACAACTTTTTGTTGCTCAAAAGTTTAAAGGAGGTTTCAACAGTGAAGAGAATTTTGTAAATATATTTAATTATGTAAAAAAAAAGTCAAAGAGTTAAATTAAATTAGTTACAAAATAATTATTAATTAATACTTAATAAGTAAAAGAAAATCAATAATCAAAAGAGAATGTGCTAGTAATTTAAAAAAGAAACGATGCATGTGGTTAAAAGGAAAATTTAAAACAAAAAAAAGCTGCTACCTAGAATTGATCCCTTGATCAAGGGATTAAAAACTGGACGGTCTACCATTGCACCAAAAAATGTGTTTGTTCTCTGGGTGGCAGGGTATTATTTAATCATATGTTGTACAGAAATACTTCTATATAAATAGAGTTTCCGTCGAAGTTCGTGGGTGGCGTGGCACTCCCACGGGATATAATAGATCCGCCCCTGACGGAGAGAGTAGTTAAGTGTCTCTGAACTTTTTTATTTTTAAAAAAGGTCATAATTACCTGGCAAATCTGTTATATTTATTAGTTCATAATACATAAATATATCCTTTAAATTGACGTCATTTTATATTTATAACCTTCAAATTTGGATATGTGCAAACAAACATTTAAGCTTGTACTCCCTCTGTCCCTAATTACTTGTCCACTTTTGAATTGACACACCTATTTAGAAAATAATTGTTGACATGGTGAGTTTATCATTTTATCCATATTAATTATGAAGTTGATGAATTAAAAACTTAAGAATTTCAAGAAATTTTACCTTGTTCAAATAATTAATTGAAGATATAATAGGTAGAAATATTTTGTCCTTTTTTGTTTTGTCAAAATGGACAAGTAATTCAGAACGACTAAAAAAAGAAAAGTGGACAAATAATTAAATACAGAAAAGTATAAAATTAAATAAGTAGACACATAAGCTTAGGGAGATGGTAAATTACATTTGGGACTAGGAATTTGGGGATAAATAACTCGTGGGTTGGTTTTGTATACAATATATGCACAATTTGTTTCAAATGATTTGACTTTTGGAATTTGTTTGTCTATAAGCAACAAAGAAAAATAAATTCTTATCATGAAAAAGTTCGGTATATATAATCTGCAAAGATATCCAACACTGTATAAATCTAAATTGAGAGGAAAAAGGAAAGGAACCTCCAATAGAACATTCATCATGAAAGAGGGCAATCTAATGCCATTATTATTTCTTAGATCAGCTTGGACTATGTGTAGGATGCATTATACGAGAAGTATCTGAATTGGGAACAGTGTAAAGATCTGAGAATTCATGATCCTCTTTGAGTCCATGTTGATTAGACCAAGAGACTCCAGTTACCTTCCTCAAACCTTCAAGCTCAATAGTCACTTCCTTCATTGTAGGCCTATCTTCTCCATGCAACTGAAGACACTTCTTCACCAGCTCACCCATCTGTTGAAGTTGTTCAAGATTCCCTTCTCGCAAAACACCACGATCAACTATTTGAAATAAGCGATGGTTATCCACGGACCAAACAAAATAATCAGCCAAATTCTTTTGTTCATCGTTTCTATCTCTAATTACAGGTTTCAATCCTGTCAAAAGTTCTGCCAGAACTACTCCAAAGCTGTAAACATCACTTTTCTCCGTCAATTGACTTGTGCGAAAATATTCTGGATCCAAGTATCCTGATGTCCCTAAAACCAATGTAGCCACATGTGTTTGATCCAGAGGAATTAACCTTGATGCTCCAAAATCTGCCACTTTAGCTGTGTAAACATTATCTAACAATATGTTGGCAGACTTAACGTCTCTATGAATTATAGGCATGGACGCAAATGAATGAAGATAAGCAAGTGCAGTGGCTGTCTCTATGGCAATTCTCAACCGATTTTGCCAATTTAACCAACCCCCTCCACGTTGATTGTGAATGTGCTCGTAAAGAGTTCCTTCAGAGACATACTCATAAACCAATAAAGGAACTTCATCTTCCAAACAACACCCAAAGAGTCTCACTACGTTTCGATGGTTGATTTGAGTGAGAATAAGCACCTCATTGATAAACTGCTCAATTTGATTCTCATCCACAATTCTGGATTTTTTAATGGCAACTACGCGGTTATCACTTAGCACACCTCTATATACAATCGCATGGCCACCACGACCAAGAATTCTATCATTGGCATAATTGTTTGTAGCTTTCTTGAGTTCATCCGCTGTGAATATGTTTGTTGCTTTCACACCACCGTCGTTAGTGGAGATTCTGTGTTTCAATAATAAGCCACCATTTTGTTGGAAGTATTTCTCTCTAACTTCAATCAATTTCCTTTTCCTGTTTCTGAAACAGAACCAAACTATTCCAACCACTAGGGATATAAAGGCACCAGCTCCTATACCTGTGTAATTAGTGGAATTGAAACTTTTATCATCTGTCTCAACTAGATCAAAGGTACTATTGAATGTATATATATTGTGCTAGTGTTCCAAGTGGCTGTTTCAAACACATAAAAGAAGTTTGGTCTTTGTTCCCCTCCTCTTTTTTTTGTAATTGCAATTAGTTGAATGGATAAAGACAAGGTCACTAACCCAAAATTTACAAAAATAAAATAAAATTGTGTGTATTCATAGCATTTGGGTGACCATAAAAGCTTTTCACTGAGGATCAAATAAGAAATGTAAAGTCAATTGTTTTTTAATACAGAAATTACTATATTTTTCTGGAAAGAAGGAAATAGTATTTGTGGTTATGAAATACACCAATATATATATTTACCTTCAGAGAACTTGATCCATCCGAATTGATGATGGTAGGGAGCAATACAACCACGACCATCCTTTTTGCCATCACCACTATATCCCTGGGGACAAGAACAACGGAAACTTCCTGGGGTATTTATGCACATCTTTTCACACAAACTGTTATTTGGATGATCAGCACATTCATCAATATCTGAAATCAATATAACACCGGTAAATTAATGCATGATAGTTATGTTCTTGATGAAGAATTGAAACATTATTTATACCTTGGCAGCCTTGATTGAGATAAGGATTGCCCTGATAACCTGGATTACAGCTGCAGCGGTATCCACCAAGACCAGTATCAGAATCAATGCAGTGGCTATTTTCACTGCAAGCATAATCCTCTGTTTTCAGAGCTTGCGTGCAATTAAGACTCCCGATGGCCCAATCGAGCACAATGGGGACATTAACCTTAATCCTCTCATACAAATAATTAACAGTTCGATCATCAGCTATATCTGGCAAGCCCCGGAAATGGAAGTGATCTGCCTCGCCCAGAAATGCATACCCACATGAATTAAACGACCAAACATCGGTATGGTTTTGTGTGCTAGACATGGTTGTGTTATAGTATTTCAACCCTTTGGGTATCTGTGTCTGGCAGCAGCCTTTTCCCATACACTCTCCTTCTATCACATCCCTTGTGCTTGTACAGCTGACATTGCAACTATACTTAAAGTTATTAGGCCCTGTGATGGAACCGTAGTCATCGCAACCAACTACAGTAAACCTGTTCAGCGAAGAGAAACTATACGGTGTTGATTCTATAAATGTGGTCCAAGCGGGTGATTCGCTGTGCACAGCTCCACTGGAGTTGTACCATCTCCAACCGATTGAATTGGAGATACGCAATTCAGCATCGGTGATGTTGTACACCACAATGTTACTTCCTATGAGGAGTTTCTGAGAACCATCATTAGATGTGTTACACCGGAGCTCGAACCCCAAATCATAGGCGCAACCTGAGCCAATACCGAATGGGTATGGAACCATAACGTTTCCACACTGCTTAGTGCATCCTGGTTTTGTGACTTTAGTGGTGTTTTGGGCTGTGGTTAATGTTAATACTAGCACACAAGCGTAGAAACAAGCAAGCAAATTCATCTGTTTTAGATAAATCGTTTTTGAGAATTTCCAAAATGATACAAACTAGTTCGACCAACAACTTACTGTAATTATTGATTTATAGACATAGTACTATGATTTTCTTATTTTCATATTAATAAAACAAAATGCAAAGACTTGGGGTCAACCATGCCTAAGGGACCAGGTTCACTACTGGTTCAGAGGAGTCAAGAGTCTTGTAAATCTGTCATATTGCACAAAGAAAGCAAATTTTAAATAATAAGTTTTGCGTGAAAAAGAAACTAAATTATCATCATCTCCACAATTATTGGACCTAAAATTGTAGAAAAAAGACAAGCTAGTAAATATTCTTTGGTTGACTACCTCGAAAGAGGACTGAGTTGGGTACAGAAGAATAGTCGTTTACACGTACCAAACATCATTTCAGGTTAGCTGTTCTTGCTAGGCCTGGACAAATTTGTAGTATTTAACCAAGAATATTAGCTTAAAGAGTTTCTCTTAAGCATACGCGGATTTGTAACAACCACGACTAGTATCACCAATTACGGTCAATTCAATTCATTTGATCTAGCACACACAGGTATTGAAATTTGACAGGTTGATCTTACCTAGCTATTTCCAACACAATTGATACGGCTAACCATTTGAAAGGTCAATGGAAATGACACATAACTGATAGTAATTTGTCAGTGCAATTACGTTCTTCATTTTTTTTTCTTCTTCTCATTTTGTTCAGATAAAATCATTTGCTTGTTGAAAATGAAATTTAAAAATGACAAATTCCACCTATTTTCATATTGATAATATCATGCAAAGTTGCAGATTTGGCTCATCTCCATTTCCTATTATCTCAATTTAAAATTAGTGATGTAAAGTAAATTAACTTAACTAATGATCTTAACGTTAATCAAAGTAACAGATATTTTCATATATCTCTCCCCAAAAAATTTGGCAATCCACGATTCTAGCAATTTAGTTTAGAATGTATTATGTAGTCTTTTTAATGACAAAACATGAGATAAACTCATCCTAAAATTTATCCTGGATTAGTTTCCCCTCGTATCAAACAATCCCTTACTGTTAAAGCTTGTGACTTTGAGTGGCACTTTAATTGGAATTATCAACAAACGAAATGGATGCTAAGGATGAAACCTAAGCCATTTTATGAATGCATATATTTTTAGTTGTTGTAATTGGTTAAACAATTGCCGTTAAAGCCTGTAACTTTAGTAGCAATGAAAAGTAGATATAACCGATAATGAAATCTAGGTAAAACAAGAAGAAAATCTATGTCAAACAACTACAGTGACTTGAAATTTTAGGTACTGATTCCCTAATCTGCAAAGATATCCAACACTCTTATCTTTAAGAAAAATCTAAACTGAGAGGAAAAACAAAGGAAAGGAACCTCCAATAGAATATTCAACATGGAAGAGGCAAATCTAATGCCATTATTAGTTCTTAGATCATGATGCATTATACGAGAAGTATCTGAATTGGGAGTATTTCCATTGGAGTTGATGGGAACCGTGTAAAGATCTGATAATTCATCCTTATCATTCTCTTCGACTCCATATTGATTAGACCAAGAGACTCTAGTTATCTTCTTCAAACCTTCAAGTTCAATAACCACTTCCTTCATTGTAGGCCTATCTTCTCCATGCGGCCGAAGGCACTTCTTTACCAGCTCACCCATCTTTTGGAGTTGCTCAAGATTCCCTTCCCGCAAAACACGACCATCAATAATATGAAACAAGATATTCTTATTCATAGACAGCACAAAAAAATCGGCCAAATTCTTGTCCTCTTCGTTTCTACCTCTAATAATAGGTTTCAACCCTGTCAAAAGTTGTAAACATCACTTTTCTCTGTCAATTGACTTTGTGCGAAAATATTCTGGATCCAAGTACCCTGATGTCCCTAAAACCAATGTAGCCACATGTGTCTGATCTAGAGGAATTAAGCTTGATGCTTCGAAATCTGCCACTTTAGCTGTTAAAACATTACCCAACAATATGTTGGCAGACTTTGTTGCGGAAGCCGAATACATATAGAGTGATGAAATCACAACTACTATATCTAAAGCTAGCTAATAAATAGTAAATGAGACAACAATAAAAAGAACACTAGGAATTAATGAGGTTCGGCAAACTTTTTTTTTTTTCCTACTCCTCGAACACAACCAACCAATATTTATTTCACTCCAAAAGAGTACAAGTGAAATACTACAAGAAAGAAAGAAGATCAAATGCCTTAGAAGATGAGAAGACAAGTAAGAGGTGTGTTACAAATGAATTAGGAGCTACCTATTTATAGGAGTGAATTCTTCCTATTGATGTCATTCATGACATCACAATAGGTCAAAATGTCAAGATTTACCTCGTGAAACCAATTTATGGTTCACCTAAATTTCACCCACAAAAGGTGTTATCTTGACTTTTCTACCAATGAAGAATTATCCTCCTAACTACCATATCTTCTCATTAATCCATTTTAAATCTTGTCAAATTTAACAAATCTTCACCTTGGCAAGATTCTCCATTTTCAACTTCCTCTCAACAACAATTTTTATTGTGTCTTCAGCCTCAATATTTAATGTTTAACAATGTTGATCAAGTTCAAACGATGTTGAAACTTGACCGCAGTCACTACTTTTGTTAATATATCAGCAGGATTATCCGTAGTATGAATTTTCTGCATTATGACTCCACCATCATTTATGATGTCTCGTATGAAATTATATCGGACGTCAATGTGCTTCGTCCTTGCATGATAAACTTGGTTCTTTGCTAATTGAGTAGCACTCTTACTATCACAAAATATTGTGATTCCTTATTGTCCAATACCAAGCTCTCTAAGCAATCCTTAAAGCCAAATTGTTTTCTTCGCAGACTCTGTAATTGCCATATACTCTGCCTCAGTGGTAGACAAAACAACTGTTGACTGCAAAGTAGACTTCCAACTAATTGGTGCATTTGCAATAGTGAAAACACAACCAGTAGTTGATCTTCGTTTGCCCAAATAACCTTCATAATCTGAGTCACAATATCCAACAAGATATTGACTATCTTTCTGCTCGAAAACCAAACCAACATCTACAATATTATGAATGTACCGTAGAATCCATTTTAGAGCCTGCAAATAATCCTTTCAAGGATTGTGCATTTACCTGCTTACAACTTCAACAGCGTGTGAAATATCTGGCCTAGTGCAAACCATTGCATACATCAAGCTACCAATAGCATTCACGTATGGTACTCTAGACATATATTCTCGTTCAGCTTTATTCTTAGGTGACATAGCATCACTAAGCTTAAAATGAGGAGCAAACTGAGTGCTAACCGACTTCTTTTTTTCATTCATACCGAATAGGTTTAGTACTCTCTTCAAATATTCTTTCTCAGATAAATAGAGTTTCTTTGAATGTCTATCTCTTTTTATCTCCATGCCAAGAATCTTCTTTGCCTCACCCAAATCCTTCATCTCAAACTCTTTTTTTAGTTGAATCTTTAGCTTCTCAATTTCCTCTTGACTTTTAGAAGCTATTAACATATCATCAACATATAGAAGAAAATTTAGAAAAGAACTATCTTCAAGCTTGCGCAAATACACACAATGATCGTATTTGCTTCTAATTATGTACCTTTGCTGCAACATAAACTTGTCAAATTGTTTATACCATTTTCTAGAAGATTGTTTCAATCCGTACAATGATTTTTCAAGTTTGCACACCATATTTTCTTTTCCATCAACTTTGAATCCTTCTGGCTGAGTCATGTAGATTTTCTCTTCCAAGTCTTCATGTAAAAATGTAGTTTTTACATCCAACTGAACTAGTTGCAAATTTAACTGTGCTACCAAAGCCAACAAAACTCTAATGGAGGAGTGTTTCACAACTGGAGAAAGTACCTCATTATAATTAATTCCCTTCTTTTGAGCATATCCTTTGGCCACCAATCTTGCTTTGTAGCGAACATCTTCTTGGTTAGGAAGTCTTTCTTCCTTTGCAAATATCCATTTGCACCCAGTTTCTTTCTTGCCCTACAGGAGATTGGCCAATCTCCATGTATAATTCTGATGAAGGGACTGCATTTCTTCATCCATGGCATTCCTCTACTTATCTTCTTGTGAACTTTGGACTGCGTCTTTATAAGTGGTATGAATGTCATCGGCTGCAATTGAGTTAGCACAACCCACCATATATGTGAGTCGAGCAGGTTTCTTATTGTCCTATTGGCTTGCTCGTTGCTATTGATTCAAGTTGTGGTTGAGGTTCTTGAGATGAAACCTCCTCTTCGACTGGCTCTCCTTCAAGAGGAAAATCTTCTGTTGTTTCCTCGTTTGATCCCTGAGTTGGGAAAATTATCTTTCCCTCAAACTCCACCTGCTTTGAAGCACCATCAATTTGTTTGACTTCTTCAATTGTTACCTTATTTGTCAAGGCAGATTCATCAAAGGTAACATCCCTGCTGAAAATAACTTTTCTTGTCTCTGGACACCATAAACGGTATCCTTTGACTCCAGAAGTAATTCCCATAAATAAATGTTTCTTTGCTATTGGGTCCAATTTTAATTCTCTTACATGATAATATTCAACTGAGCCAAATATATAAAGAACCATAATCTTTAGCAGTTTTTTCATACCATCTTTCAAATGGTGTCTTCCCATCAATAAAAATAGATGGTAGACGATTAATGAGGTGACATGCATATGTTATTGCCTCATTCCAAAATTCTTTGCCCAAGCCAGCATTGGACAACATACACCGAACCTTCTGTAGCAATGTTCGATTCATGCGTTCTGCCACTCCATTCTGTTGTGGTGTATTTCTGATGATGAAATGTCTGACGATGCTATTTTCCTCACAAATTTTCTGAAAAAGATCATTTTTGTATCCTCCATCATTTTTTGTGCGAAGACACTTGATCTTTCTGCCACTTTGAGTTTCTATCATCGCCTTCCATTTTGAGAAAAATTCCCAATACTTGATCTTTTGTTTTCAACGTGTACACCCACAGTCTTCAAGAAAAGTCATCAACAAAGGTTGCAAAATAGTGTTTCCTACCTAGTGAAGGTGTTTTGGAAGCACTCCAAACATCTGAATGAACATAATCAAAAGTACCTTTAATATTATGGATAGCTGTTCCAAATTTAACCCTTGTTTGCTTTCCCTCGACACAATGCTCACAAAACTCCAAGTTGCAAATTTTTACACCTTTTAGCAATCCTTGATCTGATAAAGTTTTCAAGGATTTTTCTCTAGCATGTCCCAAGCGCATATGACACAACTTGGTCATTTCTTCCTCCTTCTCATTATTGGATGTTGTTACCGTTGTCCCAATAACTGTACTACCTTGATAGTGGTACATGTTATTATTTTTCTTCGCATTGTCTTCATTACCACCAGCACCAGAGCATATTCTCATTACGCCATTATCTGCAATGACTTTGAACCCCTTTGACTCTAGGGCATCAACAGAAATGAGATTTTTCTTCAAATCTGGTACATATCAAACATCTGTTAATGTTCTACTTAATTCATCATGGTTCCTTAATCGGATTGAACCAACACCATATGCGGTAAGAGGATTATTGTTTGCGGTGAATAACTCCATATTCTCCTTCTTGTAAATCAACAAACCAGTCTCGATTGGGACACATATGATAGCTACAAGATGACTCCATCAACCATACATCAGATGATTTAGATTGATCTGTCGTAACTAGTGAGTAATCGGAGTCATCACAATCAACCACATTAGAATCCATGACAGCCTTCCCATTATTTTGTTTGGCTTTGCTATTCAACTTTGGGCAATCTTTCTTCCGGTGCCCTTTTTCTCGGCAAAAGGCACATTCATCTTTGCTGAGTCTGGATGTTGACTTGGATCTCACTTTCTTCGTTCTCATATGATTTTGAGAACGACCTCTCGCAATCAATGCTTCTGCTTCTCCGCATTTTTGTTTTTCTCTCTTTCTTCGTTCATAACTATATAAGGCAGAACAAATTTCTTTGAGAGATACTTCATCATTTTCATGCAGTAGAGTCGTTTCAAGATGCTCGAACTCATCGAAAAGTGAACTTAACAACATTAATTCCATATCTCCATCCGTAAAAGTCACGTTCATATTTCGCAAATATGTCGTCATCTTATTAAAGCTGGTGATATGATCATTCATTGTGCTACCAGGAATATAAGTGAAGCGTAACATTATTCTTTTCATGTAAAATTTATTTTGACTATTTTTCTTCAGGAATTTCTCCTCCAATGAATTCCATAATTTATTTGCAGATGTTTCCTTCATGTATTGATACTTTTGTTCTCTTGCAAGGTAAGATTAAATGGAACCGCAAGCAACACGGTTGATAATCTTTCAATCTTCTTCTCCTACACAGTCTGGTTTCTTTTCTTCAATGACAATAACTAGCCCTTGTTGAAAAATAACATGAAAGACCTCGCCTTGCCATATTTCGAAATGTCCTGACCCGTAAAAAATTTCAACTACAAATTTCGCATTTGACACAATTCTTATTATAAGCGAAGATGCCAATGATGACGTATTATTGACACTCGATGTGGACTCATCATTTTTCTTGTCTCCCATTTTACTACAAATACTATTTACTAGCTAACAATGCAAGAACCAAAGTAAATCTTTTTCTAATGTGGAAGTTCAGACTATGCTGCAACCACAGAGAATACTCAGATAATACCTTGTCTCTTATACCAATTGTTGCGGAAGCCGAATATATAGAGGGTGATGAAATCACAACTACTATATCTAAAGCTAGCTAATAAATAGTAAATGAGACAACAATAAAAAGAACATCAGAAATTAATGAGATTCAACAAACTTTTGTTTTCTTTTGCCTACTCCTCGGACACAACCAACCAATATTTATTTCACTCCAAAAGAGTACAAGTGAAATACTACAAGAGAGAAAGACGATCAAATGCCTTAGGAGATGAGAAGACAAGTAAGAGATATGTTACAAATGAATTAGGAACTACCTATTTATAGGAGTGAATTCTTCCTATTGATGTCATTCATGACATCACAATATGTCAAAATGTCAAGATTTACCTTGTGAAACCAGTTTATGGTTCACCTAAATTTCACCTACAAAAGTTGTTATCTTGACTTTTTACCAATGAAGAATTATCCTCCTAACTACCATATTTTCTCATTAATCCATTTTTGAATCTTGTCAAATTTAACAGACTTAACGTCTCTATGAATTATAGGCATGGACGCAAATGAATGAAGGTAAGCAATTGTAGTGGCTATCTCTGCTACAATTCTAAAATGGTTTTGCCAAGTCAACCAACCCGCTCCACGTTGGTTGTGAATGTGCTCGTAAAGAGTTCCTTCAGAGACATACTCATAAACCAATAGAGGAACTTCATCTTCCAAACAACACCCAAAGATCTTCACCACGTTTTGATGGTTGATTTGAGTGAGAATAACCACCTCGTTGATAAATTGCTCAATTTGACTCTCATCAACAATTCAAATTTTTTACCAAATTAAACCGTTATATAAAGCAATTTACCAAAATAATACATTTTTCTAAAATTTTACAAAGCTAGTATAAACGTATTTCATAGTAACATTTTAGGGTATATTTCATTTTTAAAAAACTAACAGCGTTAGGTTAATATACATCAGTGTAAGTAATATTTTACTCCTAAAACATTATTTTAAGTAACGTTTTACTCCTAAAACGTTACTGTGAGTAACACTTTAGGAGTAAAACGTTACAGTGAGTAACGTATATCAATCTAACGCCGTCAGTTTTTTAAAAATAAAATATACCCTAAAATGTTACTGTGAAATACATTTATACTAGTTTTGTAAAATTTTAAAAAAATGTGGTGAATTGCTTTATATAATGACTTATAGTTTGGTCAAAACCTCCAACAATTCTTGATTTCTTAATGGCAACAATGCGAGAATCATGCAACACACCTCTATATACAATCCCATTGCCACCACGACCAAGAATTTTGTCATTGGCATAATTGTTTGTAGCTTTCTTGAGCTCCTCAGCTGTAAAAATTCTTGTTGCATCCACACCGCCCTCTTTAGTGGATATTCTATGCTTCAATAATAAACCACCGTTTTGTTGGAAAAACCTCTCCCTAACTTGAATAAATTTTCTTTTCTTGATGCAAAAATAGAGCAAAGTTATCACAACTACTAGGGAGATTAACCCAACTACAGTACCTGTGTAATTAGTAGAGTTGAACTTTTATTGTCTATTTCAACTAGCTAAATCAAAAGTTGAGGATAACGAATTGGTGTTCCTATAGAAAGCTTCAAGCACATGAAAGCATCTTGTGAAATTGACGTCCAAGACATTTTTTAGCATAGAAAATAATATTTCTTCTATCCCAATTTATGTGATATTCTTTTAGTCTATGAAATAATGTCATCTTTATATACGATTAGAAAATAATTCAACTTTAAACTTATCATTTTACTCTTGATAATGAGATTATCTTTCTTTCCAAAACTTTGTGCCCGGCCAAACAATCTGAGATAAAATGGAAGAAGTGAGGGACTACTGTGGTTGTGGAAGTTTTCCAATATATTTACCTAGAGAAAACTTGATCCATGGGAACTGATTATGAGAGTAGGGAGGAATACAACTAAGACCATCCTTTTTCCCATCATCGGTATATCCATCGGGACAAGAACAATAGAAACTCCCTTGGGTGTTTATGCAGATATTTTCACACGTATTGGTGTTTGGATCAAGACATTCATTAACATCTGGCAAAACCAAATAAATAGAACACCGTTATAACTTTCAATTGATCGAATCATACTGATTATTGGGAAAGGAGTCAAAATTTGCTTTTGTATTATGCAAAATGGGGCAAATTTTTCCTCTGTTAGATGTGATGACAGAAGGCGAAATTCTCTAACCTTTACAGCCAGGAGTGAGATATGGATTGCCCTGAAAATCTGGTTTACAGCTGCAGCGATAACCACCAAGACCAGTGTCTGAATCAACACAGTCGTTATTTTCCTTACAAGCATATCCTTTCTATCTTGTGTTTGCGTGTAAGTCAAATTCCCGATCGCCCAGTCCAGCACAATAGGAACAGTAGTCATAGTCCTGTCATAAAAAGTAATACTATCACTTACATCTTGTAGGCCTCTGAACTAGAATCGATCTGCCTCGCCTAGAAATGCATACCCCCATAGATTAAAATACCAAACACCTGTGTGGTTTCGTGTACTAGAAATAATTGGTGTAAATTTTTTCAATCCCTTGGGTATCTGCATCTCGCAGCAGCCATTTCCCGTACATTGTCCATCAATCACATCCCTCGAGCTATTACAACTGGTGGAGCAGTAAAACTTAAAGTTATGCCCCATGATGAAAGCATTGTCATCGCAACCAACTACGAGAAACCTGTTCCTTGTAGAGAAACTATAGGGATAAGCTGAGCTCCCCAAATGGGTCCAACCCAGGAATTCACTCTGCATAGATCCATTGGTGTTGTAACATCTCCAAGCAATGGAATTTGAGATGCGCAATTCAGGAGGTTTTGACCAAACTAAGTCATTATATAAAGCAATTCTCCAAAATAATACGTTTTTCTAAAATTTTACAAAACTAGTATAAACGTATTTCACAATAACGTTTTAGGGTATATTTTATTTTTTAAAAGCTGACGGCATTAGATTGATATACGTTACTCACAGTAACATTTTACTCCTAAAACGTTACTCAAAGTAACGTTTTAGGAGTATAACGTTACTCAAAATAACGTTATAGGAGTAAAACGTTACTTAGAGTAACGTATATCAACCTAACGTTGTTAGTTTTTAAAAAAATGAAGTATACCCTAAAACGTTACTGTGAAATACGTTTATACTAATTTTGTAAAATTTTAGAAAAATGAATTATTCTGGTAAATTGCTTTATACAATGGCTTAGTTTAGTAAAAAATTCCGCAATTCAGTATCACTGATGTCGTAAACCTCAAGGTTTCCTATCAGAGGTTTTTGAGAACCATCAGTAGAAATGTTGCAGTTTATCTCAAAACCCAAATTAATGGCGCAATCTGATCCTAAGCCAATACCAAATGGGTATGGAACCGTAACGTTTTCACACTTGTTATGACACCCTGGTTTAGTGAAATTTCCACATTTAGTAATGGTGGTGTTGGTAATATTAGTCGTATTTTGGGTAGTGGTTAATATTAGTACTATTAGTACACAAGCATAGAAACAAGCAATTTGGTACGAAACCAAAATCATTTGTTTTAGTTCCATTGTTTTTGAGAATTTCCAAAATAATTCGACCAACAACTTACTATAATTATTAATATATAGACATAGTAGTATGATCTATATATTAGTTTAAAATATTCGAAGAATTGGGGTCAACCATGCCTAAGGGACCAGGTTCACCACTGGGTTCAGAAAAGTAAAGTGATGAGACACAAGTCTTGTAAATCTGTCATGTTGAACAAAGAAAGCCAAATTTTAAATAATAAGGTTTTGCGCGGAAAAAAATCCCTAAATTATCATCGCCACAAATATTGGAGCTGGGCATATAATCTTAGAAAAAATACAATCTAGTAGGAGTAATATTCTTTGGGTGACTATATTAAAATCAGTACTCCACCATTGATGTAAGCTCCATAGGAGCATATCTCATAATGTGAATCAATTTGAGAAAATGAAAATTACTTCACATTGAAAGGATCAGAGTGTATTTGTATACAATGCTAATAGTGTTGTGTCTAGTCTAAACTAACCAACTCAACAAATTATTTAACTAACAAACTAAGAGAAACAATAAGTAAAATATGCTGACTCAACATCTAATTAGGTAGAAATTTATCTTAACACTATGCTTCTTACATCCAACTTGTCAAGTATAGCTGAGTGTTTAATTCCTGTCAAAGCTTTAATCAAGATATCTGCAAGCTGGTTTGAGGTAGTGACATGATGTAGAGTCATAATGCCATCATGGAGCTTGTTCCTTACAAAATGGCAGTCAACTTCTATGTCTTTGGTTCTTTCATGGAACACAGGATTCCTGGCAATGTGAATAGCTGACTGACTGTCACAAAATACTGCATAGGGTGTGGAGGTTGGCACTGCTAGCTCCTCAAAAAGTCTATTCAACCAAACCAGTTCACCAACAACCTTTATTAAAGACCTGTACTCAGCTTCAGCTGAGGATAATGACACAGTCTCTTGTTTCTTGGATTTCCAGCTAATAGGAGTGTTTCCCAACAGCACAATGTACCCTAAAACTGATCTCCGAGTTTCAGGACATGCTGCCCAATAAGAGTCGCAGAATGCCCTTACTGTGCAGTCATGACTATTAGATATGAAAATCCCAAGTGTGTGATCCTTTTTTATGTATCTCAGCAAATGAAATGTTGTATGTAAGTGAGGTTCTCTGGGATCTTGTAGAAATTGACTTAAGTGTTGGACTACATAGGATATATCCAACCTTGTATTAGTAAGAAAAATCAGCTTCCCCGCCAATTTTCTATAAAAAGTAGGGTCTGGTAAAATTGTTTCTTCTTTGGATTTGAACTTTACATTGGGATCAAGAGGAGAACAAGAGCTAGGACAGGTCAGGCAATCAAACTCTTTTAAAAGATCTAGTGCAAACTTTCTTTGTGAAATCAAAATCCCATCACTTTTGTATAAACCTTAAGTCCTAAGAAGTAATGCAACTTCCCTAAATCCTTGATTTTGAATTTGTCATACAAGAAACTTTTGACTGATTCTATCTCTGCAGAGTCAGTACCTATAAGTATGACATCATCCACATAGACATCTACAAACACATTGAGTTGTGAGATTTTTTTTAGAATAAGGAATAATCATTGAGTGAATGTGTATAACCTCTAGAATACAAGGTAGCAGTCAGTTTATCATACCACTGCCTGTTGGCTTGTTTGACGCCATAGAGTGATTTATTCAGCCTGCATACCAGGCCTGGTGTATCAACCAACAAACCAGGGGGTGCCTCCATGTAAACCTCCTCATGCAAGTATCCATGTAGAAATGCATTGTTGACATCAAGTTGAGAAATACTCCAACCTCTTCACAACAGTGGCAATCAATGATCTTACTGTTGTCATCTTCACAACTGGTGAGAAGGTTTCCACATAATCTATCCCTGCCTTTTGAGTATAACCCTTGACAACCAACCTAGCTTTGAATCTCTCAATACTCCAATCTGCCTTGTGTTTTACCTTGTGTACCTATTTGTAACCATTGGCTTTCTTACCTATTAGGAGTGATAATAAATCCCAAGTGTTATTTGCATGTAGGGCTTCAAACTCTTGAGTCATGGCTGCTTATCATGCAGGATTGATAGTTGCGTCCTCATAAGTCATTGGTTAATTTTCATGACACATTTTGTAACAAAACTTGACTATCAAGAAATAAAACATCAGAAGTGATATGGTGGTTTTTAGAAAACAAGGCATGTAGAGACAGGGAAGAAGTGTGTTCGTTATGTTCAGTATTGAGACAATGATAATCCTTCAGATATGCAGGTGTTTTATGGGGTCTACTTGATTTTCTCTTAGGAACAGGTTGAACTATGGGAGTAGTAACAGGTGATCTAGTATTTGAAACACTTATACTTTCATGACCATTTGAACAAGGTACAATCATAGGTGTGTCATCATAGTCAAGACAAGAGTTGATAGAACTAAGAGAATTAGAAGGAATGCACTGTAAGGATTTTAAAACATAATAAAAAGATGCACCTTTGGGTGCAGATGCAAATGGAAAAACACTTTCATAGAACACATCTCTAGAAACATGAACCTTTCTTGCGGCTAGGCTTAGTACTTTGTATCCTTTAGTTCCAAATGGGTACCTTACAAAAATGTGAGGTGTTGTTTGTTGACACCCAATTTTGGCCTAACATTTTAAAAATTCATAATTTTGAAGTTTTATTTATTTAATAACTTAAAATAATATATATAATTTTAAATAAGTGTATCGATAACTATCTTTATTTATCAAAATTTAGGATTTTTGTTAGTTAATTTTTAAATGGCATTTCACATGTCATTAGTTACGTTCATTATATTATTTTAAACTCATTTTATTTGCTATATTAGTTAATATTTATGTTGAATTTAGCACAGTCTAAAATTTATTCAAATATAAAAAAAGAATTTAGGGATTCTATTCAGATAATTTTGGGCCACAATGCTAAGCCCATCCATTTTGTGTTTTCTTATTTAAGTTATTAACTAGGTCAAAATAGGGGTGGATAAATTTTAGGGGGGTTAATTTTCAGATTTCTAGGTTTCAAAAAAAAAGTACTCTTTTATTATTTGTTATTTTTCCGGCAAGTCACCGGAACTTCGCTGAATTCCGGCGAGACCACCCCCAAAACCCCCATTTCGTTTTCCCCATTTTTTTCAGCGAGAAATCACCAGTTACCCTGACTTTTCTTTGCTTTTCAGCGAGCATTGAATCAACCAAACAGCTCCACCCACAAGCAGCCAATACACAAAACCCCAACACCTTTATTTTCTAGTGAGAACCACCCAAAAACCTCCTAGAACCAGCCTTCACCACCTCTTTCTTCTCCTCCGGACCGAAACAACTCATACCCCAAACTCAGCAGCTCAAACAACCCCAGAAATCCATACCACCAAACAACCAACGCCCTTCTTTTCCCGTTATCGTTTCCGGTTGAAACAACCGCCGAACTCCAACAAATGTTCGCCAAACCCCCACTTGAAAACCCCAAATGGCCAGTCCCTTCTCCTCTTCCTCTTTCACAATTTTTATTATTATTATTATTATTATTTATTTATTTTTTTGCAGATTTCACGTGAGTCACAAGCTAGACCCATCTCCGGCGAACCCCATTGATGATAGCAACAAACCAACAATACAATCAGATGAGCTCAAAAATAACAACCAAATCATTGAAATCAACCCCCGCGGATTAGGTAATCTTCCATGTCTTTATTTTTATTTACCTCGATGTTCTAGATCTGGCCGGAGAGTTCAAACTCTGGCCACTGTCTCTTTCATTTTTTATGTTCTCCATTTAGTGAAGTTTATTTTTTTTCTTCTATCTTCTTGGTCTTGTTTCACTCTTTTCCATTTAGTTAGTTGTTACTGTATTATTATTATTTTAATTTTAATGGGCTGCACATATTTATTTTATTTTATCTTTTTTATTATTATTATTTATTGTATTTTTGTGTAGCATGATGGGTTGTTTGTTAGCTCCTCATTTCTAAGGCTTTTAAGTTATTTATTTTGTGAGATTTTGGTATTTTTAAGAAACATTGTGTCTTTGTTTGTTGGTAAAAAAATTTTGTTTGTTATTGTGTTCCCTTTATTCTATCAGGAACATAGTTTTTCCATTGTTTATTATCTTAAAATATTTATTTTATCATTTTTATTACTCCATAAGGTTTATTAAAATTTGTTTTGCATTATGATAGTAGTTGTTAGGTTCATCTTCATTATTATATTATATATTATTAAGTACATTTCATCTTGATTTGTTATATTTAGTCATTTTGCTGATCTATTTTGTTTATATATGACCACTCTTAATTCATTTAGCTTCATTTCATTTAGTAAAAGTTAAAAAACAATACTCAAGTAAGTTATGTGGTTGTTTTATTTAATTTAGCCTTTGTTTTTTAATCTTTTAATTAATCTTGGGCAGTAGATATGTTAGTCATTATCATTAGTGTTATTTTGTTATGTTATTATAATTTAGTTATGGTGTTGGCATTTCATTATTTTTAAATAGTTATTGTTTTTGAGATTGTTGGGTTTATTTTATATATTTTGTTGGATGCATATGAATTTAATTCGATTTCATCTAGGTTGTTACGTTGTCTCTTCATTGCCAGTGTGTTATCTTTGATTTTTTTGTATAGTTTAGCCTTTAAATTAGTCTTATTAGTTCAGATGGCCAATGAAAAAACTCTCCGTCGGTTTTGGAGGCCTTCCCAATGTTAATAGACGGAATTTTAGTTTAAGCTTATATATTTTATATATTGAAACTGGCCGATGAAGAAATTACCATCGATTTCCAAGGCCTCCCATGTTCATAAGACGGATTTTTATTATTAAGTTGTTATTTGTTTAACTCATTTTTTTCATATTTATTCATTACTAATACTTTTACTAAGTGTCTTTACAGGTACCCCGAAGTTGCTTCCCATTGAAGTTATTCGGACAAAGTTTGAATTAAATTACTTATTATTTTATATATATTGACGTTACGCAAATCTTAGGCCGATATTATTATTTAATCATATTATTCATGTATATTGTATGATTATTATACTTGTACATTAATTTTGACTCCTCCTCAATTTGAAAAAGTGAATTCAGTCGGGACCCACATTGTGGATTCCGAAGGATGCCTAACCCCTTCCCTTCGGAATAATTTGAACCCCTTACCTAGAATCAAATTGGTTTCGTAGATCATTTAATGGTTTCTTAGTTTTTTTCCCCTAAAATTAGGTGGCGACTCTTCTTTTTAAAACTCGTTCATTTTTAAAATTCTTTTAAAATTGAATCAATTAATTATTTTTTGAGTCACCGCGATGTTTCGCCATATTTTGATAAAGTAGGGATGTAAACAGAATGACGACTCTGCTGGGGAGTATAGAGGTTTTAACCAATATGAATTTAATATTTTTTTTTTCAAATTGAGGAAAGTTTTGTTTTATTATTATGTTATACCTTGTATTTTTATATTTCGCTGATTATTTGTTTATTGTATTTATTCGTTATTTATTTTATTGTGTGTATATTATCATTGCATTCATGGCATAACATTTTCCGTCAAACGACAATTATTTCATTTCCACTAAAGGACAATTATGCGGGTTCGCAGTCGTTCATTAACCAAAATTTTCTCGGGGCACCCTGACGAGTGTAGTTGGGTACTTGATAGTCAGCGATCGTTAATTGTCCCAAGCCCAAGTAGTCAATTTGGGTTACCTTTTCCACTCTAAATACAACCCACTCCTACTAAACTAGCTTAGAGCCGAATCAAATCCAAATTTAAGCATCAGCCTAAGATGGCCCAACACCCAAGGCGTGTTGAGTCTATTAGAAAGACCACCTTGAGTCCATAATGGGCTCTAGCCTAAA
>JABWTJ010000851.1:179261-253300 GCA_016801875.1 Solanum sitiens | reverse complement strand
TCGTACTCAGGACGGTCCGTCGTACTCAGGACGGTCCTTCGAGCTAGGGCGTCGTGGGTGACAGAGAGTGAAATTGGGACAGGCTCCATTTAGAAGCCAAGTGTTCCTCGACGGAACCCCGTGACGGTCCGTGGTGGACGTGACGGTCCGTCGAGGAGGTCTCGTCGACGAAGCCTGCCAGTGCATGATTTAAAGGCTGCCAGCTTAGGGTGTTTTATGTAAATACACCCCAAGCCTTATAAGACTCTCTTACACCCTAAACCTAGAGAAGAGCCCCCTTTTCTCTTCAAGATCCAACTCTCTCTTTCTCTCAAGAAAACTCTCTCAACTCTCTTGGAAGCTAGAAGTCAAGGAAGGATAGGAGGACGGATTGAGACTTGTTTCTTCATCAAATTCGTGGGTTTCCTTCTCATAAAGGTATGGTATCCATTCTTGAATACCTTTCCATTCAAGAAGCCAACTTCCAAAATGGTTTTCAAAAGGGGTTTTAAACTCAACTTCTTCTAAACTTTGATTTCTATTATCGGTCTTCTTTTAACTAAGTTTTAATGGTTTAAATGTATTTATCTTGGTTTGAATAGATGGTTTTGATGTTAAAACTCCATGAAACTGTTGTATATGCATACTTCAACTTTTGGCATGAAAATGGGTTATGTGAGCATGATTTGAGTAAGGTATGAATTTGGGTCTTCTTGTGTATGTCATGTTGGTGTAGCTACTGCCCTAAGGGCCTTCATATGGTGAAATATTGATAAATTGCTTATGGGTAATGATGGTTTGATTTGTTGATGAGTTGCTCTTATTGTATAGTTCTTATTATAAATTGCTATTTGCGTGGTATGGTCCACCTTATGGGTGGCGGTGCTAATTGATGAACTTGATGTTACTTAGTATGGTTTGAGTATGTGACCTTGAAGGTCTAATATGTGAAATGAAGATATATTGGAAATGGGTCTTATGTTGTGTTTGATGTAGCTTGAATTGCATGATTGACCTAGTTTATGTCTAAATGAAGTATATGATTATGAGAAGTATGTAGAGTGTGTAGCTTGATGAATCAAGGTTAAAGTATGAGTAGAACTTGATGAAGATGAAATGATGCTTATATGCAAGGTGTGCACATGTACACACACACTCTTCTAAGATTTGTATTATGTCAAGTTGAGCAAAAAGGGGAAATCTTGAGGTGGACACACTTCGTGAGTTGAGATGTAGTGTCTAGTAACAACCTCTCCATTTCCTAGTGAGCTTTCTATGATAGACTTTTATGTTGAGAAATCCATGTGGAGTTATGCCTAGCACCGAGAGGATATGAAGGGGAGGTGGGTTGCACTTCGTTAGTTGAGATGTTGTAATCCAAAGTACCTCTTGAGATGAGTACTCCTCGTTAGTAGAGAGTGAGTTACTTAGTAGCAATCTCCTTATCCCTTAACTATGTGCCCGCATAGGTGTAGCTATTGGAAAAGCCATGTAAACGCTAAGAAGCATGACCTTACTCTAGGCAAGTAAGGATCCCTCATCCGATAGGGGTAAATATCGGGATTCCATGTCTAGCTCTCATGGTCTTTGTCGGTTAAGCTAACTCCCACAAAAGAATTGATTTAAAACTAATTATCTTGTGTATTGTTGAAATTGTGTATGTATGTCGTGAAGTGCTCAATCCACATTAGTTACCAAGTAGCAGCATTGAGCGGGAGTAGTAGTATGGGATGCTATTCTCACATTGCACTCGGTGTGACCTATACCTACTATGGGAGAAGAGTACCTTCATGAAATCCGTGTGAATGAGTACTATGGTGTAGTGTTATGGAGGATTATTGTGGAGTACTTGAGTAAATGGAATCCATTAGGAGTACTAAGTGGGAGTGGTAGTATGGGATGCTACTCTCACATTGCACTTGGTATGACCTATATTTCCATGAGTGTTTTGCATATGTTAGCCAAGGGCGTGGATTTGATTTCTAACGAAGTAAGCCTAAGATTAGGTAGTTTTAAGGGTCGCTTTGGTGTGCTTGAAGGGAGGTGTAATGAGAGTCCCTTCTTGGCTCACCTTAGGGAGTCTTAGAATAACCTTGGGTTAGGGCAACTTCAAAGAAAAAGGGTTCATATGACTTGGACCGTGCCTTTCACTGTAAGGTCTTCATGGTAAGAATTCAAAATGTTCACTATGATGCTTTATTCAATTTTATTGCAAGTTTAGCAAAGTTAATTGAAATGTTCCTTTTGCTTACTTTAAGTTTGGTAAGATAGCCATAAAGTATTAATTGTTGATTCTTATGTGGGTTTGCTTCTAGATTCATGAAGGTTATATTTGAATTGCATAAAAGCTATCTTTACTAAAATGTCCCTTTTTGCATGTTTTTGCATATGCCATACTTAGTACATTGTTGTACTAACTCCATACTTTTTATACCTTATGAGTATTGGTTGGAAGCCTTTGGAGGATCGAAGTTGAAGCTTGGGAATTTTATCTCTCAAGACTTGGGTATGTCCTCATATATTCGAGGACATAGTTTTTATGTTTCTTAGTTTCCTTATTAAGACTTAAAAATGTATTTATTCTATTGTAAAGGGGCGTGTCCCTAAGATTCTAAGTTGTGTCTTTAAGTTGGCTTGTGACGATAAGGTTTCCTAGTAATTATGAAAAGACTCCTTTATTTATTATTATCGTGAAAAGTTTTAATTCCGCACTACTTTTCATGCTTTATGTTATGAATGCGAGTTAGAGGGCTTGTACGAGACCCCAAAGGGGTCAAGTACGCCGGTCACAATTCGAAGGTTTTCCCTAACTTCTAGGGGGTGCTTTCGGGTCGTGACAATTCCGACCCATTTTCAAGGTCAAAATAGCCCCAAAGCGTGCATACCCCTATTTAAACGATTTTTCGTGTGCTATAGCACACCATTTTTTGGGCGATCCGGATCCCGAAGTCAAAAGTGCCAAAATATTTTGTGGACGTCCGTCAAGACCTTGGATATGCATACGGTTGGACCTCACGGCCATTCTGACCCATTTTCAAGGTCAAAATAGCCCCGAAGCGTGCATACCCTTATTTTGACGACTTTTCGTGTGCTATAGCACACCATTTTTTGCGTGATCCGGATCCCGATGTCAAAAGTGCCAAACGTTTTTGTGGACGTCCGTCAAGACCTTGGCTATGCATCCGATTGGCCCTCACGGCCATTCCAACCCATTTTCAAGGTCAAAATAGCCCCGAAGTGCGCATACCCCCATTTTGACATTTTTTCGTGTGCTATAGCACACCATTTTTTGCGTGATCCGGATCCCGATGTCAAAAATGCCAAAATATTTTGTGGACGTACGTTAAGACCTTGGCTATGCATCCGGTTGGCCCTCACGGCCCTTCCGACCCATTTTCAAGGTCAAAATAGCCCCGAAGCGTGCATACCCCTATTTAAACGATTTTTCGTGTGCTATAGCACACCATTTTTTGGGCGATCCGGATCCCGAAGTCAAAAGAGCCAAAGATTTTTGTGGACGTCCGTCAAGACCTTGGCTATGCATACGGTTGGCCCTCACGGCCATTCTGACCCATTTTCAAGGTCAAAATAGCCCCGAAGCGCGCATACCCTCATTTCGACGATTTTTCGTGTGCTATAGCACACCATTTTTTGGGTGATCCGGATCCCGACGTCAAAAGTGTCAAAAAATTTTGTGGACGTCCGTCAAGGCCTTGTCTATGCATCCGGTTGGCCCTAACGGCCATTCCGACCATTTTCAAGGTCAAAATAGCCCCGAAGCGCGCATACCCCTATTTCGACGATTTTTCGTGTGCTATAGCACACCATTTTTTGGGTGATCCGGATCCCGACGTCAAAACTGCCAAACGTTTTGGTGGACGTCCGTCAAGACCTTGGATATGCATCCGGTTGGACCTCTAGGCCATTCCGATCCATTTTCAAGGTCAAAATAGCCCCGAAGCACGACTACCCCCATTTCGACAATTTTTCGTGTGCTATAGCACGGCATTTTTTGGGTGATCCGGATCCCGACGTCAAAAGTGCCAAATATTTTTGTGGACAACCATCAAGACCTTACCTATGCATCCGGTTGGCCCTCACGGCCATTCTGACCCATTTTCAAGGTCAAAATAGCCCTGAAGCGCGCATACCCCCATTTCGACAATTTTTCGTGTGCTATAGCACACCATTTTTTGGGTGATCCGGATCCCGATGTCAAAACTGCCAAACTTTTTTATGGACGTCCGTCAAGACCTTGGCTATGCATCCGGTTGTGCCTCACGGCCATTCCAACCCATATTCAAGGTCAAAATAGCCTTGAAGCGCGCATACCCCCATTTCGACGATTTTTCGTGTGCTATAGCACACCATTTTTTGGGTGATCCGGATCCCGACGTCAAAAGTGCCAATAATTTTTGTGGACGTCCGTCAAAACCTTGCATCCGGTTGGCCCTCTAGGCCATTCTGACCCATTTTCAAGGTCAAAATAGCCCCGAAGCGCGCATACCCCAATTTCGACAATTTTTCGTGTGCTATAGCACACCATTTTTTGGGTGATCCGGATTCCGACGTCAAAAGTACCAAATATTTTTGTGGATGTACGTCAAGACCTTGGCTATGCATCCGGTTGGACTTCACGGCCATTTCGACCCATTTTCAAGGTCAAAATAGCCTCAAAGCGCGCATATCCTATTTCGACGATTTTTTGTGTGCTATAGCACACCATTTTTTGGGTGATCCGGATCCCGACGTCAAAAGTGCCAAAAATTTTTGTGGTCGTCCGTCAAGTCTTGGATATGCATCCGGTTGGCCCTCTAGGCCATTCTGACCCATTTTCAAGGTCAAAATAGCCCCGAAGCTCGCCTACCCACATTTCGACGAATTTTCGTGTGCTATAGCACACCATTTTTTGGGTGATCCGGATCCCGACGTTAAAAGTGCCAAAATTTTTTGTGGACGTCCGTCAAGACCTTGGCTATGCATCCGGTTCGCCCTCACGGCCATTCCGACCCATTTTCAAGGTCAAAATAGCCCCGAAGCACGCATACCCCCATTTCTACGATTTTTCATGTGCTATAGCACACCATTTTTTGGGTGATCCGGATCTCGACGTCAAAACTGCCAAACTTTTTTATGGACGTCCATCAAGACCTTGGAAATGTATCCGGTTCGCCCTCACGGACATTCCGACCCATATTCAAGGTCAAAATAGCCCCGAAGCGCGCATACACCCATTTCGACAATTTTTCGTGTGCTATAGCACACCATTTTTTGGGTGATCCAGATCCCGATGTCAAAAGTGCCAATATTTTTTGTGGACGTCCTTCAAAACCTTGGCGTTGCATCCGGTTGGCCCTCACGACCATTTCGACCCATTTTCTAAGTCAAAATAGCCCCGAAGCGCGTATACCCCCATTTCGACGATTTTTCGTGTGCTATAGCACACCATTTTTTGGGTGATCCGGATCCCGATGTCAAAAGTGCCAATATTTTTTGTGGACGTCCTTCAAAACATTGGCATTGCATCCGGTTGGCCCTCACGACCATTTCGACCCATTTTCTAAGTCAAAATAGCCCCGAAGCGCGTATACCCCCATTTCGACGATTTTTCGTGTGCTATAGCACACCATTTTTTGGGTGATCCGGATCCCGATGTCAAAAGTGTCAAATATTTTTGTGGACGTCCGTCAAGACCTTGGCTATGCATACGGTTGGACCTCACGGCCATTCCGACCCATTTTCAAGGTCAAAATAGCCCCGAAGCGCGCATACCCTCATTTCGACGATTTTTCGTGTGCTATAGTACACCATTTTTTGGGTGATCCGGATCCCGATGTCAAAAGTGTCAATAAATTTTGTGGACGTCCGTCAAGACCTTGTCTATGCATCCGATTGGCCCTCACGGCCATTCCGACCCATTTTCAAGGTCAAAATAGCCCCGAAGCGCGCATACCCTTATTTTGACGAGTTTTCGTGTGCTATAGCACACCATTTTTTGCGTGATCCGAATCCCGATGTCAAAAGTGCCAAACATTTTTGTGGAGGTCCGTCAAGACCTTGGCTATGCATCCGATTGGCCCTCACGGCCATTCCGACCCATTTTCAAGGTCAAAATAGCCCCGAAGCGTGCATACCCCCATTTTGACGTTTTTTCGTGTGCTATAGCACACCATTTTTTGCGTGATCCGGATCCCGACGTCAAAAGTGCCAAAAATTTTTGTGGACGTCCATCAAGACCTTGGCTATGCATCCGGTTGGCCCTCATGACCATTTCGACCCATTTTTAAGGTCAAAATAGCCTCGAAGCGCGCATACCCCCATTTTGATGATTTTTCGTGTTCTATAGCACACCATTTTTTGGGTGATCCAGATCCCGACGTCAAAAGTGCCAACAATTTTTGTGGACATCCGTCAAGACCTTGTCTATTCATCCGGTTGGCCCTCACGCCCATTCCGACCCATTTTCACGGTCAAAATAGCCCCGAAGCGCGCATACCCCCATTTCGATGATTTTTCGTGTGCTATAGCACACCATTTTTTGGGTGATCCGGATCCAAACGTCAAAAGTGTCAAAAAAGTTTGTGGACGTCCGTCAAGACCTTGGCTATGTATCGGGTTGGCCCTCACGGCCATTCCGACCCATTTTCAAGGTAAAAATAGCCCCAAAGCGCGCATACCACCATTTCGATGATTTTTCGTGTGCTATAGCACACCATTTTTTGGGTGATCCGGATCCCGACGTCAAAAGTGCCAAAAAATTTTGTGGACATCCATCAAGACCTTGGCTATGCATTCGGTTGGGCCTCACTGCCATTCTGACCCATTTTCAAGGTCAAAATAGCCCCGAAGCTCGGATACCCCTATTTCGACGATTTTTCGTGTAGCACACCATTTTTTGGGTGATCCGGATCCCGATGTCAAAAGTGCCAAAAATTTTTGTGGACGTTCGACAAGACCTTGGCTATGCATTTGGTTGGCCCTCTAGGCCATTCCGACCCATTTTCATGGTCAAAATAGCCCCGAAGCAAGCATACCCCCATTTCGACGATTTTTCATTTTTTGGGTGATCCGGATCCCGATGTCAAAAGTGCCAAAAAAATTTGTGGACATCCGTCAAGAACTTGGCTATGCATCCGGTTGGCTCTCACGGCCATTCTGACCCATTTTCAAGGTCAAAATAGCCCCGAAGAGCGCATACCCCCATTTCGATGATTTTTCATGTGTTATAGCACAACATTTTTTGGGTGATCCGGATCCCGATGTCAAAAGTGACAAACTTTTTTGTGGACGTCCGTCAAGACCTTGGCGATGCATCTGATTTGCCCTCACGGCCATTCCGACCCATTTTCAAGGTCAAAATAGCCCCGAAGCGCGCATACCCCTATTTCGACAATTTTTCATGTGCTATAGCACACCATTTTTTGGGTGATCCGGATCCCAACATCAAAAGTGCCAACAAATTTTGTGGACGTCCGTCAAGACCTTGGCTATGCATCCGGTTGGACTTCACGGCCATTCCGACCCATTTTCAAGGTCAAAATAGCTCCGAAGCGTGCATACCCCTATTTAAATGATTTTTCGTGTGCTATAGCACACCATTTTTTGGGCGATCCGGATCCCGATGTCAAAAGTGCAAAAGGATTTTGTGGTCGTCCGTCAAGACCTTGGCTATGCATACGGTTGGACCTCACGGCCATTCTGACCCATTTTCAAGGTCAAAATAGCCCCGAAGCGCGCATACCCTCATTTAGACGATTTTTCGTGTGCTATAGCACACCATTTTTTGGGTGATCCGGATCCCGATGTCAAAAGTGTCAAAAAATTTTGTGGACGTCCGTCAAGACCTTGTCTATGCATCCAATTGGCCCTCACGGCCATTCCGACCCATTTTCAAGGTCAAAATAGCCCCGAAGCGTGCATACCCTTATTTTGACGACTTTTCGTGTGCTATAGCACACCATTTTTTGCGTGATCCGGATCCCGATGTCAAAAGTGCCAAACGATTTTGTGGACGTCCTTCAAGACCTTGGCTATGCATCCGATTAGCCCTCACGGCCATTCCGACCCATTTTCAAGGTCAAAATTGCCCCGAAGCGCGCATAGCCCCATTTTGACATTTTTTCGTGTGCTGTAGCACACCATTTTTTGCGTGATCCGGATCCCGACGTCAAAAATGCCAAAAGTTTTTGTGGACGTACGTTAAGACCTTGGCTATGCATCCGGTTGGCCCTCACGGCTATTCTGGCCCATTTTCAAGGTCAAAATAGCCCCGAAGCGTGCATCCCCCATTTCGATGATTTTTCTTGTGCTATAGCACACCATTTTTTGGGTGATCCGGATCCCGACATCAAAAGTGCCAAATATTTTTGTGGACGTCCGTCAAGACCTTGGCTATGCATCCGGTTGGCCCTCATGACCATTTCGAGCCATTTTCAAGGTCAAAATAGCCTCGAAGCGCGCATACCCCCATTTCGATGAACACCATTTTTTGGGTGATCCGGATTCCGACGTCAAAAGTACCAAACAATTTTGTGGACGTCCGTCAAGACCTTGGCTATGCATCCGGTTGGACCTCACGGCCATTCCGACCCATTTTCAAGGTCAAAATAGCCCCGAAGCGTGCATACCCCTATTTAAACGATTTTTTGTGTGCTATAGCACACCATTTTTTGGGCGATCCGGATCCCGAAGTCAAGAGTGCCAAACAATTTTGTGGACGTCCGTCAAGACCTTGGCTATGCATACGGTTGGCCCTCACAGCCATTCCGACCCATTTTCAAGGTCAAAATAGCCCCGAAGCGCGCATACCCTCATTTCGATGATTTTTCGTAGCACACCATTTTTTGGGTGATCCGGATCCCGACGTCAAAAGTGTCAAAAAATTTTGTGGACGTCCGTCAAGACCTTGTCTATGCATCCGATTGGCCCTCACGGCCATTCCGACCCATTTTCAAGGTCAAAATAGCCCCGAAGCGCGCATACCCTTATTTTGACGACTTTTCGTGTGCTATAGCACACCATTTTTTGCGTGATCCAGATCCCGATGTCAAAAGTGCCAAACTTTTTTGTGGACGTCCGTCAAGACCTTGGCTATGCATCCGGTTGGCCCTCACGGCCATTCCGACCCATTTTCAAGGTCAAAATAGCCCCGAAGCGCGCATACCCCCATTTTGACATTTTTTCATGTGCTATAGCACACCATTTTTTGCGTGATCCGGATCCCGACGTCAAAAATGCCAAACTGTTTTGTGGACATACGTTAAGACCTTGGCTATGCATCCGGTTGGCCCTCACGGCAATTCTGGCCCATTTTCAAGGTCAAAATAGCCCCGAAGCGTGCATCCCCCATTTCGATGATTTTTCTTGTGCTATAGCACACCATTTTTTGGGTGATCCGGATCCCGACATCAAAAGTGCCAAAAATTTTTGTGGACGTCCGTCAAGACCTTGGCTATGCATCCGGTTGGCCCTCATGATCATTTCGACCCATTTTCAAGGTCAAAATAGCCTCGAAGCGCGCATACCCCCATTTCGATGATTTTTCGTGTTCTATAGCACACCATTTTTTTGGTGATCCGGATCCCGACGTCAAAAGTGCCAACAAATTTTGTGGACATCCGTCAAGACCTTGTCTATGCATCCGGTTGGCCCTCACGGCCATTCCGACCCATTTTCACGGTCAAAATAGCCCCAAAGCGTGCATACCACCATTTCGATGATTTTTCGTGTGCTATAGCACACCATTTTTTGGGTGATCCGAATCCAAACGTCAAAAGTGCCAAAAAAGTTTGTGGACGTCCGTCAAGACCTTGGCTATGCATCCGGTTGGCCCTCACGGCCATTCCGACCCATTTTCAAGTTCAAAATAGCCCCGAAGTGCGCATACCCCCATTTCGACGATTTTTAATGTGTTGTAGCACACCATTTTTTAGGTGATCCGGATCCCGATGTCAAAAGTGCCAAACTTTTTTGTGGACGTCCGTCAAGACCTTCGCTATGCATCCGATTGGCCCTCACGGCCATTCCGACCCATTTTCAAGGTCAAAATAGCCCCGAAGCGTGCATACCCCCATTTTGACGTTTTTTCATGTGCTATAGCACACCATTTTTTGCGTGATCCGGATCCCGACGTCAAAAATGCCAAAATATTTTGTGGACGTACGTTAAGACCTTGGCTATTCATCCGGTTGGCCCTCACGGCTATTTCGGCCCATTTTCAAGGTCAAAATAGCCCCGAAGCGTGCATCCCCTATTTCGACGATTTTTCGTGTGCTATAGCACACCATTTTTTGGGTGATCCGGATCCCGACGTCAAAAGTGCCAAAATTTTTTGTGGACGTCCGACAAGACCTTGGCTATGCATTCGGTTGGCCCTCTAGGCCATTTCGACCTATTTTCAAGGTCAAAATAGCGCCGAAGCAAGCATACCCCCATTTCGATGATTTTTCATTTTTTGGGTGATCCGGATCCCGATGTCAAAAGTGCCAAAAAAATTTGTGGACATCCGTCAAGAACTTGGCTATGCATCCGGTTGGCTCTCACGGCCATTCTGACCCATTTTCAAGGTCAAAATAGCCCCGAAGAGCGCATACCCCCATTTCGACGATTTTTCATGTGTTATAGCACACCATTTTTTGGGTGATCCGGATCCCGATGTCAAAAGTGCCAAACATTTTTGTGAACGTCCGTCAAGACCTTGGCGATGCATCTGATTTGCCCTCACGGCCATTCCGACCCATTTTCAAGGTCAAAATAGCCTCGAAGCGCGCATACCCTATTTCGACAATTTTTCGTGTGCTATAGCACACCATTTTTTGGTGATCCGAATCCCGACGTCAAAAGTGCCAAACAATTTTGTGGACGTCCGTCAAGACCTTGGCTATGCATCCGGTTGGACCTCACGGCCATTCCGACCCATTTTCAAGGTCAAAATAGCCCCGAAGCGTGCATACCCCTATTTAAACGATTTTTCGTGTGCTATAGCACACCATTTTTTGGGCGATCCGGATCCCGTAGTCAAAAGTGCCAAAAAATTTTATGCACGTCCGTCAAGACCTTGGCTATGCATACGGTTGTCCTCCACGGCCATTCCGACCCATTTTCAAGGTCAAAATAGCCCCGAAGCGCGCATACCCTCATTTCGATGATTTTTCGTGTGCTATAGCACACCATTTTTTGGGTGATCCGGATCCCAACATCAAAAGTGTCAAAAATTTTTGTGGACGTCCGACAAGACCTTGGCTATGCATTCAGTTTGCCCTCTAGGCCATTCCGACCCATTTTCAAGGTCAAAATAGCCCCGAAGCAAGCATACCCCCATTTCGACGATTTTTCATTTTTTGGGTGATCCGGATCCCGATGTCAAAAGTGCCAAAAAAATTTGTGGACATCCGTCAAGAACTTGGCTATGCATCCGGTTGGCTCTCACGGCCATTCTGACCCATTTTCAAGGTCAAAATAGCCCCGAAGAGCGCATACCCCCATTTCGATGATTTTTCATGTGTTATAGCACACCATTTTTTGGATGATCCGGATCCCGATGTCAAAAGTGCCAAACTTTTTTGTGGACGTCCGTCAAGACCTTGGCGATGCATCCGATTTGCCCTCACGGCCATTCCGACCCATTTCAAGGTCAAAATAGCCCGAAGCGTGCATACCCTCATTTCGACGATTTTTCATGTGCTATAGCACACCATTTTTTGGGTGATCCGGATCTCGACGTCAAAAGTGCCAAATATTTTTGTGGATGTCCGTCAAGACCTTGGCTATGCATCTGATTTGCCGTCACGGCCATTCCGACCCATTTTCAAGGTCAAAATAGCCTCGAAGAGCGCATACCCCTATTTCGATAATTTTTCGTGTGCTATAGCACACCATTTTTTGGGTGATCCGGATCCCGACGTCAAAAGTACCAAAAAAATTTGTGGACGTCCGTCAAGACCTTGGCTATGCATCCGGTTGGACCTCACGGCCATTCCGACCCATTTTCAAGGTCAAAATAGCCCCAAAGTGTGCATACCCCTATTTAAACGATTTTTCGTGTGCTATAGCACACCATTTTTTGGGCGATCCGGATCCCGAAGTCAAGAGTGCCAAACAATTTTGTGGACGTCCGTCAAGACCTTGGCTATGCATACGGTTGGCCCTCACGGCCATTTCGACCCATTTTCAAGGTCAAAATAGCCCCGAAGCGCGCATACCCTCATTTCGATGATTTTTCGTAGCACACCATTTTTTGGGTGATCCGGATCCCGACGTCAAAAGTGCCAAAAAAATTTGTGGACGTCCGTCAAGACCTTGGCTATGCATCCGGTTGGACCTCACGGCCATTCCGACCCATTTTCAAGGTCAAAATAGCCCCAAAGTGTGCATACCCCTATTTAAACGATTTTTCGTGTGCTATAGCACACCATTTTTTGGGCGATCCGGATCCCGAAGTCAAGAGTGCCAAACAATTTTGTGGACGTCCGTCAAGACCTTGGCTATGCATACGGTTGGCCCTCACGGCCATTTCGACCCATTTACAAGGTCAAAATAGCCCCGAAGCGCGCATACCCTCATTTCGATGATTTTTCGTAGCACACCATTTTTTGGGTGATCCGGATCCCAACGTCAAAAGTGTCAAAAAATTTTGTGGACGTCCGTCAAGACCTTGTCTATGCATCCGATTGGCCCTCACGGCCATTCCGACCCATTTTCAAGGTCAAAATAGCCCCGAAGCGCGCATACCCCCATTTTGACGTTTTTTCGTGTGCTATAGCACACCATTTTTTGCGTGATCCGGATCCCGACGTCAAAAATGCCAAAATTTTTTGTGGACGTAAGTTAAGACCTTGGCTATGCATCCGGTTGGCCCTCACGGCTATTCCGGCCCATTTTCAAGGTCAAAATAGCCCCGAAGCGTGCATCCCCTATTTCGACGATTTTTCGTGTGCTATAGCACACCATTTTTTGGGTGATTCGGATCCCGACGTCAAAAGTGCCAAAACTTTTTGTGGACGTCCGACAAGACCTTGGCTATGCATTCGGTTGGCCCTCTAGGCCATTCCGACCCATTTTCAAGGTCAAAATAGCCCCGAAGCAAGCATACCCCCATTTCGATGATTTTTCATTTTTTGGGTGATCCGGATCCTGATGTCAAAAGTGCCAAAAAATTTTGTAGACATCCGTCAAGAACTTGGCTATGCATCCGGTTGGCTCTCACGGCCATTCTGACCCATTTTCAAGGTCAAAATAGCCCCGAAGAGCGCATACCCCCATTTCGATGATTTTTCATGTGTTATAGCACACCATTTTTTGGGTGATCCGGATCTCGACGTCAAAAGTGCCAAAAAATTTTTTGGACGTCCGTCAAGATCTTGGCTATGCATCCGGTTGGCCCTCACGGCCATTCCGACCCATTTCAAGGTCAAAATAGCCCGAAGCGTGCATACCCTCATTTCGACGATTTTTCATGTGCTATAGCACACCATTTTTCGGGTGATCCGGATCTCGACGTCAAAAGTGCCAAATATTTTTGTGGATGTCCGTCAAGACCTTGTCTATGCAATTGGTTGACCCTCACGGCCATTCAGACCCTTTTTCAATGTCAAAATAGCCCCGAAGCGCGCATACCCCCATTTCGATGATTTTTCGTGTGCTATAGCACACCATATTTTGGGTGATCCGGATCCCGACGTCAAAAGTGCCTAAAAAATTTGTGGACGTCCGTCAAGACCTTGGCTATGCATCCTGTTGGTCCTCACGGCCATTCCGACCCATTTTAAAGGTCAAAATAGCCCCGAAGCACGCATACCCCCATTTTAACGATTTTTTGTGTGCTATAGCACACCATTTTTTGGGTGATCCGGATCCCGATGTTAAAACTGCCAAACCTTTTTATGGACGTCCGTCAAGACCTTGGCTATGCATCTGGTTGGCCCTCACGGCCATTCCAACCCATATTCAAGGTCAAAATAGCCCCAAAGCGCGCATACCCCCATTTCGACGATTATTCGTGTGCTATAGCACACCATTTTTTGGGTGATCCGGATCCCGACGTCAAAAGTGCCAATAATTTTTGTGGACGTCCGTCAAAACCTTGGCGTTGCATCCGGTTGGACGTCACGGCCATTCCGACCCATTTTCAAGGTCAAAATAGCCCCGAAGCATGCATACCCCTATTTAAATGATTTTTCGTGTGCTATAGCACACCATTTTTTGGGCGATCCGGATCCCGAAGTCAAAAGTGCCAATAAATTTTGTGGACGTCCGTCAAGACCTTGGCGTTGCATCTGGTTGGCCCTCTAGGCCATTGCGACCCATTTTCAAGGTCAAAATAGCCCCAAAGCGCGCATACACCCATTTCGACGATTTTTCGTGTGCTATAGCACACCATTTTTTGGGTGATCCAGATCCCGACGTCAAAAGTGCCAAATATTTTTGTGGACGTCCATCAAGATCTTGGCGATGCATCCGGTTGGCCCTCACGGTCATTCCGACCCATTTTCAAGTTCAAAATAGCCCCGAAGCGCGCATACCCCCATTTCGATGATTTTTCGTGTGTTATAGCACATCATTTTTTGGGTGATCCGGATCCCGATGTCAAAAGTTCCAAACTTTTTTGTGGACGTCCGTCAAGACCTTGGCGATGCATCCGATTTGCCCTCACGGCCATTCCGACCCATTTTCAAGGTCAAAATAGCCCCGAAGAGCGCATACCCCTATTTCGACAATTTTTCGTGTGCTATAGCACACCATTTTTTGGGTGATCCGGATCCCGACGTCAAAAGTGCCAAAAAAATTTGTGGACGTCCGTCAAGACCTTGGCTATGCATCCGATTGGACATCACGGCCATTCCGACCCATTTTCAAGGTCAAAATAGCCCCAAAGCGTGCATACCCCTATTTAAACGATTTTTCGTGTGCTATAGCATACCATTTTTTGGGCGATCCGGATCCCGAAGTCAAGAGTGCCAAACAATTTTGTGGACGTCCGTCAAGACCTTGGCTATGCATACGGTTGGCCCTCACGGCCATTTCGACCCATTTTCAAGGTCAAAATAGCCCCGAAGCGCGCAACCCTCATTTCGATGATTTTTCGTAGCACACCATTTTTTGGGTGATCCGGATCCCGACGTCAAAAGTGTCAAAAAATTTTGTGGACGTCCGTCAAGACCTTGTCTATGCATCCGATTGGCCCTCACGGCCATTCCGACCCATTTTCAAGGTCAAAATAGCCCCGAAGCGCGCATACCCCCATTTTGACGTTTTTTCGTGTGCTATAGCACACCATTTTTTGCGTGATCCGGATCCCGACGTCAAAAATGCCAAAATTTTTTGTGGACGTAAGTTAAGACCTTGGCTATGCATCCGGTTGGCCCTCACAGCTATTCCGGCCCATTTTCAAGGTCAAAATAGCCCCGAAGCGTGCAGCCCCCATTTCGATGATTTTTCTTGTGCTATAGCACACCATTTTTTGGGTGATCCGGATCCCGACATCAAAAGTGCCAAAAAATTTTGTGGACGTCCGTCAAGACCTTGGCTATGCATCCGGTTGGCCCTCATGACCATTTCGACCCATTTTCAAGGTCAAAATAGCCTCGAAGCGCGCATACCCCCATTTCGATGATTTTTCGTGTTCTATAGCACACCATTTTTTGGGTGATCCGGATCCCGACGTAAAAAGTGCCAACAAATTTTGTGGACATCCGTCAAGACCTTGTATATGCATCCGGTTGGCCCTCACGGCCATTCCGACCCATTTTCACGGTCAAAATAGCCCCGAAGCACGCATACCCCCATTTCGATGAATTTTCGTGTGCTATAGCACACCATTTTTTGGGTGATCCGAATCCAAACGTCAAAGGTGTCAAAAAGGTTTGTGGAAGTCCGTCAAGACCTTGGCTATGCATCCGGTTGGCCCTCACGGCCATTCTGACCCATTTTCAAGTTCAAAATAGCCCCAAAGCGCGCATACCCCCATTTCGACGATTTTTAATGTGTTGTAGCACACCATTTTTTGGGTGATCCGGATCCCGATGTCAAAAGTGCCAAACTTTTTTGTGGACGTCCGTCAAGACCTTGGATATGCATCCGATTGGCCCTCACGGACACTCCGACCCATTTTAAAGGTCAAAATAGCCCCGAAGCGTGCATACCCCCATTTCGATGATTTTTCGTGTGCTATAGCACACCATTTTTTGGGTGATCCGGATCCCGACGTTAAAAATGCCAAAAAATTTTGTGGACATACGTTAAGACCTTGGCTATGCATCCGGTTGGACCTCACGGCCATTCCGACCCATTTTCAAGGTCAAAATAGCCCCGAAGCGTGCATACCCCTATTTAAACGATTTTTCGTGTGCTATAGCACACCATTTTTTGGGCGATCCGGATCCCGAAGTCAAAAGTGCCAAACAATTTTATGGACGTCCGTCAAGACCTTGGCTATGCATACGGTTGTCCCCCACGGCCATTCCGACCCATTTTCAAGGTCAAAATAGCCCCGAAGCGCACATACCCTCATTTCGACGATTTTTCGTGTGCTATAGCACACCATTTTTTGGGTGATCCGGATCCCAACGTCAAAAGTGTCAAAAATTTTTGTGGACGTCCGACAAGACCTTGGCTATGCATTCAGTTGGCCCTCTAGGCCATTCTGACCCATTTTCAAGGTCAAAATAGCCCCGAAGCAAGCATACCCCCATTTCGACGATTTTTCATTTTTTGGGTGATCCGGATCGCGATGTCAAAAGTGCCAAAAAAATTTGTGGACATCCGTCAAGAACTTGGTTATGCATCCGGTTGGCTCTCACGGCCATTCTGACCCATTTTCAAGGTCAAAATAGCCCCGAAGAGCGCATACCCCCATTTCGACGATTTTTCATGTGTTATAGCACACCATTTTTTGGGTGATCCGGATCCCGATGTCAAAAGTGCCAAACTTTTTTGTGGACGTCCGTCAAGACCTTGGCGATGCATCCGATTTGCCCTCACGGCCATTCCGACCCATTTTCAAGGTCAAAATAGCCCCGAAGAGCGCATACCCCTATTTCGACAATTTTTCGTGTGCTATAGCACACCATTTTTTGGGTGATCCGGATCCCGACGTCAAAAGTGCCAAAAAAATTTATGGACGTCCATCAAGACCTTGGCTATGCATCCGGTTGGACCTCACGGCCATTCCGACCCATTTTCAAGGTCAAAATAGCCCCGAAGCGTGCATACCCCTATTTAAACGATTTTTCGTGTGCTATAGCACACCATTTTTTGGGCGATCCGGATCCCGAAGTCAAGAGTGCCAAACAATTTTGTGGACGTCCGTCAAGACCTTGGCTATGCATATGGTTGACCCTCACGGCCATTTCGACCCATTTTCAAGGTCAAAATAGCCCCGAAGCGCGCATACCCTCATTTCGATGATTTTTCGTAGCACACCATTTTTTAGGTGATCCGGATCCCGACATCAAAAGTGTCAAAAAATTTTGTGGACGTCCGTCAAGACCTTTTCTATGCATCCGATTGGCCCTCACGGCCATTCCGACCCATTTTCAAGGTCAAAATAGCCCCGAAGCGCGCATACCCCCATTTTGATGTTTTTTCGTGTGCTATAGCACACCATTTTTTGCGTGATCCGGATCCCGACGTCAAAAATGCCAAAATTTTTTGTGGACGTTAGTTAAGACCTTGGCTATGCATCCGGTTGGCCCTCACGGCTATTCCGGCCCATTTTCAAGGTCAAAATAGCCCCGAAGCGTGCATCCCCCATTTCGATGATTTTTCTTGTGCTATAGCACACCATTTTTTGGGTGATCCGGATCCCGACATCAAAAGTGCCAAAAAATTTTGTGGACGTCCGTCAAGAACTTGGATATGCATCCGGTTGGCCCTCATGACCATTTTGACCCATTTTCAAGGTCAAAATAGCCTCGAAGCGCGCATACCCCCATTTCGATGATTTTTCGTGTTCTATAGCACACCATTTTTTGGGTGATCCGTATCCCGACGTCAAAAGTGCCAACAAATTTTGTGGACATCCGTCAAGACCTTGTCTATTCATCCGGTTGGCCCTCACGGCCATTCCGACCCATTTTCACGGTCAAAATAGCCCCGAAGCACGCATACCCCCATTTTGATGATTTTTCGTGTGCTATAGCACACCATTTTTTGGGTGATCCGAATCCAAACGTCAAAGGTGTCAAAAAAGTTTGTGGAAGTCCGTCAAGACCTTGGCTATGCATCCGGTTGGCCCTCACGGCCATTCTGACCCATTTTCATGTTCAAAATAGCCTCGAAGCGCGCATACCCCCATTTCGACGATTTTTAATGTGTTGTAGCACACCATTTTTTGGGTGATCCGGATCCCGATGTCAAAAGTGCCAATCTTTTTTGTGGACGTCCGTCAAGACCTTGGCTATGCATCTGATTGGCCCTCACGGCCATTCCGACCCATTTTCAAGGTCAAAATAGCCCCGAAGCGCGCATATCCCCATTTTGACATTTTTTTGTGTGCTATAGCACACCATTTTTTGCGTGATCCGGATCCCGACGTCAAAAATGCCAAAATATTTTGTGGACGTATGTTAAGACCTTGGCTATGCATCCGGTTGTCCCTCACGGCTATTCCGGCCCATTTTCAAGGTCAAAATAGCCCCGAAGCGTGCATCCCCTATTTCGATGATTTTTCGTGTGCTATAGCACACCATTTTTTGGGTGATTCGGATCCCGACGTCAAAAGTGCCAAATATTTTTGTGGACGTCCATCAAGACCTTCGCGATGCATCCGGTTGGCCCTCACGGTCATTCCGACCCATTTTCAAGTTCAAAATAGCCCCGAAGCGCGCATACCCCCATTTCGATGATTTTTCGTGTGTTATAGCACATCATTTTTTGGGTGATCCAAATTCTGACGTCAAAAGTGCCAAAAAAATTTGTGGACGTCTGTCAAGACCTTGGCTATGCATCTGGTTGGCCCTCACGGCCATTCCGACCCATTTTCAAGGTCAAAATAGCCCCAAAGCGCGCATACCCCCATTTCAACGATTTTTCGTGTGCTATAGCACACCATTTTTTGGGTGATCAGGATCCCGACGTCAAAAGTGCCAAAAAGTTTTGTGGACGTCCGTCAAGACCTTGGATATGCATCCGGTTGGCCCTCACGGCCATTCCGACACATTTTCAAGGTCAAAATAGCCCCGAAGCGCGCATACCCCAATTTCGACGATTTTTCGTGTGCTATAGCACACCATTTTCTGGATAAGCCGGATCCCGACGTCAAAAGTGCCAAAAACTTTTGTGGACGTCTGTCAAGACCTTGTCTATGCATCCGGTTGGCCCTCACAGCGATTCTGACCCATTTTCAAGGTCAAAATATCCCTGAAGCGTGCATACCCCCATTTCGACGATTTTTGGTGTGCTATAGCACACCATTTTTTGGGTGATCCGGATCCCGACGTCAAAAGTGCCAAATATTTTTGTGGACGTCCGTCAAGACCTTGTATATGCATCCGGTTGGCCCTCTAGGCCATTCCGACCCATTTTCAAGGTCAAAATAGCCCCGAAGCGCGCCTACCCCCATTTCGACGAATTTTCGTGTGTTATAGCACACCATTTTTTGGGTGATCCAGATCTCGACGTCAAAAGTGCCAAATATTTTTGTGGACGTCCGTCAAGACGTTGGCTATGCATCCGGTTGGCCGTCACGGTCATTCCGACCCATTTTAAAGGTCAAAATAGCCCCGAAGCGCGCATACCCTCATTTCGATGATTTTTCGTGTGCTATAGCACACCATTTTTTAGGTGATCCGGATCCCGACGTCGAAACTGCCAAACTATTTTATGGACGTCCGTCAAGACCTTTGATATGCATCCGGTTGGCCCTCACGGCCATTCCGATAGATATTCAAGGTCAAAATAGCCCCGAAGCGCGCATACCCCCATTTCGATGATTTTTTGTGTGCCATAGCACACCATTTTTTGGGTGATCCGGATCCCGACGTCAAAAGTGCCAAAAAATTTGTGGACGTCCGTCAAGACCTTGGATATGCATCCGGTTGGCCTTCACGGCCATTCCGACACATTTTCAAGGTCAAAATAGCCCCGAAGCGCGCATACCCCCATTTCGACGATTTTTCGTGTGCTATAGCACACCATTTTCTAGGTAATCTGGATCCCGACGTCAAAAGTGCCAAAAAATTTTGTGGACGTCCGCCAAGACCTTGGCTATGCATCCGGTTGGCCCTCACGGCCATTCCGACCCATTTTCAAGGTCAAAATAGCCCCGAAGCGCGCATACCCCCATTTCGACGATTTTTCGTGTGCTAGGCACACCATTTTTAGGGTGATCCGGATATCGATGTCAAAAGTGCCAAATATTTTTGTGGACGTCCGTCAAGACCTTGGCGTTGCATCTGGTTGGCCCTCTAAGCCATTCCGACCCATTTTCAAGGTCAAAATAGCCCCAAAGCGCGCATACACCTATTTCGATGATTTTTCGTGTGCTATAGCACACCATTTTTTGGGTTATCCAGATCCCAACATCAAAAGTGCCAAATATTTTTGTGGACATCTATCAAGACCTGGGCGATGCATCTGGTTGGCCCTCACGGTCATTCCGACCCATTTTCAAGGTCAAAATAGCCCCGAAGCGCGCATACCCTCATTTCGACGATTTTTCGTGTTTTATAGCACTTCATTTTTTGGGTGATCCAGATTCCGACGTGAAAAGTGCCAAACAAATTTGTGGACGTCTGTCAAGACCTTGGCTATGCATCTGGTTGTCCCTCACGGCCATTCCGACCCATTTTCAAGGTCAAAATAGCCCCGAAGTGCGCATACCCCTATTTCGACAATTTTTCGTGTGCTATAGCACACCATTTTTTGGGTGATCCGGATCCTTATGTCAAAAGTGCCAAACATTTTGGTGGACGTCCATCAAGACCTTGGCTATGAATCTGGTTGGCCCTCACGGCCATTCCGACCCATTTTCAAGGTTAAAATAGCCCCGAAGCGCGCATACCCCTATTTCGACAATTTTTCGTGTGCTATAGCACACCATTTTCTAGGTAATCCGGATCCCGACGTCAAAAGAGCCAAAAAATTTTGTGGACATCCGTCAAGACCTTGGCTATGCATCCGGTTGGCCCTAACGGCCATTCTGACCCATTTTCAAGGTCAAAATAGCCCCGAAGCGCGCATACCCCATTTCGACGATTTTTCATGTGCTAGGCACACTATTTTTTGGGTGATCCGGATATCGATGTCAAAAGTGCCAAATATTTTTGTGGACGTCTGTCAAGACCTTGGCGTTGCATCTGGTTGGCCCTCTTGGCCATTATGACCCATTTTCAAGGTCAAAATAGTCCCGAAGCGCGCATACCCCCATTTCGACGAATTTTCGTGTGCTATAGCACACCATTTTGTAGGTAATCCGGATCCCGACGTCAAAAGTGCCAAAAAATTTTGTGGACGTCCGTCAAGACCTTGGCTATGCATCCGGTTGGCCCTCACTGCCATTCCAACCCATTTTCAAGGTCAAAATAGCCCTGAAGTGCGCATACCCCTATTTCGACAATTTTTCGTGTGCTATAGCACACCATTTTTTGGGTGATACGGATCCCGACGTCAAAAGTGCCAAAAATTTTTGTGGACGTCCATCAAGACCTTGGCTATGAATCCGGTTGGCCCTCACGGCCATTCCGACCCATTTTCAAGGTCAAAATAGTCCCGAAGCACGCATACCCCCATTTCGACGATTTTTCGTGTGCTACAGCACACCAGTTTTTGGTTGGTTCGGATCCCGACGTCAAAAGTGCCAATAATTTTTGTGGACGTCCGTCAAAACCTTGGCGTTGCATCCAGTTGGCCCTCTAGGACACTTCGACCCATTTTCAAGGTCAAAATAGTCCCGAAGCGCGCATACCCCCATTTCGACAATTTTTCGTGTGCTATAGCACACCATTTTTTGGGTGATCCAGATTCCGACGTCAAAAGTGCCAAACATTTTTGTGGACGTCCATCAAGACCTTGGCTATGCATACGGTTGGCCCTCACGGCCATTTCAACTCATTTTCAAGGTCAAAATAGCCCCGAAGCGCGCATACCCCTATTTCGATGATTTTTCGTGTGCTATAGCACACCATTTTTTGGGTGATCCGGATCCCGACGTCAAAAGTGCCAAACATTTTAGTGGACGTCCGTCAAGACCTTGGATATGCATCCGGTTGGCCCTCTAGGCCATTCTGACCCATTTTCAAGGTCAAAATAGCCCCGAAGCGCGCCTACCCCCATATCGACGAATTTTCGTATGCTATAGCACACCATTTTTTGGGTGATCCGGATCCCGATGTCAAAAGTGCCAAATATTTTTGTGGACGTCCGTCAAGACCTTGGCTATGCATCCGGTTGGCCCTCACGGCCATTCCGACCCATTTTAAAGGTCAAAATAGCCCCGAAGCGCGCATACCCTCATTTCGACGATTTTTCGTGTGCTATAGCTCACCATTTTTTAGGTGATCCGGATCCCGACGTCGAAACTACCAAACTTTTTTATGGATGTCCGTCAAGACCTTGGCTATGCATCCGGTTGGCCCTCACGGCCATTACGACCTATATTCAAGGTCAAAATAGCCCCGAAGCGCGTATACCCCCATTTCGATGATTTTTCGTGTGCTATAGCACACCATTTTTTGGGTGATCCGGATCCCGACGTCAAAAGTGCCAATAATTTTTGTGGACGTCCGTCAAAACCTTGGCGTTGCATCCGTTTGGCCCTCACGACCATTTTGACCCATTTTCTAGGTCAAAATAGCCCCGAAGCGCGCATACCCCTATTTCGACGATTTTTCGTGTGCAATAGCACACTATTTTTTGGGTGATCCGGATCCCGACGTCAAAAGTGCCAAAACTTTTTGTGGACGTCCGTCAAGACCTTGGCTATGCATCCGGTTGGCCCTCACGGCCATTCCGACACATTTTCAAGGTCAAAATAGCCCCGAAGCGCGCATACCCCATTTCGACGATTTTTCGTGTGCTATAGCACACCATTTTCTGGATAATCCGGATCCCGACGTCAAAAGTGCCAAAAACTTTTGTGGACGTTCGTCAAGACCTTGTCTATGCATCCGGTTGGCCCTAACGGCCATTCCGACCCATTGTCAAGGTCAAAATATCCGTGAAGCGTGCATACCCCTATTTCGACGATTTTTTGTGTGATCCGGATCCCGACGTCAAAAGTGCCAAAATTTTTTGTGGACATCCGTCAAGACCTTGGATATGCATCCGGTTGGCCCTCTAGGCCATTCCGACCCATTTTCAAGGTCAAAATAGCCCCGAAGCGTGCCTTCCCCTATTTCGACGAATTTTCGTGTGCTATAGCACACCATTTTTTGGGTGATCCGGATCCCGATGTCAAAAGTGCCAAAAATTTTTGTGGACGTCCGTCAAGACCTTGGCTATGCATCCGGTTGGCCCTCACGGCCATTCTGACCCATTTTAAAGGTCAAAATAGCCCCAAAGCGCGCATACCCTCATTTCGACGATTTTTCGTGTGCTATAGCACACCATTTTTTAGGTGATCCGGATCCCAACGTCGAAACTGCCAAACTTTTGTATGGACGTCCATCAAGACCTTGGCTATGCATCTGGTTGGCCCTCACGGCCATTACGACCGATATTCAAGGTCAAAATAGCCTCGAAGCACGCATACCCCCATTTCGATGATTTTTCGTGTGCTATAGCACACCATTTTTTGGGTGATCCAGATCTCGACGTCAAAAGTGCCAAAAAAATTTTGAACGTCCGTCAAGACCTTGGCTATGCATCCGGTTGGCCCTCATGGCCATTCCGACCCATTGTCAAGGTCAAAATATCCCTGAAGCGTGCATACCCCTATTTCGACGATTTTTTGTGTGCTATAGCACACCATTGTTTGGGTGATCCGGATCCCGACGTCAAAAGTGCCAACAACTTTTGTGGACGTCCTTCAAGACCTTGTCTATGCATCCGGTTGGACCTCACGGCCATTCCGACCCATTTTCAAGGTCAAAATATCCCTGAAGCGTGCATACCCTCATTTCGATGATTTTTCGTGTGCTATAGCACACCATTTTTTGGGTGATCCGGATCCCGACGTCAAAAGTGCCAAAGAATCTTGTGGACGTCCGTCAAGACCTTTGATATGCATCCGGTTGGCCCTCTAGGCCATTCCGACCCATTTTCAAGGTCAAAATAGCCCCGAAATGCGCCTACCCCCATTTCGACGAATTTTCGTGTATAGCACACCATTTTTTGGTGATCCGAATCCCGACGTCAAAAGTGCCAAAAATTTTTGTGGACGTCCGTCAAGACCTTGGCTATGTATCCTATTGGCCCTCACGGCCATTCCGACCCATTTTCAATGTCAAAATAGCCCCAAAGCGCGCATACCCCCATTTCGACGATTTTTCGTGTGCTATAGCACACCATTTTTTGGGTGATCCGGATCCCGGCGTTAAAAGTGCCAAAAATTTTTGTGGACGTCCGTTAAGACCTTGGCTATGCATCCGATTGGCCCTCACGGCGATTCCGACACATTTTCAAGGTCAAAATAGCCCCGAAGCGCGCATACCCCCATTTCGATAATTTTTCGTGTGCTATAGCACACCATTTTCGGGGTAATCCGGATCCCGACGTCAAAAGTGCCAAAAAATTTGTGGACGTCCGTCAAGACCTTGGCTATGCATCCGGTTGGCCCTCACGGCCATTCCGACACATTTTCAAGGTCAAAATAGCCCCGAAGCGCGCATACCCCCATTTCGACGATTTTTCGTGTGCTATAGCACACCATTTTCTAGGTAATCCGGATCCCGACATCAAAAGTGCCAAAAAATTTTGTGGACGTCCGTCAACACCTTGGCTATGCATCTGGTTGGCCCCCTAGGCCATTCCGACCCATTTTCAAGGTCAAAATAGCCCCGAAGCTCGCCTACCCCCATTTCGACGATTTTTCGTGTGCTATAGCACACCATTTTTTGGGTGATCCGGATCCCGATGTCAAAAGTGCCAAAAAATTTTGTGGACGTCCGTCAAGACCTTGGTTATGCATCCGGTTCGCCCTCACGGCCATTTCGACCCATTTTCAAGTTTAAAATAGCCCCGAAGCGCGCATACCCCAATTTCGATGTTTTTTCATTTGCTATAGCACACTATTTTTTGGGTTATCCGGATCTCGATGTCAAAAGTGCCAAAAAGATTTTTGGATGTCCGTGAAGACCTTGTATATGTATTCGGTTGGCCCTCACGGCCATTCCAACCCATTTTCAAGGTCAAAATAGCCCCGAAGCGGGCATAACCCCATTTCAACAATTTTTCGTGTGTGCTATAGCACACCATTTTTTAGGTGATCCGGATTCCGACGTCAAAAGTGCCAAAATTTTTGTGAACGTCAGTCAAGACCTTGGCTACGCATTTGGTTTGGCCTCACGGCCATTCCGAGCCATTTTCAAGGTCAAAATAGTCCCGAAGCGCGCATACCCCCATTTCGACGATTTTTCGTGTGCTATAGCACACCATTTTTTGGGTGATCTGGATCCCGACGTCAAAAGTGTCAAAACTTTTTGTGGACGTCCGTCAAGACCTTGGATATGCATCCGGTTTGCCCTCTAGGCCATTACGACCCATTTTCAAGGTCAAAATAGCCCCAAAGCGCGCCTACCCCCATTTCAACGAATTTTCGTGTGCTATAGCACACCATTTTTTGGGTGATCCGGATCCCGACGTCAAAAGTGCCAAAAAATTTTGTGGACGTCCGTCAAGACCTTGGCTATGCATCCGGTAGGCCCTCACGGCCATTCCGACCCATTTTCAAGGTCAAAATAGCCCCGAAGCGCGCATACCCCCATTTCGATGATTTTTCGTGTGCTATAGCACACCATTTTTTGGGTGATCCGGATCCCGACGTCAAAAGTGCCAAAAATTTTTGTGGACGTCCGTTAAGACCTTGGCTATGCATCCGATTGGCCCTCACGGACATTCCGACACATTTTCAAGGTCAAAATAGCCCCGAAGCGCGCATACCCCCATTTCGACGATTTTTCGTGTGCTATAGCACACCATTTTCTGGGTAATCCGGATCCCGACGTCAAAAGTGCCAAAAACTTTTGTGGACGTCCGTCAAGACCTTGTCTATGCATCCGTTTGGCCCTCACGGCCATTCCGACCCATTTTCAAGGTCAAAATATCCCTGAAGCGTGCATACCCCTATTTCGAAGATTTTTCGTGTGCTATAGCACACCATTTTTTGGGTGATCCGGATCCCGACGTCAAAAGTGCCAAATTTTTTGTGGACGTCCTTCAAGACCTTGTCTATGCATCCGGTTGTTCCTCACGGACATTCCAACCCATTTTCAAGGTCAAAATAGCCCTGAAGCGCGCATACCCTTATTTCAACGATTTTTCGTGTGCTATAGCACACCATTATTTAGGTGATCCGGATCCCGACGTAAAAAGTGCCAATAATTTTTGTGGACGTCCATCAAAACCTTGGCGTTGCATCCGATTGGCCCTCACGACCGTTTCGACCCATTTTCTAGGTCAAAATAGCCCCGAAGCGCGCGTAGCCCCATTTCGACGATTTTTCGTGTGCTATAGCACACCATTTTTTGGGTGATCCGAATCCCGATGTCAAAACTCCCAAAAATTTTTGTGGACGTCCATCAAGACCTTGGCTATGCATCCGGTTGGACCTCACGGCTATTTCGACCCATTTTCAAGGTCAAAATAGCCCCGAAGCGCGCATTCCCCTATTTCGAAGATTTTTCGTGTGCTATAGCATACCATTTTTTGGGTGATCCGTATCTCGACGTCAAAAGTGCCAAATATTTTTGTGAACGTCCGTCAAGACCTTGGCGTTGCATATGGTTGGCCCTCTAGGCCATTCCGACCCATTTTCAAGGTCAAAATAGCCCCGAAGCGCGCATACCCCCATTTCGACGATTTTTCGTGTGATATAGCACACCATTTTCTGGATAATTCGGATCCCGACGTCAAAAGTGCCAAAAACTTTTGTGGACGTCCGTCAAGACCTTGTCTATGCATCCGGTTGGCCCTCACGGCCATTCCGACCCATTTTCAAGGTCAAAATATCCCTGAAGCGTACATACCCTCATTTCGACGATTTTTCGTGTGCTATAGCACACCATTTTTTGGGTGATCCGGATCCCAACGTCAAAAGTGCCAAAGAATCTTGTGGACGTCCGTCAAGACCTTTGATATGCATCCGGTTGGCCCTCTAGGCCATTCCGACCCATTTTCAAGGTCAAAATAGCCCCGAAATGCGCCTACCCCCATTTCGATGAATTTTCGTGTATAGCACACCATTTATTGGTGATCCGAATCCCGATGTCAAAAGTGCCAAAAATTTTTGTGGACGTCCGTCAAGACCTTGGATATGCATCCTATTGGCCCTCACGGCCATTCAGACCCATTTTCAATGTCAAAATAGCCCCAAAGCGCGCATACCCCCATTTCGTCGATTTTTCGTGTGCTATAGCACACCATTTTTTGGGTGATCCGGATCCAGACGTCAAAAATGCCAAACGTTGTTGTGGACGTCCGTCAAGACCTTGGTTATGCATCCGGTTGGCCCTCACGGCCATTCCGACCCATATTCAAGGTCAAAATAGCCCCAAAGCGCGCATACCCCATTTCGATGATTTTTCGTGTGCTATAGCACACCATATTTTGGGTGATCCGGATCCCGACGTCAAAAGTGCCAATAATTTTTGTGGACGTCCGTCAAGACCTTGGCTATGCATCCGGTTGGCCCTCACGGCCATTCCGACCCATTTTCAAGGTCAAAATATCCCCGAAGCACGCATACCCCCATTTCAACGATTTGTTCGTGTGCTATAGCACACCATTTTTTGGGTGATCTGGATCCCGATGTCAAAAATGCCAAACATTTTTGTGGACGTTCGTCAAGACCTTGGCTATGCATCCGGTTGGCCCTCACATCCATTCCGACCCATTTTCAAGGTCAAAATAGTCCCGAAGTGCGCATCCCCCATTTAGATGATTTTTCGTGTGCTATAGCACACCATTTTATGGGTGATCCGGATCCCGACATCAAAAGTGCCAAAGCATTTTTGTGGAAGTACGTTAAGACCTTGTCTATTCATCCGGTTGGCCCTCACGGCCATTCTGGCCCATTTTCAAGGTCAAATTAGCCCCGAAGCACGCATACCCCCATTTCGACGATTTTTTGTGTGCTATAGCTCATCATTTTTTGGGTGATCCGGATCTCGACGTCAAAAGTGCCAAAAAATTTTTGAACGTCCATCAAGACCTTGGCTATGCATCCGGTTGGCCCTCATGGCCATTCCGACCCATTTCAAGATCAAAATCGCCCGAAGCGTGCATACCCTCATTACGACGATTTTTCGTGTTCTATAGCACAACATTTTTTGGGTGATCCGGATCCCGACGTCAAAAGTGCCATAAAATTTTGTGTTCATCCGTCAAGACCTTGGCTATGCATCCGGTTGGCCCTCACGGCCATTCCGACCCATTTTCAAGGAAAAAATAGCCCCAAAGTGCGCATACCCCATTTCGACGATTTTGCGTGTGCTATAGCACACCATTTTTTGGGTGATCCGGATCCCGACGTCAAAAGTGCCAAAAATTTTTGTGGACGTCCGTCAAGACCTTGGCTATGCATCCGGTTGGCCCTCACGGCCATTCCGACCCATTTTCAAGGTCAAAATAGCCCCGAAGCGTGCATACACCTATTTAAACAATTTTTCGTGTGCTATAGCACACCATTTTTTGGGTGATCCGAATCTCGATGTCAAAACTGCCAAACTTTTTTATGGACGTCCATCAAGACCTTGGTTATGTATCCGGTTCGCCCTCACGGACATTCCGACCCATATTCAAGGTCAAAATAGTTCCGAAGCACGCATACCCCCATTTCGACTATTTTTCGTGTGCTATAGCACACCATTTTTTGGGTGATTCGGATCCCGATGTCAAAAGTGCCAATATTTTTTGTGGACGTCCGTCAAAACCTTGGCGTTGCATCCGGTTGGCCCTCACGGCCATTCCGACCCATTTTCAAGGTCAAAATAGCCCCAAAGCGCGCATACCCCCATTTCGATGATTTTTCATGTGCTATAGCACACCATTTTTTGGGTGATCCGGTTCCCGACGTCAAAAGTGCCAAATTTTTTGTAGACGTCCGTCAAGACCTTGGCTATGCATCCGGTTGGCCCTCACGGCCATTCCGACCCATATTCAAGGTCAAAATAGCCCCGAAGCACGCATACCCCCATTTCGATGATTTTTCATGTGTTATAGCACACCATTTTTTGGGTGATCCGGATCCCAATGTCAAAAGTGCCAAACTTTTTTGTGGACGTCCGTCAAGACCTTGGCGATGCATCCGATTGGTCCACACGGATATTCCGACCCATTTTCAAGGTTAAAATAGCCCCGAAGCGCACATACCCCTATTTCGACGATTTTTCGTGTGCTATAGCACACCCTTTTTTGCGTGATCCGGATCCCGACATCAAAAGTGCCAAAGCAATTTTGTGGACGTCCGTCAATACCTTGGCTATGCATCCAGTTGGCCCTCACGGCCATTCCGACACATTTTCAAGGTCAAAATAGCCCCGAAGCGCGCATACCCCCATTTCGACGATTTTTCGTGTGCTATAGCATACAATTTTCTAGGTAATTCGGATCCCGACGTCAAAAGTGCCAAAAATTTTTGTGGACGTCCGTCAAGACCTTGGCTATGCATCCGGTTGGCCCTCATGGCCATTCCGACCCATTTCAATGTCAAAATAGCTCGAAGCGTGCATACCCTCATTTCGACGATTTTTCTTGTGCTATAGCACACCATTTTTTGGGTGATCCGGATCCCGACGTCAAAAGTGTCAAAAATTTTTGTGGACGTCCGTCAAGACCTTGGATATGCATCCGGTTGGCCCTCACGGCCATTCCGACACATTTTCAAGCTCAAAATAGCCCCGAAGCGCGCATACCCCAATTTCGATGATTTTTCGTGTGCTATAGCACACCATTTTCTGGGTAATCCGGATCCCGACGTCAAAAGTGCCAAAAACTTTTGTGGACGTCCGTCAAGACCTTGTCTCTGCATCCGTTTGGCCCTCACGGCCATTCCGACCCATTTTCAAGGTCAAAATATCCCTGAAGCGTGCATACCCCTATTTCGAAGATTTTTCGTGTGCTATAGCACACCATTTTTTGGGTGATCCAGATCCCGACGTCAAAAGTGCCAAAAATTTTTGTGGACGTCCGTCAAGACCTTGTCTATGCATCCGGTTGTTCCTCACGGACATTCCGACCCATTTTCAAGGTCAAAATAGCCCCGAAGCGCGCATACCCTTATTTCAACGATTTTTCGTGTGCTATAGCACACCATTATTTGGGTGATCCAGATTCCGACGTAAAAAGTGCCAATAATTTTTGTGGACGTTCGTCAAAACCTTGGCGTTGCATCCGGTTGGCCCTCACGACCATTTCGACCCATTTTCTAGGTCAAAATAGCCCCGAAGCGCGCATACCCCCATTTCGACGATTTTTCGTGTGCTATAGCACACCATTTTTTGGGTGATCCGAATCCCGATGTCAAAAGTGCCAAAAATTTTTGTGGACATCCATCAAGACCTTGGCTATGCATCCGGTTGGCCCTCACGGCTATTCCGACCCATTTTCATGGTCAAAATAGCCCCGAAGCGCGCATACCCCTATTTCGAAGATTTTTCGTGTGCTATAGCACACCATTTTTTGGGTGATCCGCATCTCAACGTCAAAAGTGCCAAATATTTTTGTGAACGTCCGTCAAGACCTTGGCGTTGCATATGGTTGGCCCTCTAGGCCATTCCGACCCATTTTCAAGGTCAAAATAGCCCCGAAGCGCGCATACCCCCATTTCGACGATTTTTCGTGTGATATAGCACACCATTTTCTGGATAATCCGGATCCCGATGTCAAAAGTGCCAAAAACTTTTGTGGACATCCGTCAAGACCTTGTCTATGCATCCGGTTGGCCCTCACGGCCATTCCGACCCATTTTCAAGGTCAAAATATCCCTGAGGCGTGCATACCCTCATTTCGACGATTTTTCGTGTGCTATAGCACACCATTTTTTGGGTGATCCGGATCCCGACGTCAAAAGTGCCAAAAAATCTTGTGGACGTCCGTCAAGACCTTTGATATGCATCCGGTTGGCCCTCTAGGCCATTCCGACCCATTTTCAAGGTCAAAATAGCCCCGAAATGCGCCTACCCCCATTTCGACGAATTTTCGTGTATAGCACACCATTTTTTGGTGATCCGAATCCCGACGTCAAAAGTGCCAAAAATTTTTGTGGACGTCCGTCAAGACCTTGGCTATGCATCCTGTTGGCCCTCACGGCCATTCCGACCCATTTTCAATGTCAAAATAGCCCCAAAGCGCGCCTTCCCCCATTTCGACGAATTTTCGTGTGCTATAGCACACCATTTTTTGCGTGATCCGGATCCCGACATCAAAAGTGCCAAAAATTTTTGTGGACGTCCGTCAAGACCTTGGCTATGCATCCGGTTGGCCCTCACGGCCATTCCGACCCATTTTCAAGGTCAAAATATCCCCGAAGCACGCATACCCCCATTTCAATGATTTGTTCGTGTGCTATAGCACACCATTTTATGGGTGATCTGGATCCCGATGTCAAAAATGCCAAACATTTTTGTGGACGTTCGTCAAGACCTTGGCTATGCATCCGGTTGGCCCTCACATCCATTCCGACCCATTTTCAAGGTCAAAATAGTCCCGAAGAGCGCATCCCCCATTTAGATGATTTTTCGTGTGCTATAGCACACCATTTTTTGGGTGATCCGGATCCCGACATCAAAAGTGCCAAAGCATTTTTGTGGAAGTACGTTAAGACCTTGTCTATGCATCCGGTTGGCCCTCACGGCCATTTCGGCCAATTTTCAAGGTCAAATTAGCCCCGAAGCACGCATACCCCCATTTCGACGATTTTTTGTGTGCTATAGCACATCATTTTTTGGGTGATCCGGATCTCGACGTCAAAAGTGCCAAAAAATTTTTGAACGTCCGTCAAGACCTTGGCTATGCATCCGGTTGGCCCTCATGGCCATTCCGACCCATTTCAAGGTCAAAATCGCCCGAAGCGTGCATACCCTCATTACGACGATTTTTCGTGTTCTATAGCAGACCATTTTTTGGGTGATCCGAATCCCGATGTCAAAAGTGCCATAAAATTTTGTGTTCGTCCGTCAAGACCTTGGCTATGCATCCGGTTGGCCCTCACGGCCATTCCGACCCATTTTCAAGGACAAAATAGCCCCAAAGTGCGCATACCCCATTTCGACGATTTTGCGTGTGCTATAGCACACCATTTTTTGGGTGATCCGGATCCCGACGTCAAAAGTACCAAAAATTTTTGTGGACGTCCGTCAAGACCTTGGCTATGCATCTGGTTGGCCCTCACGGCCATTCCGACCCATTTTCAAGGTCAAAATAGCCCCGAAGCGTGCATACACCTATTTAAATGATTTTTCGTGTGCTATAGCACACCATTTTTTGGGTGATCCGGATCCCGATGTCAAAACTGCCAAACATTTTTATGGACGTCCATCAAGACCTTGGCTATGTATCCGGTTCGCCCTCACGGACATTCCGACCCATATTCAAGGTCAAAATAGTTCCGAAGCACGCATACCCCCATTTCAACAATTTTTCGTGTGCTATAGCACAACATTTTTTGGGTGATTCGGATCCCGATGTCAAAAGTGCCAATATTTTTTGTGGACATCCGTCAAAACCTTGGCGTTGCATCCGGTTGGCCCTCACGACCATTTCGACCCATTTTCTAGGTCAAAATAGCCCCGAAGCGCTCATACCCCCATTTCGACGATTTTTTGTGTGCTATAGCACACCATTTTTTGGGTGATCCAGATCCCGACGTCAAAAGTGACAAAAAATTTTGTGGACGTCCGTCAAGACATTGGATATGCATCCGGTTGGCCCTCACGGCCATTCCAACCCATTTTCAAGGTCAAAATAGCCCCGAAGCGCGCATAACCCCATTTCAACATTTTTTCGTGTGCTATAGCACACAATATTTTGGGTGATACGGATCCCAACGTCAAAAGTGCCAAAATATTTTGTGGACGTCCGTCAAGACCTTGTCTATGCATCCGGTTGTCCCTCACGGCCATTCCAACCCATTTTCAAGGTCAAAATAGCCCCGAAGCGCACATACCCCCATTTTTCGACGAGTTTTCGTGTGCTATAGCACACCATTTTTTGGGTTATCCAGATCCCGACGTCAAAAGTGCCAACAATTTTTGGGGACGTCCGTCAAGACCTTGGCTATGCATCCGGTTGGCCCTCTAGGCCATTCCAACCCATTTTCAAGGTCAAAAAATCCCCAAAGCGCGCCTACCCCCATTTCGACGATTTTTCGTGTGCTATAGCACACCATTTTTTGGGTGATCCGAATCTCGACATCAAAAGTGCCAAAAAATTTTGTGGACGTCTATCAAGACCTTGGCTATGCATCCTGTTGGCCCTCACGGCCATTCCGACCCATTTTCAAGGTCAAAATAGCCCCAAAGCGCGCATACCCCTATTTCGACGATTTTTCGTGTGCTATAGCACACCATTTTTAGGGTGATCCGGATCCCGACGTCAAAAGTGCCAAATTTTTTGTGGACGTCCGTCAAGACCTTGGCTATGCATCCGGTTGGCCCTCACGGCCATTCCGACACATTTTCAAGGTCAAAATAGCCCCGAAGCGCGCATACCCCCATTTCGACGATTTTTCGTATAGCATTTTCTAGGTAATCCGGATCCCGACATCAAAAGTGCCAAAAAATTTTGTGGACGTCCGTCAACACCTTGGCTATGCATCTGGTTGGCCCCCTAGGCCATTCTGACCCATTTTCAAGGTCAAAATAGCCCCGAAGCTCGCCTACCCCCATTTCGACGATTTTTCGTGTGCTATAGCACACCATTTTTTGGGTGATCCGGATCCCGATGTCAAAAGTGCCAAAAAATTTTGTGGACGTCCGTCAAGACCTTGGTTATGCATCCGGTTCGCCCTCACGGCCATTTCGACCCATTTTCAAGGTTAAAATAGCCCCGAAGCGCGCATACCCCAATTTCGATGTTTTTTCATTTGCTATAGCACACTATTTTTTGGGTTATCCGGATCTCGATGTCAAAAGTGCCAAAAAGATTTTTGGACGTCCGTCAAGACCTTGTATATGCATTCGGTTGGCCCTCACGGCCATTCCAACCCATTTTCAAGGTCAAAATAGCCCCGAAGCGGGCATAACCCCATTTCAACAATTTTTCGTGTGTGCTATAGCACACCATTTTTTAGGTGATCCGGATTCCGACGTCAAAAGTGCCAAAATTTTTGTGGACGTCAGTCAAGACCTTGGCTACGCATTTGGTTTGGCCTCACGGCCATTCCGAGCCATTTTCAAGGTCAAAATAGTCCCGAAGCGCGCATACCCCCATTTCGACGATTTTTCGTGTGCTATAGCACACCATTTTTTGGGTGATCTGGATCCCGACGTCAAAAGTGCCAAAACTTTTTGTGGACGTCCGTCAAGACCTTGGATATGCATCCGGTTGGCCCTCTAGGCCATTACGACCCATTTTCAAGGTCAAAATAGCCCCAAAGCGCGCCTACCCCCATTTCAACGAATTTTCGTGTGCTATAGCACACCATTTTTTGGGTGATCCGGATCCCGACGTCAAAAGTGCCAAAAATTTTGTGGACGTCCGTCAAGACCTTGGCTATGCATCCGGTTGGCCCTCACGGCCATTCCGACCCATTTTCAAGGTCAAAATAGCCCCGAAGCGCGCATACCCCCATTTCGATGATTTTTCGTGTGCTATAGCACACCATTTTTTGGGTGATCCGGATCCCGACGTCAAAAGTGCCAAAAATTTTTGTGGACGTCCGTTAAGACCTTGGCTATGCATCCGATTGGCCCTCACGGACATTCCGACACATTTTCAAGGTCAAAATAGCCCCGAAGCGCGCATACCCCCATTTCGACGATTTTTCGTGTGCTATAGCACACCATTTTCTGGGTAATCCGGATCCCGACGTCAAAAGTGCCAAAAACTTTTGTGGACGTCCGTCAAGACCTTGTCTATGCATCCGTTTGGCCCTCACGGCCATTCCGACCCATTTTCAAGGTCAAAATATCCCTGAAGCGTGCATACCCCTATTTCGAAGATTTTTCGTGTGCTATAGCACACCATTTTTTGGGTGATCCGGATCCCGACGTCAAAAGTGCCAAATTTTTTGTGGACGTCCGTCAAGACCTTGTCTATGCATCCGGTTGTTCCTCACGGACATTCCAACCCATTTTCAAGGTCAAAATAGCCCTGAAGCGCGCATACCCTTATTTCAACGATTTTTCGTGTGCTATAGCACACCATTATTTAGGTGATCCGGATCCCGACGTAAAAAGTGCCAATAATTTTTGTGGACGTCCGTCAAAACCTTGGCGTTGCATCCGATTGGCCCTCACGACCGTTTCGACCCATTTTCTAGGTCAAAATAGCCCCGAAGCGCGCGTAGCCCCATTTCGACGATTTTTCGTGTGCTATAGCACACCATTTTTTGGGTGATCCGAATCCCGATGTCAAAAGTCCCAAAAATTTTTGTGGACGTCCATCAAGACCTTGGCTATGCATCCGGTTGGACCTCACGGCTATTTCGACCCATTTTCAAGGTCAAAATAGCCCCGAAGCGCGCATTCCCCTATTTCGAAGATTTTTCGTGTGCTATAGCATACCATTTTTTGGGTGATCCGTATCTCGACGTCAAAAGTGCCAAATATTTTTGTGAACGTCCGTCAAGACCTTGGCGTTGCATATGGTTGGCCCTCTAGGCCATTCCGACCCATTTTCAAGGTCAAAATAGCCCCGAAGCGCGCATACCCCCATTTCGACGATTTTTCGTGTGATATAGCACACCATTTTCTGGATAATTCGGATCCCGACGTCAAAAGTGCCAAAAACTTTTGTGGACGTCCGTCAAGACCTTGTCTATGCATCCGGTTGGCCCTCACGGCCATTTCGACCCATTTTCAAGGTCAAAATATCCCTGAAGCGTACATACCCTCATTTCGACGATTTTTTGTGTGCTATAGCACACCATTTTTTGGGTGATCCGGATCCCAACGTCAAAAGTGCCAAAGAATCTTGTGGACGTCCGTCAAGACCTTTGATATGCATCCGGTTGGCCCTCTAGGCCATTCCGACCCATTTTCAAGGTCAAAATAGCCCCGAAATGCGCCTACCCCCATTTCGATGAATTTTCGTGTATAGCACACCATTTATTGGTGATCCGAATCCCGATGTCAAAAGTGCCAAAAATTTTTGTGGACGTCCGTCAAGACCTTGGCTATGCATCCTATTGGCCCTCACGGCCATTCCGACCCATTTTCAATGTCAAAATAGCCCCAAAGCGCGCATACCCCCATTTCGTCGATTTTTCGTGTGCTATAGCACACCATTTTTTGGGTGATCCGGATCCAGACGTCAAAAATGCCAAACGTTATTGTGGACGTCCGTCAAGACCTTGGTTATGCATCCGGTTGGCCCTCACGGCCATTCCGACCCATATTCAAGGTCAAAATAGCCCCAAAGCGCGCATACCCCATTTCGATGATTTTTCGTGTGCTATAGCACACCATATTTTGGGTGATCCAGATCCCGACGTCAAAAGTGCCAATAATTTTTGTGGACGTCCGTCAAGACCTTGGCTATGCATCCGGTTGGCCCTCACGGCCATTCCGACCCATTTTCAAGGTCAAAATATCCCCGAAGCACGCATACCCCCATTTCAACGATTTGTTCGTGTGCTATAGCACACCATTTTTTGGGTGATCTGGATCCCGATGTCAAAAATGCCAAACATTTTTGTGGACGTTCGTCAAGACCTTGGCTATGCATCCGGTTGGCCCTCACATCCATTCCGACCCATTTTCAAGGTCAAAATAGTCCCGAAGCGCGCATCCCCCATTTAGATGATTTTTCGTGTGCTATAGCACACCATTTTATGGGTGATCCGGATCCCGACATCAAAAGTGCCAAAGCATTTTTGTGGAAGTACGTTAAGACCTTGTCTATTCATCCGGTTGGCCCTCACGGCCATTCCGGCCCATTTTCAAGGTCAAATTAGCCCCGAAGCACGCATACCCCCATTTCGACGATTTTTTGTGTGCTATAGCTCATCATTTTTTGGGTGATCCGGATCTCGACGTCAAAAGTGCCAAAAAATTTTTGAACGTCCATCAAGACCTTGGCTATGCATCCGGTTGGCCCTCATGGCCATTCCGACCCATTTCAAGATCAAAATCGCCCGAAGCGTGCATACCCTCATTACGACGATTTTTCGTGTTCTATAGCACAACATTTTTTGGGTGATCCGGATCCCGACGTCAAAAGTGCCATAAAATTTTGTGTTCGTCCGTCAAGACCTTGGCTATGCATCCGGTTGGCCCTCACGGCCATTCCGACCCATTTTCAAGGAAAAAATAGCCCCAAAGTGCGCATACCCCATTTCGACGATTTTGCGTGTGCTATAGCACACCATTTTTTGGGTGATCCGGATCCCGACGTCAAAAGTGCCAAAAAATTTTGTGGACGTCCGTCAAGACCTTGGCTATGCATCCGGTTGGCCCTCACGGCCATTCCGACCCATTTTCAAGGTCAAAATAGCCCCGAAGCGTGCATACACCTATTTAAACAATTTTTCGTGTGCTATAGCTCATCATTTTTTGGGTGATTCGGATCCCGATGTCAAAAGTGCCAATATTTTTTATGGACGTCCATCAAGACCTTGGCTATGTATCCGGTTCGCCCTCACGGACATTCCGACCCATTTGCAAGGTCAAAATAGCCCCAAAGCGCGCATACCCCCATTTCGATGATTTTTCATGTGCTATAGCACACCATTTTTTGGGTGATCCGGTTCCCGACGTCAAAAGTGCCAAATTTTTTGTAGACGTCCGTCAAGACCTTGGCTATGCATCCGGTTGGCCCTCACGGCCATTTCGACCCATATTCAAGGTCAAAATAGCCCCGAAGCACGCATACCCCCATTTCAATGATTTTTCATGTGTTATAGCACACCATTTTTTGGGTGATCCGGATCCCGATGTCAAAAGTGCCAAACTTTTTTGTGGACGTCCGTCAAGACCTTGGCGATGCATCCGATTGGTCCACACGGATATTCCGACCCATTTTCAAGGTAAAAATAGCCCCGAAGCGCACATACCCCTATTTCGACGATTTTTCGTGTGCTATAGCACACCCTTTTTTGCGTGATCCGGATCCCGACATCAAAAGTGCCAAAGCAATTTTGTGGACGTCCGTCAATACCTTGCCTATGCATCCAGTTGGCCCTCACGGCCATTCCGACACATTTTCAAGGTCAAAATAGCCCCGAAGCGCGCATACCCCCATTTCGATGATTTTTCGTGTGCTATAGCACACCATTTTCTAGGTAATTCGGATCCCGACGTCAAAAGTGCCAAAAATTTTTGTGGACGTCCGTCAAGACCTTGGCTATGCATCCGGTTGGCCCTCATGGCCATTCCGACCCATTTCAATGTCAAAATAGCTCGAAGCGTGCATACCCTCATTTCGACGATTTTTCTTGTGCTATAGCACACCATTTTTAGGGTGATCCGGATCCCGACGTCAAAAGTGTCAAAAATTTTTGTGGACGTCCGTCAAGACCTTGGATATGCATCCGGTTGGCCCTCACGGCCATTCCGACACATTTTCAAGCTCAAAATAGCCCCGAAGCGCGCATACCCCAATTTCGACGATTTTTCGTGTGCTATAGCACACCATTTTCTGGGTAATCCGGATCCCGACGTCAAAAGTGCCAAAAACTTTTGTGGACGTCCGTCAAGACCTTGTCTATGCATCCGTTTGGCCCTCACGGCCATTCCGACCCATTTTCAAGGTCAAAATATCCCTGAAGCGTGCATACCCCTATTTCGAAGATTTTTCGTGTGCTATAGCACACCATTTTTTGGGTGATCCGGATCCCGACGTCAAAAGTGCCAAATTTTTTGTGGACGTCCGTCAAGACCTTGTCTATGCATCCGGTTGTTCCTCACGGACATTCCAACCCATTTTCAAGGTCAAAATAGCCCTGAAGCGCGCATACCCTTATTTCAACGATTTTTCGTGTGCTATAGCACACCATTATTTAGGTGATCCGGATCCCGACGTAAAAAGTGCCAATAATTTTTGTGGACGTCCGTCAAAACCTTGGCGTTGCATCCGATTGGCCCTCACGACCGTTTCGACCCATTTTCTAGGTCAAAATAGTCCCGAAGCGCGCATCCCCCATTTAGATGATTTTTCGTGTGCTATAGCACACCATTTTATGGGTGATCCGGATCCCGACATCAAAAGTGCCAAAGCATTTTTGTGGAAGTACGTTAAGACCTTGTCTATTCATCCGGTTGGCCCTCACGGCCATTCCGGCCCATTTTCAAGGTCAAATTAGCCCCGAAGCACGCATACCCCCATTTCGACGATTTTTTGTGTGCTATAGCTCATCATTTTTTGGGTGATCCGGATCTCGACGTCAAAAGTGCCAAAAAATTTTTGAACGTCCATCAAGACCTTGGCTATGCATCCGGTTGGCCCTCATGGCCATTCCGACCCATTTCAAGATCAAAATCGCCCGAAGCGTGCATACCCTCATTACGACGATTTTTCGTGTTCTATAGCACAACATTTTTTGGGTGATCCGGATCCCGACGTCAAAAGTGCCATAAAATTTTGTGTTCGTCCGTCAAGACCTTGGCTATGCATCCGGTTGGCCCTCACGGCCATTCCGACCCATTTTCAAGGAAAAAATAGCCCCAAAGTGCGCATACCCCATTTCGACGATTTTGCGTGTGCTATAGCACACCATTTTTTGGGTGATCCGGATCCCGACGTCAAAAGTGCCAAAAAATTTTGTGGACGTCCGTCAAGACCTTGGCTATGCATCCGGTAGGCCCTCATGGCCATTCCGACCCATTTTCAAGGTCAAAATAGCCCCGAAGCGCGCATACCCCCATTTCGACGATTTTTCGTGTGCTATAGCACACCATTTTTTGGGTGATCCGGATCCCGACGTCAAAAGTGCCAAAAATTTTTGTGGACGTCCGTTAAGACCTTGGCTATGCATCCGATTGGCCCTCACGGACATTCCGACACATTTTCAAGGTCAAAATAGCCCCGAAGCGCGCATACCCCCATTTCGACGATTTTTCGTGTGCTATAGCACACCATTTTCTGGGTAATCCGGATCCCGACGTCAAAAGTGCCAAAAACTTTTGTGGACGTCCGTCAAGACCTTGTCTATGCATCCGTTTGGCCCTCACGGCCATTCCGACCCATTTTCAAGGTCAAAATATCCCTGAAGCGTGCATACCCCTATTTCGAAGATTTTTCGTGTGCTATAGCACACCATTTTTTGGGTGATCCGGATCCCGACGTCAAAAGTGCCAAATTTTTTGTGGACGTCCGTCAAGACCTTGTCTATGCATCCGGTTGTTCCTCACGGACATTCCAACCCATTTTCAAGGTCAAAATAGCCCTGAAGCGCGCATACCCTTATTTCAACGATTTTTCGTGTGCTATAGCACACCATTATTTAGGTGATCCGGATCCCGACGTAAAAAGTGCCAATAATTTTTGTGGACGTCCGTCAAAACCTTGGCGTTGCATCCGATTGGCCCTCACGACCGTTTCGACCCATTTTCTAGGTCAAAATAGCCCCGAAGCGCGCGTAGCCCCATTTCGACGATTTTTCGTGTGCTATAGCACACCATTTTTTGGGTGATCCGAATCCCGATGTCAAAAGTCCCAAAAATTTTTGTGGACGTCCATCAAGACCTTGGCTATGCATCCGGTTGGACCTCACGGCTATTTCGACCCATTTTCAAGGTCAAAATAGCCCCGAAGCGCGCATTCCCCTATTTCGAAGATTTTTCGTGTGCTATAGCATACCATTTTTTGGGTGATCCGTATCTCGACGTCAAAAGTGCCAAATATTTTTGTGAACGTCCGTCAAGACCTTGGCGTTGCATATGGTTGGCCCTCTAGGCCATTCCGACCCATTTTCAAGGTCAAAATAGCCCCGAAGCGCGCATACCCCCATTTCGACTATTTTTCGTGTGATATAGCACACCATTTTCTGGATAATTCGGATCCCGACGTGCCAAAGCATTTTTGTGGAAGTACGTTAAGACCTTGTCTATTCATCCGGTTGGCCCTCACGGCCATTCCGGCCCATTTTCAAGGTCAAATTAGCCCCGAAGCACGCATACCCCCATTTCGACGATTTTTTGTGTGCTATAGCTCATCATTTTTTGGGTGATCCGGATCTCGACGTCAAAAGTGCCAAAAAATTTTTGAACGTCCATCAAGACCTTGGCTATGCATCCGGTTGGCCGTCATGGCCATTCCGACCCATTTCAAGATCAAAATCGCCCGAAGCGTGCATACCCTCATTACGACGATTTTTCGTGTTCTATAGCACAACATTTTTTGGGTGATCCGGATCCCGACGTCAAAAGTGCCATAAAATTTTGTGTTCGTCCGTCAAGACCTTGGCTATGCATCCGGTTGGCCCTCACGGCCATTCCGACCCATTTTCAAGGAAAAAATAGCCCCAAAGTGCGCATACCCCATTTCGACGATTTTGCGTGTGCTATAGCACACCATTTTTTGGGTGATCCAGATCCCGACGTCAAAAGTGCCAAAAATTTTTGTGGACGTCCGTCAAGACCTTGGCTATGCATCCGGTTGGCCCTCATGGCCATTCCGACCCATTTTCAAGGTCAAAATAGCCCCGAAGCGCGCATACCCCCATTTCGATGATTTTTCGTGTGCTATAGCACACCATTTTTTGGGTGATCCGGATCCCGACGTCAAAAGTGCCAAAAATTTTTGTGGACGTCCGTTAAGACCTTGGCTATGCATCCGATTGGCCCTCACGGACATTCCGACACATTTTCAAGGTCAAAATAGCCCCGAAGCGCGCATACCCCCATTTCGACGATTTTTCGTGTGCTATAGCACACCATTTTCTGGGTAATCCGGATCCCGACGTCAAAAGTGCCAAAAACTTTTGTGGACGTCCGTCAAGACCTTGTCTATGCATCCGTTTGGCCCTCACGGCCATTCCGACCCATTTTCAAGGTCAAAATATCCCTGAAGCGTGCATACCCCTATTTCGAAGATTTTTCGTGTGCTATAGCACACCATTTTTTGGGTGATCCGGATCCCGACGTCAAAAGTGCCAAATTTTTTGTGGACGTCCGTCAAGACCTTGTCTATGCATCCGGTTGTTCCTCACGGACATTCCAACCCATTTTCAAGGTCAAAATAGCCCTGAAGCGCGCATACCCTTATTTCAACGATTTTTCGTGTGCTATAGCACACCATTATTTAGGTGATCCGGATCCCGACGTAAAAAGTGCCAAAAAATCTTGTGGACGTCCGTCAAGACCTTTGATATGCATCCGGTTGGCCCTCTAGGCCATTCCGACCCATTTTCAAGGTCAAAATAGCCCCGAAATGCGCCTACCCCCATTTCGACGAATTTTCGTGTATAGCACACCATTTTTTGGTGATCCAAATCCCGACGTCAAAAGTGCCAAAAATTTTTGTGGACGTCCGTCAAGACCTTGGCTATGCATCCTGTTGGCCCTCACGGCCATTCCGACCCATTTTCAATGTCAAAATAGCCCCAAAGCGCGCCTTCCCCCATTTCGACGAATTTTCGTGTGCTATAGCACACCATTTTTTGCGTGATCCGGATCCCGACATCAAAAGTGCCAAAAATTTTTGTGGACGTCCGTCAAGACCTTGGCTATGCATCCGGTTGGCCCTCACGGCCATTCCGACCCATTTTCAAGGTCAAAATATCCCCGAAGCACGCATACCCCCATTTCAACGATTTGTTCTTGTGCTATAGCACACCATTTTTTGGGTGATCTGGATCCCGATGTCAAAAATGCCAAACATTTTTGTGGACGTTCGTCAAGACCTTGGCTATGCATCCGGTTGGCCCTCACATCCATTCCGACCCATTTTCAAGGTCAAAATAGTCCCGAAGAGCGCATCCCCCATTTAGATGATTTTTCGTGTGCTACAGCACACCATTTTTTGGGTGATCCGGATCCCGACATCAAAAGTGCCAAAGCATTTTTGTGGAAGTACGTTAAGACCTTGTCTATGCATCCGGTTGGCCCTCACGGCCATTTCGGCCAATTTTCAAGGTCAAATTAGCCCCGAAGCACGCATACCCCCATTTCGACGATTTTTTGTGTGCTATAGCACATCATTTTTTGGGTGATCCGGATCTCGACGTCAAAAGTGCCAAAAAATTTTTGAACGTCCGTCAAGACCTTGGCTATGCATCCGGTTGGCCCTCATGGCCATTCCGACCCATTTCAAGGTCAAAATCGCCCGAAGCGTGCATACCCTCATTACGACGATTTTTCGTGTTCTATAGCACACCATTTTTTGGGTGATCCGGATCCCGACGTCAAAAGTGCCATAAAATTTTGTGTTCGTCCGTCAAGACCTTGGCTATGCATCCGGTTGGCCCTCACGGCCAGTCCGACCCATTTTCAAGGACAAAATAGCCCCAAAGTGCGCATACCCCATTTCGACGATTTTGCGTGTGCTATAGCACACCATTTTTTGGGTGATCCGGATCCCGACGTCAAAAGTGCCAAAAATTTTTGTGGACGTCCGTCAAGACCTTGGCTATGCATCTGGTTGGCCCTCACGGCCATTCCGACCCATTTTCAAGGTCAAAATAGCCCCGAAGCGTGCATACACCTATTTAAATGATTTTTCGTGTGCTATAGCACACCATTTTTTGGGTGATCCGGATCCCGATGTCAAAACTGCCAAACATTTTTATGGACGTCCATCAAGACCTTGGCTATGTATCCGGTTCGCCCTCATGGACATTCCGACCCATATTCAAGGTCAAAATAGTTTCGAAGCACGCATACCCCCATTTCAACGATTTTTCGTGTGCTATAGCACAACATTTTTTGGGTGATTCGGATCCCGATGTCAAAAGTGCCAATATTTTTTGTGGACGTCCGTCAAAACCTTGGCGTTGCATCCGGTTGGCCCTCACGACCATTTCGACCCATTTTCTAGGTCAAAATAGCCCCGAAGCGCTCATACCCCCATTTCGACGATTTTTTGTGTGCTATAGCACACCATTTTTTGGGTGATCCAGATCCCGACGTCAAAAGTGACAAAAAATTTTGTGGACGTCCGTCAAGACATTGGATATGCATCCGGTTGGCCCTCACGGCCATTCCAACCCATTTTCAAGGTCAAAATAGCCCCGAAGCGCGCATAACCCCATTTCAACATTTTTTCGTGTGCTATAGCACACAATATTTTGGGTGATACGGATCCCAACGTCAAAAGTGCCAAAATATTTTGTGGACGTCCGTCAAGACCTTGTCTATGCATCCGGTTGTCCCTCACGGCCATTCCAACCCATTTTCAAGGTCAAAATAGCCCCGAAGCGCACATACCCCCATTTTTCGACGAGTTTTCGTGTGCTATAGCACACCATTTTTTGGGTTATCCAGATCCTGACGTCAAAAGTGCCAACAATTTTTGGGGACGTCCGTCAAGACCTTGGCTATGCATCCGGTTGGCCCTCACGGCCATTCCAACCCATTTTCAAGGTCAAAAAATCCCCAAAGCGCGCCTACCCCCATTTCGACGATTTTTCGTGTGCTATAGCACACCATTTTTTGGGTGATCCGAATCTCGACATCAAAAGTGCCAAAAAATTTTGTGGACGTCTATCAAGACCTTGGCTATGCATCCTGTTGGCCCTCACGGCCATTCCGACCCATTTTCAAGGTCAAAATAGCCCCAAAGCGCGCATACCCCTATTTCGACGATTTTTCGTGTGCTATAGCACACCATTTTTAGGGTGATCCGGATCCCGACGTCAAAAGTGCCAAATTTTTTGTAGACGTCCGTCAAGACCTTGGCTATGCATCCGGTTGGCCCTCACGGCCATTCCGACCCATATTCAAGGTCAAAATAGCCCCGAAGCACGCATACCCCCATTTCGATGATTTTTCATGTGTTATAGCACACCATTTTTTGGGTGATCCGGATCCCGATGTCAAAAGTGCCAAACCTTTTTGTGGACGTCCGTCAAGACCTTGGCGATGCATCCGATTGGTCCTCACGGACATTCCGACCCATTTTCAAGGTTAAAATAGCCCCGAAGCGCACATACCCCTATTTCGATGATTTTTCGTGTGCTATAGCACACCCTTTTTTGCGTGATCCGGATCCCGACATCAAAAGTGCCAAAGCAATTTTGTGGACGTCCGTCAATACCTTGGCTATGCATCCAGTTGGCCCTCACGGCCATTCCGACACATTTTCAAGGTCAAAATAGCCCCGAAGCGCGCATACCCCCATTTCGACGATTTTTCGTGTGCTATAGCACACCATTTTCTAGGTAATCCGGATCCAGACGTCAAAAGTGCCAAAAAATTTTGTGGACATCCGTCAAGACCTTGGCTATGCATACGGTTGGCCCTCATGGCCATTCCGACCCATTTCAATGTCAAAATAGCTCGAAGCGTGCATACGCTCATTTTGACGATTTTTCTTGTGCTATAGCACACCATTTTTTGGGTGATCCGGATCCCGACGTCAAAAGTGTCAAACATTTTTGTGGACGTCCGTCAAGACCTTGGCTATGCATCCGGTTGGCCCTCACGGCCATTCTGACCCATTTTCAAGGTCAAAATAGCCCCAAAGCGCGCATACCCCCATTTCGACGATTTTGCGTGTGCTATAGCACACCATTTTTAGGTGATCCGAATCCCGACGTCAAAAGTGCCAAACAATTTTGTGGACGTCCGTCAAAACCTTGGCTATGCATCCGGTTGGCCCTCACGGCCATTCCGACCCATTTTCTAGGTCAAAATAGCCCCGAAGCGCGCATACCCCCATTTCGACGATTTTTCGTGTGCTATAGCACACCATTTTTTGGGCGATCCGGATCCCGATGTCAAAAGTGCCAATATTTTTTGTGGACGTCCTTCAAGACCTTGGCTATGCATTCGGTTGGCCTTCACGGCCATTCCGACCCATTTTCAAGGTCAAAATAGCCCCGAAGCGCGCATACCCCCATTTCGACGATTTTTCATGTGTTGTAGCACACCATTTTTTGGGTGATCCGGATCCCGATGTCAAAAGTGCCAAACGTTTTTGTGGACGTCCGTCAAGACCTTGGCTATGCATCCGATTGGCCCTCACGGCCATTCCGACCCATTTTTAAGGTCAAAATAGCCCCGAAGCGCGCATACCCCCATTTTGACGACTTTTCGTGTGCTATAGCACACCATTTTTTGCGTGATCCGGATCCCGACGTCAAAAGTGCCAAAACATTTTTGTGGACGTACGTTAAGACCTTGGCTATGCATCCGGTTGGCCCTCACGGCTATTCCGGCCCATTTCAAGGTCAAAATAGCCCCGAAGCGCGCATACCCCCATTTCAACGATTGTTCGTGTGCTATAGCACACCATTTTTTGGGTTATCCGGATCTCGACGTCAAAAGTGCGAAAAATTTTTGTGGCGTCTGTCAAGACCTTGGCTATGCATCTGGTTGACCCTCACGGTCATTCAGACCCATTTTCATGGTCAAAATAGCCAGAAGCGCGCCTACCCCCATTTCGATGATTTTTTGTGTGCTATGGCACACCATTTTTTGGGTGATCCGGATTCCGACATCAAAAGAGACAAAAACTTTTGTGGACGTCCGTCAAGACCGTGGCTATGCATCCGGTTGGCCCTCACGGCCATTCCGACCCATTTTCGGTCAAAATAGCCCCGAAGCGCGCATACGCCCATTTCGACGATTTTTCGTGTGCTATAGCACACCATTTTTTGGGTGATCCGGATCCCGACGTCAAAAGTGCCAAATTTTTTGTAGACGTCCGTCAAGACCTTGGCTATGCATCCGGTTGGCCCTCACGGCCATTCCGACCCATATTCAAGGTCAAAATAGCACCGAAGCACGCATACCCCCATTTCGATGATTTTTCATGTGTTATAGCACACCATTTTTTGGGTGATCCGGATCCCGATGTCAAAAGTGCCAAACCTTTTTGTGGACGTCCGTCAAGACCTTGGCGATGCATCCGATTGGTCCTCACGGACATTCCGACCCATTTTCAAGGTTAAAATAGCCCCGAAGCGCACATACCCCTATTTCGATGATTTTTCGTGTGCTATAGCACACCCTTTTTTGCGTGATCCGGATCCCGACATCAAAAGTGCCAAAGCAATTTTGTGGACGTCCGTCAATACCTTGGCTATGCATCCAGTTGGCCCTCACGGCCATTCCGACACATTTTCAAGGTCAAAATAGCCCCGAAGCGCGCATACCCCCATTTCGACGATTTTTCGTGTGCTATAGCACACCATTTTCTAGGTAATCCGGATCCAGACGTCAAAAGTGCCAAAAAATTTTGTGGACATCCGTCAAGACCTTGGCTATGCATACGGTTGGCCCTCATGGCCATTCCGACCCATTTCAATGTCAAAATAGCTCGAAGCGTGCATACGCTCATTTTGACGATTTTTCTTGTGATATAGCACACCATTTTTTGGGTGATCTGGATCCCGACGTCAAAAGTGTCAAACATTTTTGTGGACGTCCGTCAAGACCTTGGCTATGCATCCGGTTGGCCCTCACGGCCATTCCAACCCATTTTCAAGGTCAAAATAGCCCCAAAGCGCGCATACCCCCATTTCGACGATTTTGCGTGTGCTATAGCACACCATTTTTAGGTGATCCAAATCCCGACGTCAAAAGTGCCAAACAATTTTGTGGAAGTCCGTCAAAACCTTGACTATGCATCCGGTTGGCCCTCATGGCCATTCCGACCCATTTTCAAGGTCAAAATATCCCCGAAGCATGCATACCCCTATTTAAATGATTTTTCGTGTGCTATAGCACACCATTTTTTGGGCGATCCGGATCCCGAAGTCAAAAGTGCCAAAAAAATTTGTGGACATCCCTCAAGACCTTGGCTATGCATTCGGTTGGCCCTCACGGCCATTCCGACCCATTTTCAAGGTCAAAATAGCCCCAAAGGGCATACCCCCATTTCGACGATTTTTCATGTGTTGTAGCACACCATTTTTTGGGTGATCCGGATCCCGATGTCAAAAATGCCAAACGTTTTTGTGGACGTCCGTCAAGACCTTGGCTATGCATCCGATTGGCCCTCACGGCCATTCCGACCCATTTTCAAGGTCAAAATAGCTCCGAAGCGCGCATACCCCCATTTTGACGACTTTTCGTGTGCTATAGCACACCATTTTTTGCGTGATCCGGATCCCGACGTCAAAAGTGCCAAAACATTTTTGTGGACGTACGTTAAGACCTTGGCTATGCATCCGGTTGGCCCTCACGGCTATTCCGGCCCATTTCAAGGTCAAAATAGCCCCGAAGCGCGCATACCCCCATTTCGACGATTGTTCGTGTGCTATAGCACACCATTTTTTGGGTTATCCGGATCTCGACGTCAAAAGTGCGAAAATTTTTTGTGGACGTCTGTCAAGACCTTGGCTATGCATTTGGTTGACCCTCACGGCCATTCAGACCCATTTTCATGGTCAAAATAGCCCTGAAGCGCGCATACCCCCATTTCGATGATTTTTTGTGTGCTATGGCACACCATTTTTTGGGTGATCCGGATCCCGACATCAAAAGAGACAAAAACTTTTGTGGACGTCCGTCAAGACCGTGGCTATGCATCCGGTTGGCCCTCATGGCCATTCCGACCCATTTTCGGTCAAAATAGCCCCGAAGCGCGCATACGCCCATTTCGACGATTTTTCGTGTGCTATAGCACACTATTTTTTGGGTTATCCGGATCCCGACGTCAAAAGTTCCAATAATTTTTGTGGACGTCTGTCAAGACCTTGGCTATGCATCCGGTTGGCCCTCACGGCCATTCCAACCCAATTTCAAGGTCAAAATAGCCCCGAAGCGCATACCCCTATTTCGACTATTTTTCGTGTGTTATAGCACCATTTTTTGGGTGATCCGGATCCCGACGTCAAAAGTGCCAAACATTTTTGTGGACATCCGTCAAGACCTTGGCTATGCATCCGGTTGGTCTTCATGGCAATTACGACCCATTTTCAAGGTCAAAATAGCCCCGAAGCGCGCATACCCCCATTTCGACGATTTCTCGTGTGCTATAGCACACTATTTTTTGGGTGATCCGGATCCCGATGTCAAAAGTGCCAAAAAGTTTTGTAGACGTCCGTCAAGACCTTGGCTATGCATTCTGTTGGTCCTCACGGCCATTCCGACCCATTTTCAAGGTCAAAATAGCCCCGAAGCACGCATACCCCCATTTCAACGATTTTTCGTGTGCTATAGCACACCATTTTTTGGGTGATCTGGATCCCGATGACAAAACTGCCAAACCTTTTTATGGACGTCCATCAAATCCTTGGCTATGCATCCGGTTAGCCCTCACGGACATTCCGACCCATATTCAAGGTAAAAATAGCCCCGAAGCGCGCATACCCCCATTTCAACAATTTTTCGTGTGCTAGCACACCATTTTTTGGGTGATCCGGATCCCAACGTCAAAAGTGCCAATAAGTTTTGTGAACGTCCGTCAAAACCTTGGAGTTGCATCTGGTTGGCCCTCACGACCATTTTGACCCATTTTCTAGGTCAAAATAGCCCCGCAGCGCGCATACCCCCATTTCGATGATTTTTTGTGTGCTATAGCACACCATTTTTTTGGTGATCCGGATCCCGTCAAAAGTGCCAAAAATTTTTGTGGACGTCCGTCAAGACCTTGGCTATGCATCCGGTTGGACCTCACGGCCATTTCGACCCATTATCAAGGTCAAAATAGCCCCAAAGCGCGCATACACCCATTTCGATGATTTTTCGTGTGCTATAGCACACCATTTTTTGGGTGATCAGGATCCCAATGTCAAAAGTGCCAAAAAATTTTGTGGACGTCCGTCAAGACCTTGTCTATGCATCCGGTTGTCCCTCACGGCTATTACGACCCATTTTCAAGGTCAAAATAGCCCCGAAGCACACATACCCCCATTTCAATGATTTTTCGTGTGCTATAGCACACCAGTTTTTGGGTGATCCGGATCCCGACGTCAAAAGTGCCAATATTTTTTGTGGACGTCCGTCAAGACCTTGGCTATGCATCCGGTTGGCCCTCTAGGCCATTCCGACCCATTTTCAAGGTCAAAATAGCCCTAATCGCGCCTACCCCCATTTCGACGATTTTTCGTGTGCTATAGCACACCATTTTTTGGGTGATCCGGATCCCGACGTCAAAAGTGCCAAACATTTTTGTGGACGTCCATCAACACCTTGGCTATGCATCCTGTTGGGCCTTACAGCCATTCCGACCCATTTTCAAGGTCAAAATAGCACCAAAGCGCGCATACCCCCATTTTGACGATTTTTCGTGTGCTATAGCACACCATTTTTTGGGTGATCCGGACCCCGACATGAAAAGTGCCAAACTTTTTTGTGGACGTCCTTCAAGACCTTGGCTAAGCATCCGGTTGGCCCTCACGGCCATTCCGACCCATTTTCAAGGTCAAAATATCCCCGAAGCGTGCATACCCCTATTTAAATGATTTTTCGTGTGATATAGCACACCATTTTCTGGATAATCCGGATCCCGACATCAAAAGTGCCAAAAACTTTTGTGGACGTCCGTCAAGACCTTGGCTATGCATCCAGTTGGCCCTCACGGCCATTCCGACCCATTTTCAAGGTCAAAATATCCCTGAAGCGTGCATATCCTCATTTCGACGATTTTTCGTGTGCTATAGCACACCATTTTTTGGGTGATCCGGATCCCGACGTCAAAAGTGCCAAACAATCTTGTAGACGTCCGTCAAGACCTTGGATATGCATCCGGTTGGCCCTCTTGGCCATTTCGACCCATTTTCAAGGTCAAAATAGCCCCGAAACGCGCCTACCCCCATTTCGACGAATTTTCGTGTATAGCACACCATTTTTTGGTGATCCGGATCCCGACGTCAAAAGTGCCAAAAATTTTTGTGGACGTCCGTCAAGACCTTGGCTATGCATCCTGTTGGCCCTCACGGCCATTCCGACCCATTTTCAATGTCAAAATAGCCCCAAAGCGCGCATACCCCCATTTCGACAATTTTTCGTGTGCTATAGCACACCATTTTTTGGGTGATCCGGATCCAGACGTCAAAAATGCCAAACGTTTTTGTAGACGTCCGTCAAGACCTTGGCTATGCATCCGGTTGGCCCTCACGGCCATTCCGACCCATATTCAAGGTCAAAATAGCCCCAAAGCGCGCATACCCCCATTTTGATGATTTTTCGTGAGCTATAGCACACCATTTTTTGGGTGATCCGTATCCCGACGTCAAAAGTGCCAATAATTTTTGTAGACGTCCATCAAGACCTTGGCTATGCATCCGGTTGGCCCTCACGGCCATTCCGACCCATTTTCAAGGTCAAAATATCCCCGAAGCACGCATACCCCTATTTCAACAATTTTTTCGTGTGCTATAGCACACCATTTTTTGGGTGATCTGGATCCCGATGTCAAAAATGCCAAACATTTTTGTGGACGTTCGTCAAGACCTTGGCTATGCATCCGGTTGGCCCTCACATCCATTCCGACCCATTTTCAAGGTCAAAATAGCCCCGAAGCGCGCATCCCCCATTTAGATGATTTTTCGTGTGCTATAGCACACCATTTTTTGGGTGATCCGGATCCCGACATCAAAAGTGCCAAAGTATTTTTGTGGAAGTACGTTAAGACATTGTGTATGCATCCGGTTGGCCCTCACGGCCATTTCGGCCCATTTTCAAGGTCAAATTAGCCCCGAAGTACGCATACCCCCATTTCGATGATTTTTTGTGTGCTATAGCACACCATTTTTTGGGTGATCCGGATCTCGACGTCAAAAGTGCCAAAAAAATTTTGAACGTCCGTCAAGACCTTGGCTATGCATCCGGTTGGCCCTCACGGCCATTCCGACCCATTTTCAAGGTCAAAATATCCCTGAAGCGTGCATATCCTCATTTCGACGATTTTTCGTGTGCTATAGCACACCATTTTTTGGGTGATCCGGATCCCGACGTCAAAAGTGCCAAAAATTTTTGTGGACGTCCGTCAAGACCTTGGCTATGCATCCGGTTGGCCCTCACGGCCATTTCAACCCATTTTCAAGGTCAAAATAGCCCCAAAGCGCGCATACCCCTATTTCGACGATTTTTCGTGTGCTATAGCACACCATTTTTTGGGTGATCCGAATCCCGACGTCAAAAGTGCCAAATTTTTTTGTGGACGTCCGTCAAGACCTTGGCTATGCATCCGGTTGGCCCCCTAGGCCATTCCGACCCATTTTCAAGGTCAAAATAGCCCCGAAGCTCGCCTACCCCCATTTCGACGATTTTTCGTGTGTTATAGCACACCATTTTTTGGGTGATCCAGATCCCGGTGTAAAAAGTGCCAAATAATTTTGTGGACGTCCGTCAAGACCTTGGTTATGCATCCGGTTCGCCCTCACGGCCATTTCGACCCATTTTCAAGGTTAAAATAGCCCCGAAGCGCGCATACCCCAATTTCGATGATTTTTCATTTGCTATAGCACACTATTTTTTGGGTTATCCGTATCCCGATGTCAAAAGTGCCAAAAAGATTTTTGGACGTCCGTCAAGACCTTGTATATGCATTCGGTTGGCCCTCACGGCCATTCCAACCCATTTTCAAGCTCAAAATAGCCCCGAAGCGGGCATACCCCCATTTCAACAATTTTTCGTGTGTGCTATAGCACACCATTTTTTAGGTGATCCGGATTCCGACGTCAAAAGTGCCAAATTTTTTGTGGACGTCAGTCAAGACCTTGGCTACGCATCTGGTTTGTCCTCACGGCCATTCCGAGCCATTTTCAAGGTTAAAATAGCCCCGAAGCACGCATACCCCCATTTCGACGATTTTTCGTGTGCTATAGCACAACATTTTTTGGGTGATCTGGATCCCGACGTCAAAAGTGCCAAAACTTTTTGTGGACGTCCATCAAGACCTTGGATATGCATCCGGTTGGCCCTCTAGGCCATTCCGACCCATTTTCAAGGTCAAAATAGCCCCGAAGCGCGCCTACCCCCATTTCAACGAATTTTCGTGTGCTAATAGCACACCATTTTTTGGGTGATCCGGATCCCGACGTCAAAAGTGCCAAAAAATTTTGTGGACGTCCGTCAAGACCTTGGCTATGCATTCGGTAGGCCCTCACGGCCATTCCAACCCATTTTCAAGGTCAAAATAGCCTCGAAGCGCGCATACCCCCATTTCGACGATTTTTCGTGTGCCATAGCACACCATTTTTTGGGTGATCCGGATCCCGACGTCAAAAGTGCCAAAAATTTTTGTGGACGTCCGTTAAGACCTTGGCTATGCATCCGATTGGCCCTCACAGCCATTCCGACACATTTTCAAGGTCAAAATAGCCCCGAAGCGCGCATACCCCCATTTCGACGATTTTTCGTGTGCTATAGCACACCATTTTCTGGGTAATCCGGATCCCGACGTCAAAAGTGCCAACAACTTTTGTGGACGTCCGTCAAGACCTTTTCTATGCATCCGGTTGTTCCTCACGGACATTCTGACCCATTTTCAAGGTCAAAATCGCCCCGAAGCGCGCATACCCTTATTTCAACGATTTTTCGTGTGCTATAGCACACCATTATTTGGGTGATCCGGATCCCGACGTAAAAAGTGACAATAATTTTTATGGACGTCCGTCAAAACCTTGGCGTTGCATCCGGTTGGCCCTCACGACCATTTCGACCCATTTTCTAGGTCAAAATAGCCCCGAAGCGCGCATACCCCCATTTCGACGATTTTTCGTGTGCTATAGCACACCATTTTTTGGGTGATCCGAATCCCGATGTCAAAAGTGCCAAAAAATTTTGTGGACGTCCATCAAGACCTTGGCTATGCATCCGGTTGGCACTCACGGCTATTCCAACCCATTTTCAAGGTCAAAATAGCCCCGAAGCGCGCATACCCCTATTTCGAAGATTTTTCGTGTGCTATAGCACACCATTTTTTGGGTGATACGCATCTCGACGTCAAAAGTGCCAAATATTTTTGTGAACGTCCGTCAAGACCTTGGCGTTGCATATGGTTGTCCCTCTAGGCCATTCCGACCAATTTTCAAGGTCAAAATAGCCCCGAAGCGCGCATACCCCCATTTCGACGATTTTTCGTGTGATATAGCACACCATTTTCTGGATAATCCGGATCCCGACGTCAAAAGTGCCAAAAACTTTTGTGGACGTCCGTCAAGACCTTGTCTATGCATCCGGTTGGCCCTCACGGCCATTCCGACCCATTTTCAAGGTCAAAATATCCCTGAAGCGTGCATACCCTCATTTCGACGATTTTTCGTGTGCTATAGCACACCATTTTTTGGGTGATCAGAATCCCGACGTCAAAAGTGCCAAAAAATCTTGTGGACGTCCGTCAAGACCTTTGATATGCATCCAGTTGGCCCTCTAGGCCATTCCGACCCATTTTCAAGGTCAAAATAGCCCCGAAATGCGCCTACCCCCATTTCGACGAATTTTCGTGTATAGCACACCATTTTTTGGTGATCCGAATCCCGACGTCAAAAGTGCCAAAAATTTTTGTGGACGTCCGTCAAGACCTTGGCTATGCATCCTGTTGGCCCTCACGGCCATTCCGACCCATTTTCAATGTCAAAATAGCCCCAAAGCGCGCATACCCCCATTTCGACGATTTTTTGTGTGCTATAGCACACCATTTTTTGGGTGATCCGGATCCAGACGTCAAAAATGCCAAACGTTTTTGTGGACGTCCGTCAAGACTTGGTTATGCATCCGGTTGGCCCTCACGGCCATTCCGACCCATATTCAAGGTCAAAATAGCCCCAAAGCGCGCATACCCCCATTTCGATGATTTTTCGTGTGCTATAGCACACCATATTTTGGGTGATCCGGATCCCGACGTCAAAAGTGCCAATAATTTTTGTGGACGTCCGTCAAGACCTTGGCTATGCATCCGGTTGGCCTTCACGGCCATTCCGACCCATTTTCAAGGTCAAAATATCCCCGAAGCACGCATACCCCCATTTCAACGATTTGTTCGTGTGCTACAGCACACCATTTTTTGGGTGATCTGGATCCCGATGTCAAAAATGCCAAACATTTTTGTGGACATTCGTCAAGACCTTGGCTATGCATCCGATTTTCCCTCACATCCATTCCGACCCATTTTCAAGGTCAAAATAGCCCCGAAGCGCGCATCCCCCATTTAGATGATTTTTCGTGTGCTATAGCACACCATTTTTTGGGTGATCTGGATCCCGACATCAAAATTGCCAAAGCATTTTTGTGGAAGTACGTTAAGACCTTGTCTATGCATCCGGTTGGCCCTCACGGCCATTCCGGCCCATTTTCAAGGTCAAATTAGCCCCAAAGCACGCATACCCCATTTCGACGATTTTTCGTGTTCTATAGCACACCATTTTTTGGGTGATCCGGATCCCGATGTCAAAAGTGCCATAAAATTTTGTGTTCGTCCGTCAAGACCTTGGCTATGCATCCGGTTGGCCCTCACGGCCATTCCGACCCATTTTCAAGGACAAAATAGCCCTAAAGTGCGCATACCCCATTTCGACGATTTTGCGTGTGCTATAGCACACCATTTTTTGGGTGATCCGGATCCCGACGTCAAAAGTGCCAAAAATTTTTGTGGACGTCCGTCAAGACCTTGGCAATGCATCCGGTTGGCCCTCACGGCCATTCCGACCCATTTTCAAGGTCAAAATAGCCCCGAAGCGTGCATACACCTATTTAAACGATTTTTCGTGTGCTATAGCACACCATTTATTGGGTGATCCGGATCCCGATGTCAAAACTGCCAAACTTTTTTATGGACGTCCATCAAGACCTTGGCTATGTATCCGATTCGCCCTCACGGACATTCCGACCCATATTCAAGGTCAAAATAGTTCCGAAGCACGCATACCCCCATTTCGATGATTTTTCGTGTGCTATAGCACACCATTTTTTGGGTGATTCGGATCCCGATGTCAAAAGTGCCAATATTTTTTGTGGACGTCCTTCAAAACCTTGGCGTTGCATTCGGTTGGCCCTCACGACCATTTCGACCCATTTTCTAGGTCGAAATAGCCCCGAAACGCGCATACCCCCATTTCGACGATTTTTTGTGTGCTATAGCACACCATTTTTTTGGGTGATACGGATCCCAACGTCAAAAGTGCCAAACTTTTTTGTGGACGTCCGTCAAGACCTTGTCTATGCATCCGGTTGTCCCTCACGGCCATTCCAACCCATTTTCAAAGTCAAAATAGCCCCGAAGCGCACATACCCCCATTTCGACGAGTTTTCGTGTGCTATAGCACACCATTTTTTGGGTTATCCAGATCCCGACGTCAAAAGTGCCAAAAATTTTTGGGGACGTCTGTCAAGACCTTGGCTACGCATCCGGTTGGTCCTCTAGGCCATTCCAACCCATTTTCAAGGTCAAAAAATCCCCGAAGCGCGCCTACCCCCATTTCGACGATTTTTCGTGTGCTATAGCACACCATTTTTTGGGTGATCCGGATCTCGACATCAAAAGTGCCAAAAAATTTTGTGGACGTCTATCAAGACCTTGGCTATGCATCCTGTTGGCCCTCACGGCCATTCCGACCCATTTTCAAGGTCAAAATAGCCCCAAAGCGTGCATACCCCTATTTCGACGATTTTTCGTGTGCTATAGCACACCATTTTTTGGGTGATCCGGATCCCGACGTCAAAAGTGCCAAATTTTTTGTAGACGTCCGTCAAGACCTTGGCTATACATCCGGTTGGCCCTCACGGCCATTCCGACCCATATTCAAGGTCAAAATAGCCCCGAAGCACGCATACCCCCATTTCGATGATTTTTCATGTGTTATAGCACACCATTTTTTGGGTGATCCGGATCCCGATGTCAAAAGTGCCAAACTTTTTTGTGGACGTCCGTCAAGACCTTGGCGATGCATCCGATTGGTCCTCACGGACATTCCGACCCATTTTCAAGATTAAAATAGCCTCGAAGCGCGCATACCCCTATTTCGATGATTTTTCGTGTGCTATAGCACACCCTTTTTTGCGTGATCCAGATCCCGACATCAAAAGTGCCAAAGCAATTTTGTGGACGCCCGTCAATACCTTGGCTATGCATCCAGTTGGCCCTCACGGCCATTCCGACACATTTTCAAGGTCATAATAGCCCTGAAGCGCGCATACCCCCATTTCGACGATTTTTCGTGTGCTATAGCACACCATTTTCTAGGTAATCCGGATCCCGACGTCAAAAGTGCCAAAAAATTTTGTGGACGTCCGTCAAGACCTTGTCTATGCATCCGGTTGGCCCTCATGGCCATTCCGACCCATTTCAATGTCAAAATGGCTCGAAGCGTGCATACCCTCATTTCGACGATTTTTCTTGTGCTATAGCACACCATTTTTTGGGTGATCCGGATTTTTGTGGACGTCCGTCAAGACCTTGGCTATGCATCCGGTTGGCCCTCACTGCCATTCTGATCCATTTTCAAAGTCAAAATAGTCCGAAAGCGTGCATACCCCCATTTCGACGATTTTGCGTGTGCTATAGAACACCATTTTTAGGTGATCCGGATCTCGACGTCAAAAGTGCCAAACAATTTTGTGGACGTCCGTCAAAACCTTGGCTATGCATCCGGTTGGCCCTCACGGCCATTCCGACCCATTTTCAAGGTCAAAATATCTCCGAAGCGTGCATACCCCTATTTAAATGATTTTTCGTGTGCTATAGCACACCATTTTTTGGGCGATCCGGATCCCGAAGTCAAAAGTGCCAAAAAATTTTGTGGACGTCCGTCAAGACCTTGGCTATGCATTCGCTTGGCCCTCACGGCCATTGCGACCCATTTTCAAGGTTAAAATAGCCCCAAAGGGCATACCCCCATTTCGACGATTTTTCATGTGTTGTAGCACACCATTTTTTGGGTGATCCGGATCCCGATGTCAAAAGTGCCAAACGTTTTTGTGGACGTCCGTCAAGACCTTGGCTATGCATCCGATTGGCCGTCACGGCCATTCCGACCCATTTTCAAGGTCAAAATAGCCCCGAAGCGCGCATACCCCCATTTTGATGACTTTTCGTGTGCTATAGCACACCATTTTTTGCGTGATCCGGATCCCGACGTCAAAAGTGCCAAAATATTTTTGTGGACGTACGTTAAGACCTTGGCTATGCATCCGGTTGGCCCTCACGGCTATTCCGGCCCATTTTCAAGGTCAGAATAGCCCCGAAGCGCGCATACCCCCATTTAGACGATTGTTCGTGTGCTATAGCACACCATTTTTTGGGTTATCCGGATCTCGACGTCAAAAGTGCGAAAATTTTTTGTGGACGTCTGTCAAGACCTTGGCTATGCATCTGGTTGACCCTCACGGCCATTCAGACCCATTTTCATGGTCAAAATAGCCCTGAAGCGCGCATACCCCCATTTCGATGATTTTTTGTGTGCTATAGCACACCATTTTTTGGGTGATCCGGATCCCGACATCAAAAGAGACAAAAACTTTTATGGACGTCCGTCAAGACCGTGGCTATACATCCGGTTGGCCCTCACGGCCATTCCGACCCATTTTCGGTCAAAATAGCCCCGAAGCGCGCATACGCCCATTTCGATGATTTTTCGTGTGCTATAGCACACCATTTTTTGGGTGATCCGGATCCCGACGTCAAAAGTTCCAATAATTTTTGTGGACGTCTGTCAAGACCTTGTCTATGCATCCGGTTGGCCCTCACGGCCATTCCAACCCATTTTCAAGGTCAAAATAGCCCCGAAGCGCGCATACCCCTATTTCGACTATTTTTCGTGTGCTATAGCACCATTTTTTGGGTGATCCGGATCCCGACGTCAAAAGTGCCAAACTTTTTTGTGGACATCCGTCAAGACCTTGGCTATGCATCCGGTTGGTCCTCACGGCAATTACGACCCATTTTCAAGGTCAAAATAGCCCCGAAGCGCGCATACCCCCATTTCGACGATTTCTCGTGTGCTATAGCACACTATTTTTTGGGTGATCCGGATCCCGACGTCAAAAGTGCCAAAAATTTTTGTAGACGTCTGTCAAGACCTTGGCTATGCATTCTGTTGGTCCTCACGGCCATTCCGACCCATTTTCAAGGTCAAAATATCCCCAAAGCACGCATACCCCCATTTCAACGATTTTTCGTGTGCTATAGCACACCATTTTTTGGGTGATCTGGATCCCGATGACAAAATTGCCAAACCTTTTTATGGACGTCCATCAAATCCTTGTCTATGCATCCGGTTAGCCCTCACGGACATTCCGACCCATATTAAAGGTAAAAATAGCCCCGAAGCGCGCATACCCCCATTTCAACAATTTTTCGTGTGCTAGCACACCATTTTTTGGGTGATCCGGATCCTGACGTCAAAAGTGCCAATAATTTTTGTGGACATCCGTCAAAACCTTGGCGTTGCATCTGGTTGGCCCTCACGACCATTTCGACCCATTTTCTAGGTCAAAATATCCCCGAAGCGTGCATACCCCGATTTAAATGATTTTTCGTGTGATATAGCACACCATTTTCTGGATAATCCGGATCCCGACGTCAAAAGTGCCAAAAACTTTTGTGGATGTCCGTCAAGACCTAGTCTATGCATCCAGTTGGCCCTCACGGCCATTCCGACCCATTTTCAAGGTCAAAATATCCCTGAAGCGTGCATATCCTCATTTCGACGATTTTTCGTGTGCTATAGCACACCATTTTTTGGGTGATCCGGATCCCGACGTCAAAAGTGCCAAAAAATCTTGTGGACGTCCGTCAAGACCTTGGATATGCATCCGGTTGGCCCTCTAGGCCATTCCGACCCATTTTCAAGGTCAAAATAGCCCCGAAACGCGCCTACCCCCATTTCGACGAATTTTCGTGTATAGCACACCATTTTTTGGTGATCCGGATCCCGACGTCAAAAGTGCCAAAAATTTTTGTGGACGTCCGTCAAGACCTTGGCTATGCATCCTGTTGTCCCTCACGGCCATTCCAACCCATTTTCAATGTCAAAATAGCCCCAAAGCGCGCATACCCCCATTTCGACGATTTTACGTGTGCTATAGCACACCATTTTTTGGGTGATCCGGATCCAGACGTCAAAAATGCCAAACTTTTTTGTGGACGTCCGTCAAGACCTTGGCTATGCATCCGGTTGGCCCTCACGGCCATTCCGACCCATATTCAAGGTCAAAATAGCCCCGAAGCGCGCATACCCCCATTTCGATGATTTTTCGTGTGCTATAGCACACCATTTTTTGGGTGATCCGGATCCCGATGTCAAAAGTGCCAATAATTTTTGTGGACGTCCGTCAAGACCTTGGCTATGCATCCGGTTGGCCCTCACGGCCATTCCGACCCATTTTCAAGGTCAAAATATCCCCGAAGCACGCATACCCCTATTTGAACGATTTTTTCGTGTGCTATAGCACACCATTTTTTGGGTGATCTGGATCCCGATGTCAAAAATGCCAAACATTTTTGTGGACGTTCGTCAAGACCTTGGCTATGCATCCGGTTGGCCCTCACATCCATTCCTACCCATTTTCAAGGTCAAAATAGCCCCGAAGCGTGCATCCCCCATTTAGATGATTTTTCGTGTGCTATAGCACACCATTTTTTGGGTGATCCGGATCCCGACATCAAAATTGCCAAAGCATTTTTGTCGAAGTACGTTAAGACCTTGTCTATGCATCCGGTTGGCCCTCACGGCCATTCCGGCCCATTTTCAAGGTCAAATTAGCCCCGAAGCACGCATACCCCCATTTCGACGATTTTTTGTGTGCTATAGCACACCATTTTTTGGGTGATCCGGATTTCGACGTTGAAAGTGCCAAAAAATTTTTGAACATCCGTCAAGAACTTGGCTATGCATTCGGTTGGCCCTCATGGCCATTCCGACCCATTTCAAGGTCAAAATCGCCCGAAGCGTGCATACCCTCATTACGACGATTTTTCGTGTTCTATAGCACACCATTTTTTGGGTGATCCGGATCCCGACGTCAAAAGTGCCATAAAATTTTGTGTTTGTCCGTCAAGACCTTGGCTATGCATCGGGTTGGCCCTCACAGCCATTCCGACCCATTTTCAAGGACAAAATAGCCCCAAAGTGCGCATACCCCATTTCGACGATTTTGCGTGTGCTATAGCACACCATTTTTTGGGTGATCCGGATCCCGATGTCAAAAGTGCCAAAAATTTTTGTGGACGTCCGTCAAGACCTTGGCTATGCATCCGGTTGGCCCTCACGGCCATTCCGACCCATTTTCAAGGTCAAAATAGCCCCGAAGCGTGCATACACCTATTTAAACGATTTTTCGTGTGCTATAGCACACCATTTTTTGGGTGATCCGGATCCCGATGTCAAAACTGCCAAACATTTTTATGGACGTCCATCAAGACCTTGGCTATGTATCCGGTTCGCCCTCACGGACATTCCGACCCATATTCAAGCTCAAAATAGTTTCGAAGCACGCATACCCCCATTTCGACGATTTTTCGTGTGCTATAGCACACCATTTTTTGGGTGATCCGGATCCCGATGTCAAAAGTGCCAATATTTTTTGTGGACGTCCGTCAAAACCTTGGCGTTGCATCTGGTTGGCCCTCACTACCATTTCGACCCATTTTCTAGGTCAAAATAGCCCCGAAGCGCGCATACCCCATTTCGACGATTTTTCGTGTGCTATAGCACACCATTTTTTGGGTTATCCGGATCCCGACGTCAAAAGTGACAAATAATTTTGTGGACGTCCGTCAAGACATTGGATATGCATCCGATTGGCCCTCACGGCCATTCCAACCCATTTTCAAGGTCAAAATAGCCCCGTAGCGCGCATACCCCCATTTCAACAATTTTTCGTGTGCTATAGCACACAATATTTTGGGTGATACGGATCCCAATTTTAAAAGTGCCAAAAAATTTTGTGGACGTCAGTCAAGACCTTGTCTATGCATCCGGTTGCCCCTCACGGCCATTCCAACCCATTTTCAAGGTCAAAATAGCCCCGAAGCGCACATACCCCCATTTCGACGAGTTTTCGTGTGCTATAGCACACCATTTTTTGGGTTATCCAGATCCCGACGTCAAAAGTGCCAAAACTTTTTGGGGACGTCCGTCAAGACCTTGGCTATGCATCCGGTTGGCCCTCTAGGCCATTCCGACCCATTTTCAAGGTCAAAAAATCCCCGAAGCGCGCCTACCCCCATTTCGACGATTTTTCGTGTGCTATAGCACACCATTTTTTGGGTGATCCGGATCTCGACATCAAAAGTGCCAAAAAATTTTGTGGACGTCTATCAAGACCTTGGATATGCATCATGTTAGCCCTCACGGCCATTCCGACCCATTTTCAAGGTCAAAATAGCCCCAAAGCGCGCATACCCCCATTTCGACGATTTTTCGTGTGCTATAGCACACCATTTTTTGGGTGATCCGGATCCCGACGTCAAAAGTGCCAAATTTTTTGTAGACGTCCGTCAAGACCTTGGCTATGCATCCGGTTGGCCCTCACGGCCATTCCGACCCATATTCAAGGTCAAAATAGCCCCGAAGCACGCATACCCCCATTTCGATGATTTTTCATGTGTTATAGCACACCATTTTTTGGGTGATCCGGATCCCGATGTCAAAAGTGCCAAACTTTTTTGTGGACTTCCGTCAAGACCTTGGCGATGCATCCGATTGGTCCTCACGGACATTCCGACCCATTTTCAAGGTTAAAATAGCCCCGAAGCGCGCATACCCCTATTTCGACGATTTTTCGTGTGCTATAGCACACCCTTTTTTGCGTGATCCGGATCCCGACATCAAAAGTGCCAAAGCAATTTTGTGGACGTCCGTCAATTCCTTGGCTATGCATCCAGTTGGCCCTCACGGCTATTCCGACACATTTTCAAGGTCAAAATAGCCTCAAAGCGCGCATACCCCTATTTCAACGATTTTTCGTGTGCTATAGCACACCATTTTCAAGGTAATCCGGATCCCGACGTCAAAAGTACCAAAAAATTTTGTGGACGTCCGTCAAGACCTTGGCTATGCATCCGGTTGGCCCTCATGGCCATTCCGACCCATTTCAATGTCAAAATAGCTCGAAGCGTGCATACCCTCATTTCAACGATTTTTCTTGTGCTATAGCACACCATTTTTTGGATGATCCGGATCCCGACGTCAAAAGTGTCAAACATTTTTGTGGACGTCCGTCAAGACCTTGGCTATGCATCCGGTTGGCCATTCCGACCCATTTTCAAGGTCAAAATAGCCCCAAAGCGCGCATACCCCCATTTCGACGATTTTGCGTGTGCTGTAGCACACCATTTTTAGGTGATCCGGATCCCGATGTCAAAAGTGCCAAACAATTTTGTGGACGTCCGTCAAAACCTTGGCTATGCATCCGGTTGGCCCTCACGGCCATTCCGACCCATTTTCAAGGTCAAAATATCCCCGAAGCGTGCATACTCCTACTTAAATGATTTTTCGTGTGCTATAGCACACCATTTTTTGGGCGATCCGGATCCCGAAGTCAAAAGTGCCAAAAAAATTTGTGGACGTCCGTCAAGACCTTAGCTATGCATTCGCTTGGCCCTCACGGCCATTCCGACCCATTTTCAAGGTCAAAATAGCCCCAAAGGGTATACCCCCATTTCGACGATTTTTCATTTGTTGTAGCACACCATTTTTTGGGTGATCCGGATCCCGATGTCAAAAGTGCCAAACGTTTTTGTGGACGTCCATCAAGACCTTGGCTATGCATCCGATTGGCCCTCACGGCCATTCCGACCCATTTTCAAGGTCAAAATAGCCCCGAAGCGCGCATACCCCCATTTTGACGACTTTTCGTGTGCTATAGCACACCATTTTTTGCGTGATCCGGATCCCGACGTCAAAAGTGCCAAAATATTTTTGTGGACGTATGTTAAGACCTTGGCTATGCATCCGGTTGGCCCTCACGGCTATTCCGGCCCATTTTCAAGGTCAAAATAGCCCCGAAGCGCGCATACCCCCATTTCGACGATTGTTCGTGTGCTATAGCACACCATTTTTTGGGTTATCCGGATCTCGACGTCAAAAGTGCGAAAATTTTTTGTGGACGTCTGTCAAGACCTTGGCTATGCATCTGGTTGACCCTCACGGCCATTCAGACCCATTTTCAAGGTCAAAATAGCCCTGAAGCGCGCATACCCCCATTTCGATGATTTTTTGTGTGCTATAGCACACCATTTTTTGGGTGATCCGGATCCCGACATCAAAAGAGCCAAAAACTTTTGTGGACATCCGTCAAGACCGTGGCTATGCATCCGGTTGGCCCTCATGGCCATTCCGACCCATTTTCGGTCAAAATAGCCTCGAAGCGCGCATACGCCCATTTCGACGATTTTTCGTGTGCTATAGCACACCATTTTTTGGGTGATCCGGATCCCGACGTCAAAAGTTCCAATAATTTTTGTGGACGTCCGTCAAGACCTTGGCTATGCATCCGGTTGGCCCTCACGGCCATTCCAACCCATTTTCAAGGTCAAAATAGCCCCGAAGTGCGCATACCCCTATTTCGACTATTTTTCGTGTGCTATAGCACCATTTTTTGGGTGATCCGGATCCCGACGTGAAAAGTGCCAAAAATTTTTGTGGACATCAGTCAAGACCTTGGCTATGCATCCGGTTGGTCCTCACGCCCATTACGACCCATTTTCAAGGTCAAAATAGCCCCGAAGCGCGCATACCCCCATTTCGATGATTTCTCGTGTGCTATAGCACACTATTTTTTGGGTGAAGCGGATCCCGATGTCAAAAGTGCCAAAAAGTTTTGTAGACGTCCGTCAAGAACTTGGCTATGCATTCTGTTGGTCCTCACGGTCATTCCGACCCATTTTCAAGGTCAAAATAGCCCCGAAGCACGCATACCCCCATTTCAACGATTTTTCGTTTTCTATAGCACACCATTTTTTGGGTGATCTGGATCCCGATGACAAAACTGCCAAACCTTTTTATGGACGTCCATCAAATCCTTGGATATGCATCCGGTTAGCCCTCACAGACATTCCGAACCATATTCAAGGTAAAAATAGCCCCGAAGCGCGCATACCCCCATTTCAACAATTTTTCGTGTGCTATAGCACACCATTTTTTGGGCGATCCGGATCCTGACGTCAAAAGTGCCAAAAAATTTTGTGGACGTCCGTCAAGACCTTGGCTATGCATTCGCTTGGCCCTCACGGCCATTCCGACCCATTTTCAAGGTCAAAATAGCCCCAAAGGGCATACCCCCATTTCGACGATTTTTCATGTGTTGTAGCACACCATTTTTTGGGTGATCCGGATCCCGATGTCAAAAGTGCCAAACATTTTTGTGGACGTCCGTCAAGACCTTGGCTATGCATCCGGTTGGACCTCACGGCCATTTCGACCCATTTTCAAGGTCAAAATAGCCCCGAAGCGCGCATACCCCCATTTTGACGACTTTTCGTGTGCTATAGCACACCATTTTTTGCGTGATCCGGATCCCGACGTCAAAAGTGCCAAAACATTTTTGTGGACGTACGTTAAGACCTTGGCTATGCATCCGGTTGGCCCTCACGGCTATTCCGGCCTATTTTCAAGGTCAAAATAGCCCCGAAGCGCGCATACCCCCATTTCGACGATTGTTCGTGTGCTATAGCACACCATTTTTTGGGTTATCCGGATCTCGACGTCAAAAGTGCGAACAATTTTTGTGGACGTCTGTCAAGACCTTGGCTATGCATCTGGTTGACCCTCACGGCCATTCAGACCCATTTTCAAGGTCAAAATAGCCCTGAAGCGCGCATACCCCCATTTCGATGATTTTTTGTGTGCTGTAGCACACCATTTTTTGGGTGATCCGGATCCCGACATCAAAAGAGCCAAAAACTTTTGGGGACGTCCGTTAAGACCGTGGCTTTGCATCCGGTTGGCCCTCACGGCCATTCCAACCCATTTTCGGTCAAAATAGCCCCGAAGCGCGCATACGCCCATTTCGACGATTTTTCGTGTGCTATAGCACACCATTTTTTGGGTTATCCGGATCCCGACGTCAAAAGTTCCAATAATTTTTGTGGACGTCCGTCAAGACCTTGGATATGCATCCGGTTGGCCCTCACGGCCATTCCAACCCATTTTCAAGGTCAAAATAGCCCCGAAGCGCGCATACCCCTATTTCGACTATTTTTCGTGTGCTATAGCACCATTTTTTGGGTGATCCGGATCCCGACGTGAAAAGTGCCAAAATTTTTTGTGGACATCCGTCAAGACCTTGGCTATGCATCCGGTTGGTCCTCACGGCCATTACGACCCATTTTCAAGGTCAAAATAGCACCGAAGCGCGCATACCCCCATTTCGACGATTTCTCGTGTGCTATAGCACACTATTTTTTGGGTGAGATCCCGACGTCAATGTAAGACCTCAAAAATGAGATAAGGTGTCTAGACCTAACATGTTCGTCTTATCGTTATAAGGTCCTAAAATGCCTTATTATGTCATATAGAGTCAGTGTGCAAAGTTTGAAGTGATTTGGAAGTCGAACGTCAAGGGACGTCCAAGACGTTCGACGAATAGTTGCTAATGTGCCTCATGTGTGTATGCATGCCTAAATTGTGTGAAATGAGTCAAATAAGTCTTGAAATGGTTTTAAATGATGTTTAATGTTATTATATGAAGTTTCGTAAAGTTTGGAGGTCAAACGCCCAAGAACGTCCAAGGCGTTCGAAAGATAGACCCTAAGACGTTCATCGTATGACATGTTGGTGTCAAGGCTATTTGGACGTCTTGTAGGTGTTTGTTTTGGATGAAACTTATGTGGTAGGTCTATAACATGTTAAGGTTTGTAATCGCGTTGGAAACGTCCGGGTACGACTTCTATAGGGCCCCACAAGAGGCCCCAAAAGAAGGACCCCAAGGCTGCCAATACACTGCCTGGGCAGTGTCCTTGACGGACCCAATGACGGACCGTTGAGCCCCCAACGGACCGTCAAGCAGGTCCCGTCGAAGGAGGGTATCCTTGGACAGGTTGTGAGCCAAGAAATTGGCTAAGTCATGGGCGACGGAGGGCATGACGCCCCGTCAAGCCCATGATGCCCCGTCAAGGCATGCGTCGCGGGTGGCCTGCTAGTTAGCTGCCTGCGTGCTGCCTCTTGAAGGGGTGAATGGTAAATTCACCCCACGTCCTAACCTGACTATAATAGGTTTAATTAAGTAATTTTAGGTGTATATAAGTCCCTAAAAACGTGATTTACCCATTCTCAAATCCCCTCACTCAAATTGAACCCTTCCTCTCCAAAATATTCTCTCTTGAACCCCCATGGTTTTTGAAGCTCAAGAACAGCTTGTAGAAGGGATTCTCATGGGTTCTTCATCACGTTTTATGGGTCTTCATGAAGATTAAGGTATGGTGATCCTTCATCTCTAAGTAACCTTTCACTTGGAGAGTTCTTCTCAATGTTTTTCAAAGAAATCTTATGAACAAGTTTCCAATCTTCCAATCTAGCCATGGGTTCTTTCTCAAAACGTTTCTAAAGAATTAAATCATGATGAATTAGTATTAATATGATGATTTGAATGTGATTTCACTTCAATTGCATGATGAACCCATGTTCCTTCCAAAAATGGTTTAACTCTTGAAAGGGTTTTATGATTTCGGCTTGTTCTTGATGAATTGGTGATTCTCTTATGTTGAATTGCTTGTGGTTATTGTTATTTACATTAATTGATGTTGAATTAATGACGATCAGTCCATGATGATAAATATATGAAGAATTGAACATGAATAGCCTATGTTTCTACATATTGTCTTGAAGTTGATTGTGAGATCGATTGAGTAGACTTTTAATTATGTATGAACTGCTTTAGCTACTGTTTTAGGGTGATGTAATGGATGAATTTTATATGTATAAATCCTAAATGATCTAATTAAGAAAGTCTTACATGAATTGGTATAGATTCTTTAGGTTATGAAGTCAAGAAGCTAAGTATGTGATGGATCTTGAATTGTGATTAGATGATGCATGACTTAGGCTTGATTTCTTACCTAATTAGCTACTGCCTTAGAATCATATATGTATGAACTATGATCTAAAAATCAAAGTAAGGGAAGTTAGCTAATGATCAATGTTATCCTACTTTCCTAGCATGTTGAGATGTTGTATTACGTTATGGTATAATCTTGTAGCGACTTGTACATGGTTCCCTATATGTTTAAAGTACATTTAGCTACTGCCATATATGTATTTTATTGATGAATAAGGAGTATTGATCAATGATGATCAAAGGGTGAGAAATTGGTAAGAATGCTTAATTCCTTTACTCTTCTACTTCTCTATTCTTTATAGTAAAGTTGATGAAGCCTTGTATGGCATTGTGTGGTATGGTCCACTTATGGTGGCGGTGTTTACTTTACTGTTATTGTAAATGTGTTGACCATGGCCATGAAGGCAAATTGATGAACTTATGAACATATGCCTAAAATGATACTATGAGAAGCTTATGCCTACTTTCCTATTCTAGTTGTGAATTAGGTAGTGTGGCTATTGTATGAGCATGTATATAATCATGTTAGGGTATTGTATAGGTGCTGCCATTGATGTGTTAAAATGGTTAATAGCCTCTACCCATGTATTCCTTATATGAAAGTGTAAATAGCTAAAGTTAGGAGTATTGATTTCATGGTATATATTGCCTTGTCTCCTATGCTATTATGTGTTGTGTGCTATGTGCTTGAAAGTATAATGTGGTCTAATAGTGTGGCTGACTTAAGATGATATTGCTAGACATGATGTGATCATATTGGTCAATGTACACACACTCTCACTTACATGCATATTACAAGTAGTATAAGTCATTGTGTCTAAATGAAAGGTAGTTCTCATATTCACTAGTGTCTACTACTATGCATACTAAGGTGATGTATGAATGTATGATTTGTATTCCCTTACTAGGATGACTTGATAGGTGTACTAGTATGGACAAGGGTATGGGACTTTTTCTATGCATTGCACATGTATATCTTGAGAAGGATAGTTCCTAGGTTTGGTTCTTATGCATATGAAGGATGATTATATGAACATGTTATGAATATGATATGATAAAGTATGAATGTGTATAGTGTCTTAGTGGGTTTATATGAAAGGATTGTTCATATAGTTATGCCTATAGACTTATGCATTGATATATGAACATGTGTGACTTGATGTGTTATGTGAAAGGTTTGCTCACATCTATATATACACTCACACACATGGATGATCTAGTTAGGGAGAAGAGGTCCAACTAGGAGGGCCCAAGAATACTCCAAAAATAGATAGGTGCTTGAATATGCTATAAGCATATGAATGATGAATATCCTAAGACTATGTTTTATAAACAAAGGTAATAAAGGCTTTTCAATAAAGGGAACTTAGCTTAGCACCGAGTGAACTTGACATTGAGAGGTGTTGACTTCCCTTAGAGGAATATTTCACCATTTGTCCCTTATAGAGTGTTGACTTCCCTTAGAGGAATAATCACCTATGGACCTACGTATGGTGTCGACTTCCCTTAGAGGAATATTTCACCATTTGTCCCTTATAGAGTGTTGACTTCCCTTAGAGGAATAATCACGTATGGACCTACGTATGGTGTCGACTTCCCTTAGATGAATACTCACCTATGTACTTACATGAAGTGTTGACTTTCCTTGAGGAATATTCACTCATGTTATCTCATGAGGTGAGGCCCCATTACCAAATGGTATATAGAGGGAATACCTATCTCTTAGTTCCACAAACTATGCTTGCCACATAGGATCTAGCAAAGTGAATTCACTTGATATGCTAGCATGTATGTTAATGTTCTACCTTGGCTAGGTAGTAACACCTTCCTTTGGTGTAAGGCTCTACAGCACCAAATTCCATGATTAGCACCCATGGTCTTAGTGTCGGTTAAGGCTATGGTTTCCCTAAAGGTAAAATGGACAATGGAAGTAATTGAATAGTATCCTAACTAGGAGGACTTAAGGTAAGTTACTTAGGATAGATGGAAGTAATGAACCCATCTAGACATTGCACAAGTGACTCCTTAGGATGTCTTAGGAAGGTTCTCTAATGTATATGATTATGTATGTCTCCTTTATGTATGATGTTGTAGTCTTGGTTTGACTATGTTTATGTTGTACTATACTTCTATGATGGCATGTGTTGTCTTGTATAGATACTATATATGGTATTCTCATATGTTCCTAAGGTGATGCATTGCACCAAGTATCCCTAAAGGATTACTTAGGAGATTAATGAATTGAAAGAAAGAGTTAAATGCTAAGAAGGGTGAGTTCACTATAAAGTGACCTTTATGTGCACTTATATTCTATATGTGCTTTCATATGATGATTGGCCTTTGATTGTGTTTCTATGACGTATGTGGATGATATAAATGATGTTAACAAAGGTTTTATGATGATTTACTCAAAATGGCATGAAGTATGATTTCAAGGAAATGTCCCTTTTAAATGCATGTTTTTACATGGTTGCCATACTTAGTACATTCTTGTGCTAATCCCATTCTTCTTTACTTTTTACACAAAGTGTAGGTTATGGAAGGTTTAAAGGAGATCTTTGATTGAGGAGCTTGATAGGTGTTTTTCTCAAGCTCAAGGAAAAGAATCCTTAAGTTCAAGGATGTCCTACTTATGTCTTTAATATGAAGTCTTTAAATATTGTATAGTTATGTAAGGTATCGTATGGGCCGTGTCCCTAATGTATTCTAAAGTTATTGAGTCTAAGATGGCAAAGAGACTTAGAGTTTAAATATGTATTATCACTTATGTTTTATATATATACGATGTGATGTTTCTATCATATGATGTGCTATTAAAAGTTTTAAATTTTCCGCTAAATTTACTATGCCAATGCAATGAATGATATGAGAGGCTTGTCTTAGACCTCCGAGAGGTTGACGACGCCTGTTACAATCCAAGATTTTACCCTATCTTCTAGGGTATGCTTTTGGGTTGTGACAAACTTGGTATCAGAGCATGAGGTTTATAAAGCGGTTTTAGGTTTTAAAACGTCTCATATTGCCACGTCTAGTAGATTGTCGTATCATTGGTGGTGAGTCGCGACACATTCAATGGTACAAGAGGCTATAGGACGATAGAGTTTCCCTTCTTCATCAATCTCATATCGTGCCATAGAACTTAATGCTATAAGATCTCTCTCTTATGTTTTCTTGTCCGGTGGTCTTTTAGATATGATTGCTTGGATGAGAGTTCTCTATGCTTGGGGGAGAAAAGGTGAGTTTAAAATGCTTATCCTTGTTTTATGGTTTGAATGAGTATGTGTGAAGGTGACATTTGTCCTTATTTGATGATGTATATACTAACTAAGGTGACTTGAAGGGTTAACTAGACTTAGGTATGGGTATGGGACTCTACCTATGTCTTGCACTAGTTTTCCTTGATGGAGACCTTAGGAGGTTAATATTATGTATGTGTATGATGATAGATATGAAATGTCTCTTATTGGATGATGTGATGCCAATTATGGCAATATATGAAATCTATGTGAAATAGCATGTTATGTCGATGATGTATGTCATGATATAGTTGAAGCATGCTAGAAGTTATAGTGGTTAAAGTGATTTCTCTTAAATCGTGTATTCCTATATGATTTTGTATGATAGTATCCAAATATTAGTATTCGAACATGGATTATTTAATAACTACCCATGGAGGTATGCTATCCTATGAGTGTATGCGATTAAAAATGTGCATTGTTTTCCTTTGCATATAAATGATACTTGATGAGTTGCTAGCATAAATTGGAGTCTTTTGTGGAGACTTGAATTGTAAATATAGTATGCATGCTTATGAAGAATGAGTTAGTAGAGCTTTGTATCTTATAATTCCATGCTTGTTCCATTAGATGTCTAAATGTTGCATTTTTGGATATTTGGAAGCATGCTCACTGTAAAGACTAGGCAACGTATTGTAATATATTTGGAGAACCTACTAAATTGTCATTTGATTGGACGTTATTGAAAAACGTGTAGAATTTATGAATATGAACATGATAAGGAATTGGAAAAGAATCTTTACTTTTTAGATTGAAGGATGAGAATCTTATGACATGATGAGTTGTAGAGTTATTTCTAAACTTCTTGTTGTGTATGAACTTCCTTGTTGTTTTCCGCTAATGATGTATGACCTTAGTGTCTATTGCATTGTAGGAAGACCTTATGTGAATCAAATAGTATGATCAAAGTTGATGGTTGAGGATGATTTGCCTAAGATGATAAGGTTTAGAATGCCTTAGTGTTGTTAAATTGAATTAATGAAAATTCTCTCTAAAGTAGTAATCACTTTAAGTGAGGAATGTGAAGGTCTTGTATTTAAAATCCTCTATATGTTGGGTTAAGTTGCTCTTAAGTTGGTTTACCCTAAGTGGGGGATGGTGTTTGAGTGGTGAGATTGTAGAAATTGTCTACATTGTTCTTCTATTCTTACACGAATTTGAAAATATGAATTCTTAGTATGCTTGTTCATGAAAATAGTCTTGCATAAAGTGTGAATTGCATGATCTTTATATGATTGGTATGAATTAATTGACATCATCTTAGAGACATGGTGAATTTTCCAAAGGGCATGAAAAGAATATTTTTTGATAAAATCCATGTTTTCTCTTGTTGACTTGCATTTTAATGTGCTAATTGTGAAGTCGACTTCATGAGGTAAGACAAGGAACTTGGAAATAGGCACTTGTAGGGTTAATTGTTTAGCCTTGCAATAGAAGTTGAGTCTCTTTTACCATGAAATATGTTGACTCTCTTGAAAATTTAGTGACTTGATGATTTGTAATATACAATTGTAGGCTCATTCTTGAAAGGTGAAAGCATGTTTTGCTAAGTGTATACGTGTGTGCCTATGGTTTGTGCTATTTTTCCAAAATGAGGCTTACTTTAAGGGTGAGTAATATGTTAAGAAAAGAGATTTGTGGAATGACTTCCTATTTTGTTGTGATGCACTTGGTGTGACTTGCCATTTAGACTTCACTAGGAAGAAAAATATATGCATGACTTTGCTTGAAAGTTGGAATTTCTCATTTTTTTAAGGAAATTGACCTTGTACTTTGCTAAGGTGTGAACTCATGATACATGTGATGTGTTGAGGAGAAAGACATTCCTCCATGGACACCACTAAGCATGGTATAGTTGAGTATGACCTTCATGGTACTAGGTCTAACTAATGAAGATTTTTGTTAAATGCAATTAACTCAAATCTATGTGCATTGAAGTATGAATGCCTACTTGTTTTGAGTATTGTTGAAATCTGCCTATATGTGGCCTTGCAAGATGATATCTTGATGAATTAAGGTGCAATGACCATGTTATGGTTAGGAGAAGTATGTTCCTCCTATGAACATGATAAGAGCCTCTTTGATTAATGCATTAAGGGTGAGTGAATCGAAGTTTTGCTTACTTGTGTGCATGGAGTGCTAAAATGATTTGATGATATTTTAAAGGTGATGAACTGCTCTTATATGCATTGAAGTCATTGATGTGATTAAAGAGTCCTAAGTGTCATTCGAGGACGAATGTTCCCAAGTGGGGGATATTGTAAGACCTCGAAAATGAGATAAGGTGTCTAGAGCCTAACATGTTCGTCTTATCGTTATAAGGTCCTAAAATGCCTTATTATGTCATATAGAGTCAGTGTGCAAAGTTTGAAGTGATTTGGAAGTCGAACGTCAAGGGACGTCCAAGACGTTCGACGAATAGTCGCTTATGTGCCTCATGTGTGTATGCATGCCTAAATTGTGTGAA